>JAJJWW010009623.1:0-600000 GCA_023531295.1 Papaver armeniacum | reverse complement strand
TTCGTTTTTGAAGAATCTGAGAAAGATCTTCGCTCCTCCCTTTCTACTTTAGAGTCTAGCTATGCCAAGATTCGCAAAAAGAATGCGCTACTTGCCTTTACTCTCGCTCGTTCTCGCGATCGGGCCGAAAGAAGATTTGATTATCTCACTTACTCTAAAGACATCTAGAGTAGGAATCACCAGAGGGCACTCCTTCGCCAATTTCATCTCAAAGCTGAAGTTCTTGTGAATGATGTCTTATTGTCCAAATCTCTTGATCCTGTATCTATCGAACCTCTGGAAGTAGATGATGATGAAATCCCTAATTCTCCTGATAGTGACTATGAATACGAAAGCGGCGAAGATTTCGCAAATGAAAAGGTGATCCCACCTAACAATGAAGCTGTCAATAATAATCCAGGTGAAGGGGGTTCTGGCGAGAATGCAACAACTGGCGAAAGTGTGGAAGTTGTTGAAGCTGATAAAATTGTTGAGGAGCGTTCAATATCTCCTTCTGGCGAAAAAATTAATGTTGAGAGTTGAACTTCTTTTGTAATTTCATTTCCTTTAGCCTCTTTACCTACATAACTTCTTGCATATGATGTTTTTCAGTCCCTTCGAGGTGCACTTACTTTTTGTAAGAAAGATTATGTCTATTGTTGAACAATTCTCATATTGCCTCTTATTATATTTCCAGAAGGGATGACCTGCATGATTAATAATTAGTTTTTTATAAATCTTTTATTGAATCATGTGGTCTTATTTTGCCTTCCTAGTTAAAGGTCTTATTGTGCCACCTCTTGTCATTGCGACAAAATCGCAGGACGTCTTTACATTTTCATGTAATGACCCCTTGATCTTGCCTTATCATTTCATTAGTATTGTTGCCTCTGCAGGATAATTTTGTTGCGACAATATGATTGGCCTAAAAATCCTTGCGAAAATAAAGCCTCGTGACATTGCCGTCTTGCGACGAAATCGCAGGACGTCCTTAAATTTGCATGTATTGACCCATTGATTTCGCCTTATCTTTATTTTTTTGTATTATTGCCTCTTCAGGATTGTCGCACAAATATGACAAGCCTAAATTTTCTTGCGAAAATAAAGCCTCATGACATTTGCGTCTTGAGACACTTATTAGCTCCCTAATGGAGGGTGCCGCCCTTATCATCTCCCTAGTTGCCCCTTCAAGGAGGCGTACATCGGCCATACAAGACTAGCTCCCCCCCATCCGGTCTTAACAACAACCAATTATTTTCGCAGCATCTTATCCCTTTTACCTATAGGGCTTATGGTTACGAGACTGCACCCTAAGTGGAGTTTTCTTCGGGCCGAGTGCAACATATGCCGAGACTTGCCAAGAATGGCCGAGACACTTCAAATTCCCTAGGCACTCTTGGATCAACCGTGTACCTCGGCGCCTTGGTAATATGTTGACTCCTTAGGAAAGACCCTCGGTCGTCCAATCTAAGTCTTAAGCCTAGATTGAAAATCCAAGGTACCTCTCCTGGATGGGATTTATTGACCCCAATTCTCCATGACTCAGGTTCCAGGGGCGGTGTAACCGTTTCCCTGAGCCATGTTTAACAGGTTCCCCCTTTTATGACGTACTTTAGGTCTTACATTTGCCTCTTGCGAAATTTTGATTTCGCGAACTAGGGTGTACGCCATAGCAGGTTTGCCCCTTTCTGATATGTCATTGATTTTTGATTATCTCTTGTTATTTTCTGTGCGAGACTTTCACATGTTCTTTCTTTATTTTGTGCAATCTCGCAATGATTCTTTCGCAAAGTTTTCATATAAATTCCTTTCGCTTCAACCATACATTACTTCGCAGTCTAACCTTTTTTCATAATCTTCTATGGGTAATATCTCTTCAAGTATAACCTATTCCATTCTATCCAATCTGTGGCCCACATCTTTAGCCTCAGGGGTCCATCAATCTATATTCCCCTGTTCCAACTATTTCTTTAATGATATAAGGTCCATCCCATTTTTTCGCAAGCTTCCACCACTTTCTCGATGATATACTGGTGTTTCTCTCAATACCAAATCACCTGGTTGAAATTCGCGTGTCTTAACACGTTTGCTATATTCTCTGGCTAATCTTCTCTGGTAATTCTCCATATGTTGTAGCGCTCTTTCTTTTTTCTTCTAATTCATCTAGCTTGATTATAATATTACCCGCACTAAGATTTTTCTCCCAAGCTTCTTTCTTTGTTGGAATGATAACTTCCGTTGGAAGTTTAGCTTCAACTCCATATGTTAAACAGAAAGGTGACATTCCCGTAGCTTCTCGCCTGGTTGTATTGTAAGCCCATATTGCATTATGCACTTGTTCACACCATGCTCTGTTATGTCCTTCTAACTTCTTCTTCAATATATCTGCGATTGTTTTATTTGTTGCTTCTTCCTGTCCATTATCCTGGGGGTACAAAGGAGTTGACTTTCCACATTTTATCTTAAATGCATTAAGTAATAATTCTATATTATGTCCCTCAAATGGTTTCCCATTGTCGGACACCAACTGTGCGGGGATTCCAAATCTGCATATGATATTCTCAAATATGAATGTAAAAACATCTTTGTCGCGAATATGTTGTACTGCCTTTACTTTCGCCCATTTTGTGAAATAGTCTGTAAAGACAATCAGATACCTTCTCTGCCCCGTTCCTGGTAAAAATGGTCCCACAATGTCTAAACCCCATTTTCCAAAAAGCCACACACTTGTTAAAGATGTTAATGGTGCTCTTGGTGCATGTATTTTCTTTCCGTGCCTTTGACAGTCTTCGCAACGTATTGATATTTGCTTCGCATCCTCGTGCATAAATGGCCAATAATAACCTTGCATATTCGCTTTGTACGCTAAAGATCTTCCACCACTGTGATTGTCAGCATCCCCACTGTGTAACATTTTTAGTACTTCTTCTCCTTCTTTTCGTGTTAAATATCTGAGTGAAGGTCCGTTAAAAGATCTCTGGTATAATATCCCATCCCTTAGTTCATAGTTTGTTGCACGGCTTTTTAATTTGTGCGCCTCCAATCTATTTCTTGGTATTTCTCCTCTTTTCAAGTATGCGTGAAGTTCTGCTCTCTAATCTTCAATACCAGGCATTTGTTCCCCATCTTCTATTATCATTACATCTACCTCTTCTTCTTCTTCTTCTTCTTTATTGATTGACGGTGATAAAAGTGTTTGTATTTTTATGTATCTCGCTGTTGGGTCCGCCATCATACTTGAAATAAAAGCAAAGGCGTCTGCGAGTCTGTTATCTTTTCTTGATATATGTCTCCATTTAAGTTTTGGGATTCTCGCTGACAATTCCTCAACAAGTTTTTTGTATTTCTTCATGGATGACTCATTTGTAGAGTATTCTTCTTTATTTGAAAAATGACTAGTTGCGAGTCATTGGTAATTCTTACATTTTCCAATTTCATTTCTATTGTGAATTTCAGGGCATGTATCACAGCCTCATATTCTGTCTTATTATTTGTGGACGTAAATTCCAATATGAAGGAAAAAGCCATTTTGTTGCCCTCTGGCGAGATCAAAACAATTCCAACTCTGTTACCTTCCCCATTTGATGATCCATCCACCAATACTTCCCATCTATTTGGCTCTGTTAATAGATCTCTTGGGTTCCCATGTTCTTCTTCTGTGTCCATCATTTCTTCCACTGCTTCATCATCTTCTAGAGGAAATTCTGCTAAGAAGTCTGCAACAACTTGCGATTTTGGTGAAGATAGTATTTCATATTTGATTTTAAAATGTCCTATCTGTGCATTCCATCTCTCGACTCTGCCTGATCTTTTTGAATTTTTCATTACTGACTCGATTGGTATTTTTTTCAGTACCCTTATTTCACGCGCCTGAAAGTATATTCGAAGTTTAAACGCTGCATATACTAATGCCAAAATTAGTTTTTCAATCTTCGAATAATTTTTCTCTGCTGCATTGAATGTTTTGCTGATGTAATAGATTGGTTTTTCAACCCCTGCATTTATTCGCAATAATATAGCACTTAAAGCATGTGAAGTTGTCCCAAGATAGAGTAATAATTCTTCTCCCGGTTCTGCCTTTTGCGAAATAGATATGTTTGTCAGATGTTCTTTTATTCCTTGAAAAGCTTTCTCGCAATCGTCTGTCCATCTAAACTTTGCTCCCTTTTTTAGTATATTGAAAAAATGCTTACACTTATCTGATGACCGCGAAATGAACCTTTCCAGCGAGGCTAAGAGTCCACTTAAATTTTGTACATCCTTCACCGTCACTGGTGTTGGCATATCGCGAACTGCTTGTACTTTCTCTGGATCAACTTGTATTCCTTCTTTGGATACAATATAACCTAAAATATTTCCCGATGCCACCCCAAAAATACATTTTTCCGGATTTATCTTGATGTTAAAATGTCTCATTTGCTCAAAAATTTCTCTCAGATCTTGGACATGATTTTTTGCTTCTTTACTTTTTATTAACATGTCATCTACGTATACTTCCAATGTTTTGTGTATCCACTTCGCAAATACCTTTTCTACCATCCTTTGGTATGTTGCTCCAGCATTTCGCAAACCAAATGGCATTTTTGTGTAACAATATAACCCTCTAGGAGCGAAAAAGGCAGTATGCTCCTGATCTTCTTCAGCGAGAGGAATCTGATTGTATCCCTTATATCCGTCTAGAGAAGATATTCTATCATTTCCTGCTGATGATTCCACCATTTGTGGAATATCTGGTAATGGAAAACTATCCTTTGGACAAGCTTTATTCAAATCTGTAAAATCTATACAAATTCTTATCCCTTTCTTCTTTTTTGGTACTACGACCATATTTGCTATCCACTCTGGATATTTTGCTTGTCTTATAATCCCTGCATCAAGCATCTTCTGCAACTCTTCTTCTATTTGAGGATGATACGTCGTCGCGATTTTTCTTATTCTTTGTTTGAAATTACATTTTTGTCAATTTCTAATATGTGGCATGCCACAGATGGGTCTATCCTCGGCACCTCATCCATGTTCCATGCAAAAATGTCTTTAAACTCTCGCAACAGACTAATAGTTTTTTCTTCTTCATCTGCCTCCATCTTGGTCCCAATTTTTAGTATTTTTGGTTCTTCTTCGGTCCCAAAATTTACTTACTTTGTCGGTTCGGCCGCAGTGTAACTGGCCTTAAATTCTCCCATAGGTGTTGGTTCTTTTATTTCCTTCGCAGTCTCAGTTCTCTCTTCATAAATTTTGCCGGGTATTCCTTTTCCTTCTTCTGCTCTTATCACATAAGCCCTAAATTCCTCTTCTTTCTTTGCTTTCTTCGCCAATTTTCTGCGATCTTTTCGTTTCTTCGCACGTCCTTCATATTGTTTTACTTCAATTTGATAGCATAACTTCTCTTTATCAGTTTCCCCTTTAATTTCACCAATCCCACTTGGCATAGGAAATTTAATGCATTGATGTAATGTTGATGCTACGGCTTTAATTGCATGAATCCATGGACTTCCCAACAGCATGTTGTATGGTGATTCCATATCCACTACGCATAATACCGTTTGTGTTTCAATATCCCCCAGTAACATTTGCACCCCTATTTCTCCCTTTGGTTTTGTTATAGATTTACCAAAGCCATGAACATGATAAGTGGAAGGAGACATCTCTTTATCTTTGTATCCCATTCCTCTGTATGCATGATAAAAGATTATGTTTGTCGAACTCCCCGTATCAACTAGAGTTCTGTTTATCGCCCATTCTTCCATAATTCTTGTTGATTTTCCCTTTTCTTTTTCTTTCCGTGTGGTCACTGTGATTACCAAAGGAGACGTGTGGTTTAAACTTTCTCTTGATATCTCTGCTGCCGTGAATGTAATCTTCTGTTTTTCACATTCTTTCAAAGGTGATGCTTTCTCCGCTGTTACAATTTTCTTTCCTTCAAAATCTCGTTTGTGTATTCTCCCTCTGATATTTTCATGAAATTTATTAATCATCGTCTTTGTAATCATACTACATTCCAACTTTCCATTACTCTCCTTGATTCTGGTTTTCTCTATTTTAACCAATTTATCAATCATCTTCCTAATTTGAACAATTTTAACTACAATCTCTAATCTCACAGGTTCAGTCCCTGTTTCTAGCGCCATATGTAATTGCAGGAAATCCTACAATACACACCTCACAAGAATTCATAATATCTAACACATTTTAAGATCAATAATCAATCTTTTTATTAATTGAATTAGGAGTTTTACAAGAAAGAAATGAAATCAAGGATGTTATTACAACTCTAGACTTTCTCTATCCTCTAAAATTTCTCTCCACTCTCTCAAAAGATCTCCCTCTTCATAAGACCATTCGACTCTATATATAGGACAGTACATGCTGGATGACAACTAAGTTATCCCTTATTTTCGGATCTGACTTGCGACTTTCTCGCAAGTGTACAAATGTACAATCTCGAAACGCTCCTAAACCTCGCTAGGTCTTCACATCTTTCTCGTGTTCTGGCTATCGTCATCCATTGCGTCATTTATATTACTCGTCTGTGACGTCTTCGCAATGTGTTGTTTATGGAGTTCGCAAAGGTGTTAGTGTTGCGATATTACGATCCTACATGTAGAAGAATTCCAATTGTATCTCAGACTCACTGAAGATCCTAAAGACAAACTGAGTCGAAAACTCATCGAGTTTGCTGAAATAGAAAAGCAAATCAGTGATCTGTCTTTAGAACTTGAACTGTACGAGTTAAAGGAAGATGAGTCTTTTAGAAAGACATGTAAAATTCTCAGTGATAGTCAGGAACTACAAGATGAAGTGGATACATTTCTTTTGGAATTGGAATCCATTAAACAAGCTTCTATAGAACCAATGTCTGAAAGAAGTCAATATCTTCATGACTACTGTATGAATTTTTCTCTAGATAATATAAACAACGATTTGATGAGTGCTAAATAGTGCATATTTATACACCTTTTTATTGGCATTTTACTCATCTTTTGCGCTTAGAAATCAGATATTATCCCAGATTCTGTGTTTTCTTTGTTTTCTAGAATAAATATTTTTATTAATTAATTTTGTGTTTTTAGGTAATAAATAAAGCTCGGAGAATCTGAGGAGCCAAAAGAGCGAAGAATTGGAGTCAAGTGCCCAAGGAGCAGAAAGCCGAAGCCCGCGCGCGAATCAGTTGCAACCCAACAAGGAAGACATGGGATAGAGCTAACCATGACCCGGATCCGAGCCCGCTCACTCTGAGCCATTGAGATCTTCATCAGCTACATCCAACGGTCGCTCCACCTAGCACATCAACGATCGCCGCTCCGCTCAACACCGAAGATGTCTATATCACAGCCGTTCGGATCTCGCTTATCTCCATCCTACGCTCGCTTCAACCTTTACATCAACAGCCGATGCACCCGCTCAACACTGAAGATCTCTATACCTATACCCATTCGAGCTAGCCTCATTTCTTCTTTCTTCTTCTCTTTCTTCTTTCTCCCCCATACCTCTCTGCAAAACCCATCTCCCGACCACCTCTGCAGAGCCAACACGCCACCACCATCTCCTCTTCTGTCGCCATCTCCACCACAGCTACCGCAGCCACCAACCTCACAAGTAGTACCTGCTACCCATCTCTACTTCGAGTTATCTCTTTCTTAGCCTCTACCAACTCTAGAAGCTAATTTAAAGATAACTAGAAGCTAGGGTTTCGATAACAACCACGCATGGAGTTGCGAGCCGATTAGACAAGAAAGGAGTGCGTTTCAGAGTATGGGTGCGATTGTTTTTGTCTATTTTATCTTTAATTTCGATTTTGAGAATTAGGGTTAGGTATTTTGGGTTGCATGTATAAATAGGAAGTGTTGGTGGATGTTAGAAACACGCCCTGGATTAGCCAAATGCGATCATTTAGCTTTAATTCTCGTTCTTCATCATTTTATCATGCTTTAATTTAAATTGCTAGGGTTTGAGATGAAACCCTAGCTTATCACCGTGTTTTTCTTCATGAATCGCATTCTTGATTGCTTAACTATTTTCAAGATAGGATTTAATCTCGGCATGTCACACTTTGCTCTCACGGTGTATACCAATACCATGGATGCCTTTGTAGTTGGATTATCCACTGTGATGACTATGCTACAACTCAAGCTCAATTAGACTAATGTTTATCTACTGATTAATTGTGCTTTAGTCGGACTTGATTAATACTTAGGATAAATACCTTAGTTGTGATTAAAATTATCGGTTGGAGAAACATCTTAGACATAAAAATGCGACTCGACACCTCTCCCTTAGGTTGTCATAAGAACAAAAGTAATATCATGAGTTGAAGACACAGTGTAGGTTAGTGGTGGATTTGCAGCCTAGTATCACCCTTCTATCACTTTGTTTTATACCTTAGTTTAGGTTCACTTCATTACATCCTAGCCGTATCGGCACAAATCCATTGAGTTACAATTCCTTACTTGAATTCGAGTTGAAGAAGCCTTAGATCACACACAAAGCACACACAAGTCCTTGTGGGATCGACCCGTACTTGCGCGTCTCCGATAGACGCCGTGCACTTCACGGTATTACACGTAGGTCAAATATACACATCTAGAGGCCTACCAAGTTTTTGGCGCCATTGCGAGGACTTGGCGCGTGCCTCTGGGGATTTTGGGCTAGTTCTTCACCGAATTATCACCATTGTATATACGCACTTGCATCTTTTATAGCTTTATTGCATTTTATTTTACACCTGTATTTGCACCATCATGATAACTTAGCCGTTTCTTTCATTTAGCTGTTATAAGCATGATAACTTAGTTTAAGTTTTTAACTTGCATATGTAACTTAGGAATTCTAGTATAATTTAGCTGTTATTTTTGTTAGCTTTGCTTAATACTTAGCTTTGTAGCTTAACTTTGCACCCTCTTGAGGAAGAGAAAGCACTCTCTGTGCACTCTCTTAGCTTTGTTAGCTTAACTTTGCTGTTAACCATCTGCATCGTGCCCCTGCACTTTGCTGTTATTTTGTTTTTCTGTGGCTTAATCTTCAGCTCAGGCATAGCTCTGAGCTCTGCCAGAGCGTTCTTGCTCTGTAGCTTTGACCGTGAAGCTCGGGCCCGATTCTTTGTTGAGCTGCAGTGCATTCTACTGTCTTTGCGATCTTTGTGCTTGCTGCACTGCTGAGCAAAGCCTAGGAGGCCAAGAAAAAGCGCAGGGCCTGAGTCACAAAGCTCTGAGCAAACTGCAAACTCAGGTAAGTGACTCCATGACTCCACAGAACATGTTAAACTAGCATACACCTTTGTGTGAGCCTGTGTGAAAGCACCTTGCTAGCCCCCTGAAGCTGCAAGTGTTGGGTCACAACTTGGAAAGCCAAGTCAGTTGATCATAAACTGAGCATGAGCCAAGCTGTGACAACCCATTTGCCATGTACCCTATGTTTTCAAACTGTTCCACCGTGCCTTGTATGCATGCTTGAGACCTTGTGTGAGGCACTGCACCCTGCCGAGCCTTTTAGAGTTACATTTGGTGAATTTGTGTTCTCTGTCTTTGAGAGTTGCACACATTCTCAGTGTACCCATTCTCGTGATTGGCCTCGAGTTTTTGAATGTTGATGATAACGAGACCTTGTAAGGCTGCCACACGAGCATAACTCTTTAAACCTTGCTTAAGAATTTGTATGAGCCATCTAGCCAAGTGTCTCGCCATCTAGCCAAGAATTTGCATCATGCACTACCCACCATGCTAGGTCACCATCCCCAGTTATTCGTGATCTGCGCTTGCTAACCTGTTGACATCCCTTGCATGCTCTGTGACTTGTCTTGTGTTGTCAATCCTAAGCTTAGCACAACCATATCCATGCATAAATGAAATAGACCTTGAATATCATGTGACTTGTTGAATCTACCGAGCCATGATCACATGAGAAATTAGCTTCCCTGCTAGGTGTTGCATACACCTGAGTTGCATGAGCCACTCGAAGCTCACTCAACCAGTATGCTCTGTAAACCTTAGTGAGCCATTTGCACTGTGACTTGTTGATACCCCAAGCCCTGAGCCATTAGCCCATTTTGCATACCCTGCTTTGCATGATAAGCCAGTCATTATGCTAAACATTGTTCAAACTTGCAATATCTGAAATTGGTGCAATCTGAGGCCTGAATTGTGAGCTTAGCCTGTGCATAACCAATCTGCCCTGGTGAGCCAAGTTGTGCCAGACCCCTGCAGTGCCCTGTAGCTGCAAGTTTGAGGTTCCACCTGTGGGAGCTAACCTGTTGAGCCCCTTATGCATGCTTGAACCCCTTGTGTTGTGTCATTTACTGTTCGTAGAGTTTGCACAAGTCGTGTCTTTGTGTTGTGAGCTGCCAATCCTTGCTTTATGAGTTGTGTGTTGTGTTGAAGTTGCAAGCTGTCTTTGTGAGTGCTGCACTAGTTCCATCTTTGTCTTTGTGTTGCTCTTTGCCATCCTAAGCTGTGATGTGCAAGCACCCCTGAGTGCTCAGAAATTGTGTGTGATTTGTGTTGTGAATTGTGCCTCACTAGACTGTGCATAAACTAAGCCGCACATAACCAAAGCTCAGCCGTGTCAATTTTGTGAAAACTCGTGAGCTTTGTGTGCTCACCAAGCCCTCAACCTCGGCGAACATAACCTAGAGCCCACACCCAAAACTGAAGCCTTCATGTCAATGATGGTGACCAGGTGGTCTCACCTGAACCCAACCAGGGTTGCAACCAAACCGAAACTCGGTTCACAGGCTAATACAATCTGGGCTTGCACTCTGCACAACCGGAGCCCACAATCATAGCTGGGCTAACTGCCCCCAAAGCTGAGCTTTGCACCCACCTGAGCCCACAATAACTACTGGGCTTCCCACAAAAACCAAATGAAACCCTTTCTAACAAAACCCAACAAACCAAATGAAACCCAATAAACCAAACCAATCCCACTAAAACCAAACTTAGTCCATTACAACTGGGCTTTGAGTTCAATTTGAGTACTAAATCATGTCAGGATTTTGGTCTGCAACTGGGGATACAAACAAATCCCTTAGAGAGCTTGCTTACGGGCATGCTTCACAATATGAACTCCCCACATACCATAGTGATTTTAGGGAATTTTATGAGCCTTCTCAGGGCCCGGATCTCACATACCCTAATCATTATGATCACATACATCATCCACCACAGTGGGAGGTTGAACAATTTTGTACTTCTCAATCTGTGGAGGCAAATCTCACACTCATCGAACAAAATAATGCTAGGAGTGTATTGCATGATAAACCATATAGCATTGATTATGAATTTCCTACTGTTGAAAACTCTCCTTTCATTGAACAACAAATTCTAGAATTGACTCAAAACCTTGAGCAATATCAAAAGTCAACTGACCAAAGGTTTGCGAGCTTAGAACTCAAATTGAGTCAAATCTGTGATGCACTAAATGAGGAAAGGGAGGACTTTCAAAATGAAATGTTTATCACCCATAATGAAGTCAATTATGAAAATAGTATGCCTAGTCTTACTCGTGCAATTGATATTTCATATGAACCTGTTTTAAATGACGGGACTAGAAATACTATGATTTTTAATAAGGAAATGCATTTCTATGATGATGATGATGATGATGATGATGATGAATATGATATGTTAGAAGAGCATGTGCATGCTGAAAATATGATGGAATCTTTTGGTTCAGAGACGTTAGGCGTCTCTTCTGTGAACCCTATGAATGATACTTCTTCTAACATTCATAAATGTGATCTTAACTATGAGCTTAGTTTTGTGAAATTCTTCAGTGAATGTGAGCATGCTACACAACTTGTTTGTGACTTAGGAAAGGATGAATCTTCTGTTGACACTAATGTTCTTTTGGATCATGATACTATTGTTGTGTCTGATTCCCTTCCCATGTCACAATATGTTGCCTCCTCTGATGAATTTGACATGGAAATTGATGAATTGTCCTGTGAAAATGAACATGATTTACCCTCTTCTGACTTTAGGAAAGTGTGTGATGATGCAAATGATCTTATGCATGAACACAACTTAGATGTACCTAACCTCTCTCCTAAGTCACAAATTGAAACTCCTCCACCAAACCTAGGTGTAGTTTGTAACAAAATTGCAAAACCAACTTTTCTGAAAATGCCTAACTTAGGCCTAGAGCTTTGTGCTTCCCAAGTCATCTTGGACTATTTTGCATCAAAGTATAACACTCTTAAGGAGCCACAGTTGGAATGTGTATGTCTGCCTGTAATTAGCAAAACTCATTTTGAGTTAGACCTTTTGCATGATGTACCTTTAAAATTGCAAGATTTTGTTCTCACAAACACACCTGTTCACAAGTTTAGGTTTGGGGGAAACTCTTTCACATTTGCAGTCTTACTTGCACTCTCATATTATATTTGTGTAGGACTGTTGATGTTTGTATATATTTTCCATTGGGTTGATCCTCAACTCTTTAGATTGTTGGTGTATGGTAAATTTTCATTGTATATAATCCAGTAGGACTTGTTAAATTTTCTTTTCTTGAAACGGTTGAGTCTTCTTGCACATATATTATGCTAATCCGATATGATCTCCGTTAAGAATGTTGGATTCTAGCCTTGACTAATGAAGCTCAACCTTGCTCCCGCCGACATTCCGGTAATCTCTTCCCTTTTCTCTTATCAGCATAGTTCTCATGGTATGTGCCTGTTTAAATTTTTTTTTTTTTCTATATGTAGACACATTGAGGACAATGTTTGATTTAGGTTTGGGGGTACATTTGCATTTACATATAGAGTTTTTAGTCTTTTTAATCTTTTATTTCAAAAAAAAAAAAAAAAAAAAAAATTCAAAACTCTTTTTGCAAATAAAAACCTCCAACTTTTAGAGATTTTAGAGTCACTAGCATGCTTTTAGCTATGTTTACATAGAGAATTTTTTCTGACCGAAATAACAAAAGTTAGAAGTAATCTTAGGAAAACGCAATCGGGTTTCTTAGTTGATTAGAGCGTTAAAGTTGGATTTAACCATACCGGAGGGCGAATTAGGTGTTGTTTAGATATTCGGTAGTAGAATTGTGATCACCCATAGTGGAGACTACCCATTTTACATCAAGTGAGGCACCAACCTTCAATTTTTTGCAACTTTCTAGAAAAGTCGTTAGAGTGTGTGTCACCGTACATCAATTAGGGTAGAATGGTGAGCTACCCAACCGCACCAATTCAAAGACTACTTTTGATCTCTTGAGTGCTAGTTTTTGTCAATCATGAGGGTGACGTCTAAAGATGAAAACCCCTTCTAAATATCGATTTGCCGTTAGCATCACTCTCTCTCTCAATCAACAGACCCATAGAAACACATCATCGTCAACAAACGGAGCATCATCAGAATATTGAAAGAAAAATTGATATAGTCCAAGGTTTATGTGCAACAAAGAAAAAGAAAAGAAAATAGGATGAGAATTAATAAAATTTATAAAATCAAGACAATACAAGTTGTGGAAAAATTGAGTGATATAGTCCTTCACCCATGGAGTTAGTTGTTTCATTGTTTTTATTTTCTTTTCATGTAAAGTAAGTTATCAAGTAAAAAAAAAAAAAAAATCATCAAAAATTCAAAAAAAAAACAAAAAAAAAATCAAAAAATATTGTAGTTCATTTTCATTTTTTTATACCACCATGGTAATGAAGAGTTTAAGAAGAAAAATCCAAACAACAAGGAAATTGAGTATAAAAGTTAAAAAATTGTCAAGTATTGTGAAGTTTAGAAGTTCGTCATCAACAATTGAAGACCGAAGACCGAAGATTGAAGACGTTTCTATGGTTCTTATGAGAGAGTGATATTAATTGCCGATCGGGTGAGAAGTGAGTGAGTACTCCCACCCCTTGCTAATGGTTGATTTCCTTTCTTAGAGATCATCATAAAAAGATTCTTTTTGTCCACACTTTTGTGGAGTCTCCAGATTTTACTTCGGAAGGTTATCCTTCTTACCTACAACGTGTGCAGGATTTCTCTCTTTATTCCCGCTTTTGCACACATGAGAGACTAAAAGCGATCTTTTTGAGTGCAATTATCATAAAACCCGATGGTGAGGCAGAAGTTGAGACTTATGATCACAATCGAATCTGAATTCTTTCATATGGTATGGTTACTTCTCAAGACTTAAGGATGAGAATGCGTTCTTTGGTTGTTCTAACTTCATGTTACTAGCACGCGAAACTCTATGTACTCATAGATTCTTGGATGCTTGAGACTCTTTTACACTCGAAGTTGGAGAAGGTTTTGTGGGTACACCTCTTGTAAACCCTCACGAGACTACAACTCGTCCACTAGGGACACCTAGGGGTTTAAAGGCTTAGTGCATACGCTAAATGCATTCGAGAGACTGCGACAGGGGTATAGTTAGGATTTCTTATTTTCTGTTTCACTTGAGGACAAGTAAAATTCAGGTTTGGGGGTATTTGATGAGTGCTAAATAGTGCATATTTATACACCTTTTTATTGGCATTTTACTCATCTTTTGCGCTTAGAAATCGAGATATTATCCCATTTACGTGTTTTCTTTGTTTTCTAGAATAAATATTTGTATTAATTAATTTTGTGTTTTTAGGTAATAAATAAAGCTCGGAGAATCACGAGAGCCAAAAGAGCGAAGAATTGGAGTCAAGTGCCCAAGGAGCAAAAGTCGAAGCCGCTGCGAACGGGCCAGCAACCCAACAAGGAAGACATGGGCTAGAGCTAACCATGACCCGGATCCGAGACCGCTCACTCTGAGCCATTGAGATCTTCATCAGCTACATCCAACGGTCGCTCCACCTAGCACATCAACGATCGCCGCTCCCGCTCAACACCGAAGATGTCTATATCCTGAGCCGTTCAGATCTCGCTTATCTCCATCCTACGCTCGCTTCAACCTTTACATCAACAGCCGATGCACCCGCTCAACACTGAAGATCTCTATACCTATACCCATTCGAGCTAGACTTATTTCTTCTTTCTTCTTCTCTTTCTTCTTTCTCCCCCATACCTCTCTGCAAAACCCATCTCCCGACCACCTCTGCAGAGCCACCACGCCACCACCATCTCCTCTTCTGTCGCCATCTCCACCACAGCTACCGCAGCCACCAACCTCACCAGTAGTACCTGCTACCCATCTCTACTTCGAGTTATCTCTTTATTAGCCTCTACCAACTCTAGAAGCTAATTTAAAGATAACTAGAAGCTAGGGTTTCTGATAACAACCACGCATGGAGTTGCAGAGCCGATTAGACAAGAAAGGAGTGCGTTTCAGAGTATGGGTGCGATTGTTTTTGTCTATTTTATCTTTAATTTCGATTTTGAGAATTAGGGTTAGGTATTTTGGGTTGCATGTATAAATAGGAAGTGTTGGTGGATGTTAGAAACACGCCTGGATTAGCCAGTGCAGTCATTTAGCTTTAATTCTGTTCTTCATCATTTTATCATGCTTTAATTTAAATTGCTAGGGTTTGAGATGAAACCCTAGCTTATCACTGTGTTTTTCTTCATGAACTGTTCTTGATTGCTTAACTATTTTCAAGATAGGATTTAATCTCAGCATGTCACACTTTGCTCTCACAGTGTATACCAATACCATGGATGCACTGTAGTTGGATTATCCCTGTGATGACTATGCTACAACTCAAGCTCAATTAGACTAATGTTTATCTACGATTAATTGTGCTTTAGTCGACGATTAATACTTAGGATAAATACCTTAGTTGTGATTAAAATTATCAGTTGGAGAAACATCTTAGACATAAGGCAGACTCGACACCTCTCCCTTAGCTGTCATAAGAACAAAAGTAATATCATGAGTTGAAGACACAGTGTAGGTTAGTGGTGGATTTGCAGCCCTAGTATCACCCTTCTATCACTGTTTTATACCTTAGTTTAGGTTCACTTCATTACATCCTAGCCGTATCGGCACAAATCCATTGAGTTACAATTCCTTACTTGAATTCAGTTGAAGAAGCCTTAGATCACACACAAAGCACACACAAGTCCTTGTGGGATCGACCCGTACTTGCCGCGTCTCCGATAGACGCCGTGCACTTGCGGTATTACACGTAGGTCAAATATACACATCTAGAGGCCTACCACGATTCATGTTTAAACTCTGGTGAAATCGCGTCAGAAATCTGTGACAACGAACCATATACAAAATTCATTTCTGAAAAAGAGCATATGATCAATAATGTCGAAATTCAAAATGCAACATTTTCTAAGCCCATTTGGGCTATGAGACTCAAACTGGCTAGCCCACTTGTGGAAGTTGTTCCGGATCCATGGTCGAACCCAAGAACCGAAACCGAATTGGAACCGACACGTTGTTCGGAGATAATAACGAAGAGAGAAATAATTTTTCTTATAACTCCTTCTTCGAACAGTCCAACAGTAAGTGTTAGTTTGAGATCAAAAATCAAGTTTCTTGATTCTTTCTTGTTTTCGAAACAAATTTTTGGTTCGAATACACTTATTCTTCAAGGGGTCCTTGCGGTTTTCATCAATTTCACTTCCAAGGGTATTTTACGGTTATCAACAAGCAACATCGATTGTAAGTTTGTCCTTCTCTATTTCGAATTTGTAATTGATAGCAACATGCAAAATAGGAATTTTACTAGAGGAGAAGGGTCTAGCCAAACCTATAAAACAATTACACCAAACTTGAACTTCACTGATGTAACTATCGATTCTCTTCCATCTCTCTATTTTGATGTTAGTGCCGGAATTTATTTTGTTGACCGGAGTTGCTTCAAGAAGTATGGTTCAATGCATGATAAAAAAATCATCTGTGAAAAGAAATATGTGTATGTTGATATGAAGGATTATAACTAGTTAATTCAAAACCGTGATGACTAGGGTGATATTCATTCCGGTAGATATTCTGGTTCTCCAGAGTTAACTAGGGAAATTTATGGTAACATACATTGTGTAGATGAAAAGAACTGTAAGTTCTTCACCATGATTAGGAGACGTCGTTTTGAAGTAAACAGAAGCATTGTTGGATATCTTCTTGGTTGGAATCTGAAAATGTCTTTTTACCCATAAACAATGATTCCAACAGACAGAACATTGCTGAAATTCTTGGTGGAAGTTTCTGGAAAAGTAATAGTCTTTGTTTTGATACTATGCCAGAGCATCTCAAGTTTTTTGGTAAACTTGTTGTACCCAATCTGTCACCAAGCAATATGCACAAGGTGAGATGGAGTTCAGAAGTGGCAGAACTGATTTATCACATGATAATCGGAACTCCAAACTTTGATTTCTGTGGATTCATTATCAGACAGATGATAAGAATTTGGAAGAATGGAAAAAGCATGGGTTTTCCATGCCTTAAAATTATGTTTTGGTTTTATGTTTAATAGTATGATGTTTGTAGTATTTTAATTACTATAAAAATTATTATTGCTATGGATGTTTATGGGATGTTTGATTTCGGTTTTATTACCTTGATATTCGATCTCATAATATTGTGAACCCTTATGGTTTGGGTGACTTTTTAATTTAGCAAGATTAAGTTCTAGCCCATGTTGGTAGGCTTTATGAAAGGATCATGAGGGGTTCTTATAGAAACAATATGTGAAAAAGTCACAATATGTTGAATCGGTTTTGGTTTAGCATAAAAGCATATGTGTTTCGACGGTTTTCAACTCTTTCTCGCAATTTTTCAAACCGATTTTCAACCTTTCTCTGGTAAAGGTTGGTTGTTGTTATTCTTTTGTTTTTGCATAAGGATGACAACATAATGATATTTCGATATCAATTCTCCCTGGAAGAAGATGCAAACATATTGGAGAAGCGGGTGCAAAATTTGAGGTAACAATGTTGTTAGTTAATTGTTTTCCTGTTTAAGAAAAGCCTAATTTTATTTCATATATAGATTTTTCTTTTGCTTAACAAAATTTCGGTTCAATTGATGTTTTATTCCATGATGTGTGTATGGATTTGTGTGTGATTCAATTGGTTCCGGTTAAGAAAAACTATTGTTATCTTGCTTTATTGTGTGGTATCAAATGTTTAGGCTTACAAAATTGTGGTGCAATTGCGATGCTTTAATGTCTATGTTGTTTCAATTGCTTCCGGTTGAGGTGAATAATTATGCAAGTTTATTTATTTGGTTTGTATGAATTATTTATGGATTAACAAAAGAAAAGGTTTACGGGATGAGTTGCTTAGGCCAATTCGCTTTCGGATAAGAGAAACTAAGTATCTTAGTTAGACTTATCAAAGTGGAGGTTTCGGTTATTCAAGTATAATTGAATGCCTTAACAATAAATGCTAGTTAACTAACCTAGTACTTGTATTGTTTAAAAGTGAAAGGTTTAAGTTATATGGACAATTAGAACCTGATGATAAAAATAGAGTTATCTTTATTTTGGTCTTATCGAATGAAGCGATTGTTTTTGTACAATCGGTTTAGCAAAGGGAGTAAGGTGCTTAGTTGATTGTTGGTTTGCTAAACTAAATTGGGAAAATTGCTTCGGGCAATTGTTTCCTTGGTAACATATCAAAACAAATTACTTTGTAGTTTCGGTTTTGATATTGGTTATCAAAAATGGTGTGTGGAACCCTCGTGCTTAACTCTATAGGTTTGCAAGTCTATTTTGAGACTTGTAAGATTCTTTTCGTATTGTCCTTTATTTTTCATTTCTTTGTCATTTTATGACAAAAAGGGGAATAAATATATGGAGTAAACAAGTGATACTGGTATTGATTTTATATTGATTGGTATCACTAAGGAAAAGAACATTGGTGCTTAAACGTTTATCTAACGAAAGAGTGAAAGCATGGTCTAGGGGGGTAGCATATCATGTTGATTGGTATAACAAAGATGTGCGCATTGATGAAATCTACCTATCTCACCTTTAGGGGTAGTATTAGCTTTGTTATTATAATGTCAACAACGACATTTAAGGATTGAATGAATGCAGGTTATTGTGTTGTTGAATTCGGGAATCAAGCGTATGTGTAATGAATTCTTGTAATTTGTTTATCCATATGATTGTAAGAGTTTTGTCACTAAAATTGACAAAGGGGGAGATTGTTAGAGCGTTGCTTGGTTGAACCCACCAAGCGTTGGTATGTCAAGTTTGGTTGTCATGTTTTAGTTAATCAAAACTCATTTTAAGAGTCGCTTCATTATGTACTAGAGTCAACTTCGTATAGGTTATCTTGAAAGTATTAGGATATGAGACATTACAAGTATTGCGAAGACTTGAAGAAGTGAATAAGTAAGAAGCTACAACGACAACATCATCTTTCTACTTAAGGTTAGTGATATTTGACTTGAACTGTTTCATTCCCTAAAATATCTTTCAAGTCGTGTATATTGAAAAAGAAACTGCAAAGCATGAACACTCTAGATAGACATAGTATTAAGGAATACAATATGAAGTTTATTGCTTAACCATTAAACTTTGTAGATAAGACATCGACATAATCATTTGAATGCTATTGTGTATGGGTATGAGGTGAGGATTTCATCATAGGAAACAATGTTCTACATGTTTTTAAGGAAGTAAGTTCATAAACTTATTTATGAATCGAAAAGGAAATCGCCAGGCGTTATTGGGATTGTTATTCATTGCATATCTTGTTAACATCCAATATGTGTGATTTAGTATAATCGCTCACGACTTGTTTGTGTTATTGGTAAAACTATTCACAAAGGCCTGACTTATGTATTGGTATGACTTTTATTAGTGAAACCGATCTTAAGTAATCACCTGATATGGCATGATCGAATTTGTGTTTTGTTGAACTGAATCTAGGTAAAGGGGAACCAATCCTATGAAGAGGTGCGACACATCACAAAGGGGAATCGATCCTTGTATGAGGTGCAACAAGGTTTATAACAGAAAGAGGAACCGATCCTATGGACATGTGCAACACGTTTTTAGGCAAAGGGGAACCGATCCTATGGACATGTGCAACACATATAAGTTAGATACCATATATATGTGGGGAACCGATCGTAGTACTTAGTCAACCGAATTTTGGAAAGCTAGTGTGACAATGCACAGTACTCACATGGAGGCAGAACCGAAACTTGTTTTGGTAGAACCGTGAAACCCATGATTTGTGATTGAGTGTTTCTTAATAAATCGCATAGTTCTTGAAAGTCAGATGAACCAATTCTAAACTTGTTTGGAAGTGTGGCAAAGCGGTTTCAAGGTTGTAAGTATGAAAGAGGACTTACAAAGTAAGGATGTCGGAATACTTTGAACACGTGTAGTAATGTTTGTATTTTATTGTTCAAAGTTATTCCTTAATAGCTACAGGAAGAAAATCTCAAGATCAAAATAAATAATTTAATAATATTTTATTTAAGGTTGTTAATTTTATTTTAGGAAAATGAGAATTAGTAATGTGCATTTACTAGTTGAGATTTTCCAGAGAGATTTTCGATCATTATTTTGGACAGAGCATTTCCAGGAATTATGTAAACTGAATTTGGAATGTATTGAATATCTTTGAGAATATTTTCGGTTTTGGAAAATCCTTGGTGTCCAAACTTCCTTGTCTATAAATAATTGAAGTTTGCATTTCTAGCAAACTAATCCTTCGTGACAAAAACTTCCTCGGTTGTGTTATTCTTGGTGTAGCCTTTATTCGGAGAGGAGAGTAACCTAATTAGGCGAAATCTCTTACGGTAGTTCAGTTTAAAGTCTTCTTTGGGATTGAGAAGCTCTACGAGTACCGTTGGTGGGAAACTAGATAATTATGGTTTATCTTTTGTTTTCGATTTATTTGATTGACTAACGGTGGTTGAACTTTGATTGCTGTAGGATCAGAATATCGCGACATCAATATTTCGCGAGATTAATAAGTAATTATATTGCGAAGGCATCGCAAGAGAGTAATTTAAATGACGCATTAGATGACGACAGCCAGAACATGAGAAAAGTGTGAAGACTTGGCGAGATTTAGGAGTATCGCGAAGACGAACATTTATACACTTGCGACACTTCGCGAAGGATTCCCGAAAATAAAGGACAGCTTAGCTGTCATCCATTATATAATATCCTATATAAAGGGTTGAGTAAGTCTGTTGTGGGAGAGCGTTTTTTGAATTGTTAAGCAAGTCATTAAGAGAGAGAAAATTAGAGAGTGATTGTAATTCTATAGTTCCTTCTCATTCCATAGTGTAAACAATTCATGAAATTAATGAAGAAGAATTATATTATGTTCATCTTAATATGATCTATTAGTGTATAATCTAATGAGGGGTGTAGTATTGGATTTCCTGCAACTACATATGCGCTAGAAACATGGATCAAATCTGTGAAGATCAACATTGTAATTCGGACAAAATTGGAGTAATAAGAAAAGAATTTCAAGCTGCAGAAATTAAGAAATGGCTAGAGGAAGGAATACATCAGAACAACCAACAACTGTTAGAAGAAGCAAGAGATTAGCTGGAGAAAGGAGAAATGAAGTAGGTGAACCCTCAAGAGTAAACACGAGAGATAGAGAAGAAGGCCAAATTCAACCACCAATTCAACCAACAACAAATAGAATGATAGATTATGATAGGGTGAGTGTGCATACATGGAGATCAGATTCAATGGAGGAAAGAGAAGAAGTGCAACAATTGATGAATAATGGACAAGAGGAAAGAAATCGAGAAGAGATGGGAGAAACAATTCGTGGAAATAAAGAAATCGCAGCATTAGAAGCGTTGAGACAAACGATAAATGAAGAAAGGCGGTTAGAAGCGGAAGAACGGGCAAATTTAACAAGGCAGAACCACGAATTAAGAATGGAAAATATGAGGTTGCAGAATAGAAGGTAAAGAAGTAATACCAGGTCAAGATCAAGATCAGTTAGAGAAAATATGAGAAGAACATTACCTGTAGAAAATGTTAATGAAGAAAATTTGGAAAGAGAACTAGATTTTGGCGAAAGAGGTCGCTAAGGAAGAGAAGCGGTAGGAGATCGTCATATTCCACGTCTTGAAATTCTACAGAATGGCCAAAATGACGGAAATCAAGAAAATAGGCAGCGTCAAGGGCAGAATAATCTAGTTAATGAAGAAAATCAGGAAGAAGGAAGAAGAATATTGAATGGGAGAGAAACACGAAGAAAACAAAAGGAAATTGAAGATGACATTGAGAAACATTACATTGAACAAGCGCGACTGGCTCGCGAAAGAGAGAGATTAAGAGCAGAAATGGAAGAACGGGAGCTGGAAGAGGCGATACGGCAGAATAACCATGACAATAGAGAAAGAAGACCCGAGCAAAATCGGAACAATGGAAATATCAGTGAGGAATACGAAAGAGTACAAAAAAGAACTGATGGACAATCAGAAGAGAAAACGACAGGTATAATGGTGTGAGAATTCGTGAAAGAGGTGAAGAAGAAACTCGCAGAGAAATAAGAGAAGAGAATGATGAACCAGAAAATATAAGTAGACACGAACGCAGAAGGAGAGAGGCAGAGTTAAAAAGGCCAATACATTCGAATTCTGAGGCAAATGAACAAATTTTGAGAGAATTAGCAGAGATGAGAGGAATATTGAACAACAGAAGAGAAGGAGGAAGAAGATAGTTAGATGAAGCCATCGCAGAAGCTGCGAAGAATCCTTTCACACTAGAGGTGCAGCTGGGAGGAATACCCCCAAAATGTAATTTACCTACATTAACCAGCATTTTCGATGGAAAAACTTGTGCAATACAACACATCAAGGCTTATGTGAGATGTATGTTGCAATGGGAAAATCATGATGCTATATTGTGCAAATACTTCGCATCAAGTTTGACTGGAGAAGCATTAAAATGGTTTGAGGGTTTGCCGAGGAACACAATCACGTCGTTCAACCATTTACAAGCTATATTCTTAGGGGCATATATAAGTAACAATTCCTCGCGACCCGGTATTGAAGATGTATTTGGGCTAAAACAAAGAGTTGGCGAAAGTTTGAGATATTTGACTGCGAGATGGAAGACAATGTGCAGCGAAATGGCTGGACGGGTGGATGAAAGATACCTCATCCTGTCATTCATAAATTCTATGTTCGCAACCAACTTATTATATATTCAGATTTTCAGAGTCAAGAATACAATTACAATGACTGAGCTACGAGAACTCCAGGAAGAATATATTGCTCTAGAAGAAAGACAAAATGAGATGGAATCATACCCAGTTGCGAATACAAGTTCAAATGCGGCGAATGCAAGTTTGTTACCACAATTCATACACACAGTGGCGAGCACATCGCAAGGGCAACAAGAAAGAAAGACAGATGATGTACAGCCAAAGTTAGTAGCAATGGGAAGCCGAGATCAAGAAGAATTTGAAAGAGAAAGGAACTATTATAACCGTGGCGGCAATAACAAAATTCAAAGACTTGATCATCCGCAAGAAACTTACGGAGGTTAGAGGCAGAATAACCATGGAGGGCAGCGACGCCACAGAGTAGTTTGGGAAGAAATCAAAATGCCACCACTTAATACCAGTGTGGAAAAGATATGGGAAGCTGAACTCTTGATGGAAAACATACCCGCACCATGGAACATGAGGAATGAACCACCACCAGGTGATAGAAGTCACGAATTCTGCTCTTACCACCGCCTTCATGGACATCTCACAAATGATTGCAGAAACATAAAAAGAATCATTCTCAGAATGATTGACTAAGGAAAGCTGAATCATTTTCTAAAAGGCGAAGAGAAAGGTCAACTATTACCACCACCACCAGAGATGCATAGGACAGTCTCAACAAAGGGGAAAGAAACATTTGTGATAGAAGTTGGAGCGAAAGCTAAAAATTTGTTTTGCAAATCTATTGTTCATTCATACCGCACAATTGAAGATTTTCATGATAATGTGCTCAGTAGGGTTTTTGCGAGGGATGCTGATGATAAAGAATTAATGAACATTGCGAGAACATCGCAGTTAAAAGAGTGGCAATTGCAGATTATTTCTTTCTCTGCAGATGAAATACCCAAAGGAAGAGAAATACATGATAGCCCGTTGGTTGTAAAACTAAAAATTAATCCAAAACCAGTTGATGGCAAAGATGATGAAGCAGAAAATTGCTGGGCGATCAATAGAATCTTAATTGATACTGGGAGCTCGGTGAACATTCTTTTTTACCATACTTACAAGACTATGGGAGGAAAGGATGAAGATTTGATCCCTTCAACATACAAAATATATGGTTTCAATGGCACAGCAAATAAACCTAAAGGATAAGTTCATATGAGAATACCTTTGCAAGGATTATCAACTGATGTTTTGTTCTGTGTGCTCGACATGGAGTCCCCTTATAATGCATTGATTGGACGTCCATGGCTGCATGAAATCTTGGGGGTAGCATCAACTTACCATCAATGTATAAAGTTTCCCCATCCTAGCGGTGTTGGCATTATAAAGGGCGATTGGATGGAAGGACAAAAATGTTACGAGGTTGATGTAGAGAGCTGCGAAGAGAGAAATGCAAAAAGGAAGGGTTGGAAGCAAAACATAAAGGATGAGCAAAGAAGAGACAGGTTGATGGTGGATACCATAGATACAAGGAAAGAAGATACATTGAGAAGTGAGTGCATGAAAGCAATTGAACATTATGATGGAAAAGGATCATTAAGGAGTCTGAATGATGCAGAAGGAGAGGGAAGTAGGAGCAAAAGGGGTAAAAAGTGAATAGTTGCGAGAGATGACAAAGAGTTAGGGATGAAAGCATGACAAGGATAAGGAGAAGAAGTGATAAATGAAGAAACAATGTGCAAGAATCTCAAGAATGTATGAAATGAAATTATTATAAACAAAGCAAAATTGTGCGATAGCCTCGCAAACAAAATAGCAAGAGATTATCAAAAATGAATGATTGATTTAATTAACAAAAATGAATGAGTGAGTGAATGGGACGAACCTTTATGGCGTACACCCTAGTTCGCGAATGAAATTTCGCAAGAGGCAAATGTAAGACCTAAAGTGCGTCATATAAGGGGTATCTCTTAACATGGCTCAGGGAAAAGGTTACACCGCTCCTAGAACCTGAGTCATGGAAATTTGGGGCCCATGAAAGCCTATCCGGGAGAGATACCTTGGATTTCCAACTATATATATAAGGTTATACCCTGGTTGGACGCCCGAGGGTCTCTTCCAAGGAGTCAGTGTATGCTCAAGGCGTCGGGGTACACGGTTGAGCCAAGAGTGCCCGGGCATTTGAAGTGTCTCGGCCATTCTTGGCAAGTCTTGGTATATGCTGCACTCGGCCCGAAGAAAACTCCACTTAGGGTGCAGTCTCGTAACCATAAACCATATAGGTATACGGGATAAGAGGCTGCGAAAACAACTGGTTGTTGTTAAGACCGGATGGGAGGAGCTAGTCTTGTATGGCCGATGTACGCCTCCTTGAAGGGGCAACCAGGGAGAAGATAAGGGCGGCACCCTCCATTAGGGAGCTGATAAGTGTCAAAAGACGCAAATGTCACGAGGCTTTGTTTTCGCAAGGAAATTTAGACTTGTCATATTTGTGCGATGATCCTGTAGAGGCAATAATACTAATACAAGGATAAAACGAGATCAATGGGTTTTTGCATAAAAATGTAAAAACATCCTGCGATTTCGTCGCAAAGACGGCAATGTCATGGGATTTTATATTCGCAAGAGTATTTAAACCTGTCACATTGTCGCAAATGACATATCCTGCAGAGGCAAAAATACTAAGAAACGATAAGACAAGGTCAATGGGTCATTACATGAAAATGTAAAGACGCCCTGCGATCTTGTCGCAACGAGGGGTGGAGAAATAAGACCTTTAATTAGGAAGGCAAAATAAGACCACACAAGCAATGATAAGACAAGATCAATAGATTTCTTCATCTATGAAGACATCTTGCGATCTTGTCGCAACGGTGAACTTCGAACATAATTAAAGATATAGCCACACAAAATTTGAGGAGGCAAATAAGTTTGCGAAAGTGCCTACATTTCTTCATCAAATTACCAACAATAAGGGCAAAAGCTCAAAAGTTTCATTACTCAGAGATAATTGATCAAATCTCTCATTTGGGAATGAATAACAGAGGCAAGTATGGGAATGAATAAGATAAAATTTTGTTATTCATTTCCGCATGATAGATTTATACGCAAGTGAAGAAAATAAAAGTTGAATTCATATTCAATAATCCAAGAAAATTACAATAAGGGTTACAGAAATGGAAGACTAAAAGAGTATATGTACAGATATTACAAGAAATGAAAGAAGAAAAAGAAGTCATTTCTTTGAAGTTTCTTCTTCTTTGTCAGATTCTACAACTTCATCATTCTTTTCGCCAGATTCTTCTTCACTAGCTTCACTATCAGAAACATCTGAGAAAGGCATGTTTTCAGGAATATCATCAGCAAGACAAGGGTATGAACTAAGAGGAATACGATGATCATTGCAAACTGCCTCAATAGTTTGGTTGCGAAAGCGAACAGCATCATTATTGAAGTTTGCTACTGTAGCTTGCAGTTGTTTCTTCAACTTAGAATACTTATTGTTGAGAAGAGAAAAGTCATGTGCGAGATTCTCTTTTTCAGACTCAAGTTCTTCAATCCTTGTTTGAAATCTCTTTTCGGATTCTGCAAGACATATGACAATGAATTAACAACTCAATAACAATACTACAGAAATAAGGAGCAGTAAAGTATAATAAACAACCTTCTCTGTCAGGTATCATATCTTTAACCAAGGCAGTATGCTCGGCATGAATACTAACATCAACACCTAAGTTATTCCTGGCGTTATCTAAAACCTTCGCAGCCCAAGCAAATTCATCATTATTATTTATAACAAGAAGTGAACGAATCTGATCTTCTCGCTCGTTAAGTATGGTATTCTGGCGAAGTAATTCATCTCGTTCAATTTTTACTTCGAGAAGAGACTTTTGAAATTTTGCTAATGCCTGTGCACCATTGTTAGCAATGCGATCTTTGTCATCTATAAGGTCACTAATTTTCTTCCTTAAAGTTTTGGTTTTCTTATGGGAATCAAGATACATTTGTTTAAATTGGTTGGATAAACTTAAACTGGATCTATGCTCAATCTCTAAGAGGCGATATTTGGCTTGAAGTTCATTTAATGGAAGGGAATTAACTTTGTTTGATGAACTACTTAAAGATTCGCTGAGATGAGTAAGAAGAATGTCATTATCCATAGGCTCGGGGAATGAATGAAGAAGAATGGCTTCTTCAGAGAGATTATATGTGTCTGCGAAAATAGTAAGTTAGGCAAAGAAGAGCAAATGACAAAATAAAGACGAAGAGTAAAAAAAATTTACCATAAAGTTGTTGATTAGCGCTTTGAAGAGTAGAGATTTTATTCTTCTGAGTGGACGACTCAGTTTCCAACTGTTGGATTCTTTCGTGAAGAGCAGCGGTTTCATCTTCATACCTCTTGCGAGAGTATGCAATTTCAACTTGAAGCTGAGCATTCTTTTTTAATTGAGTATTATGTCTCCTCTCAAAATCTGAGGCAACGACAAAAGAAGTTCTTCCGGCCTATAAAGAGAGATAAAGAGGCTGTCAAGATATAATATAAAACTAAAATCATAAGGAAAAATAGAAATTCAGACATACCTAGGAATTAAGTGCATTTAAGAAACCGGGCGATACAGATCTGGAAACCCCTTTAAAAGAATCATTGCCTTCCAGCAAAGTAGCATTACACACATTCGCGAGAGTCTCGCAAACACTAGAAAGATGACTATCTCCAATTCCTTGCAGAGAATCTGAGAAGATGTTGGATAATTGATCCATAGGGGATTCCATTGATTGGCTCCCCTTTGCGAAAGAAGATCTTAAATTGTTGTTATATTCATCAAATGTTTCCCTAGAAGAAGAACTTGAATGAGAAGGAGATTGAACTTTTCGTTTTTTAGAAGAGGGACCAGAAGATTTATCCTTGCGAGAAATGGCTTTATTCTTGCCTTTAACCTTCGCAGCTTCAGCTTCTTCAACTTCAACCTTCGCACACGAATAAAGATAAGAAACAGAGGAAACAATATTGTTTAAAATAACAAATAAAAATGTTTCTTACTTCATCCGTGATTGATCGAAGTATCGCCAGGGTGTTTGATTTTGGATTTCTTTTATAACTTTTCCTCAGTTTGTCAATCTAATTTTTTTTGAAAGTTTAGTAAATATAAGAGGAAGGAAATATCGCAAAGCAAAACTGAAAAAAGGAAATATACCTCTTTTATCTTCTCGGGCCACTTAAATTCCCAAGGATGATAATTTGCGAGATTTGTAGGAAGTGCATGTGAACCTGCGATATAAGGTCCGTTTAGAAATAGAGGAACGACCCACCACTTCTCATCTTTGGAGTGGCGAGGGGTATTGTTTTTGCCCGAATGCCAGTGAATATCTTGCATGAGAAGTTTATCAGCATCAACGTTATCTTTTTTCTTCAGTCGAGCACCCCAGCGAGATTTATCATTTCTCATATTTATAACTGCATAATTCGCAAAGAAGTTCTCTACAGTATACTTCTCAGTGGCTATCTCTAAATTTGCAAATTTAGGATCTTTGACATCATCAGGATATAATGATCATTTACCAGCACCACGGTTGGCGAATTCAAGCATTAAACGGATACAGTCGCCGCTCAATTGATAAACAGCCCGCGAGAACTTCTCATGAGCAAGAATTTCATAAAATAATGGTATTTCGGGATTGTATAGAGGAATGGGAAGACCTGCGAGGAGTTGACCTAGCGAGACTATGATCTTCCGGTCATCACATTGATGATCAGAGAATAATTTTGCAAAAAGTATAGATGAAGATTCTTGATCAGGAATGGTTGATAAAGTAAAACCTTGTTCCTGTAATTTCTTTTGAACTTCATTGAAAAGGGGTGTGTATGTACGACCAAGTGAATCCATTATTAGAGTATGGGAATGAAAGGAGAAATGAAAACCAAGAGAAAGAAAAATGAAGGATTTACAGTAGCAGAAGCGCAAATTGCGGAGGAAGAAGGTTGAAGGAAAGTTGCAGAGGGAAAATAAAAGAGAAGAAGAGAAGGGTGAGAAAACTATATATAGAGAGAAGGATCCTCGAGGAAACAAGTGCATTTAATGCGAGATGGGATGTGAATGGTCAAAAGTAAACGGTTGAATGAAACGTGTCAAGAAAGGAATAGAAGAAGAGACATCTGTAATAAGAACCGTGTAAAAGTACGGGATTAAAACAGATAAGGATGAGCTATTGCGGCATTTCAAAATATTAGTTCTCATGACATTCTCTACTTCGCAGAGAAGACATGGGAAGAGGCAAGATGTAGGATCAGAATATCGCGACATCAATACTTCGCGAGATTAATAAGTAATTATATTGCGAAGGCATCGCAAGAGAGTAATTTAAATGACGCATTAGATGACGACAGCCAGAACATGAGAAAAGTGTGAAGACTTGGCGAGATTTAGGAGTGTCGCGAAGACGAACATTTATACACTTGCGACACTTCGCGAAGGATTCCTGAAAATAAAGGACAGCTTAGCTGTCATCCATTATATAATACCCTATATAAAGGGTTGAGTAAGTCTGTTGTGGGAGAGTGTTTTTTGAATTGTTAAGCAAGTCATTAAGAGAGAGAAAATTAGAGAGTGATTGTAATTCTATAGTTCCTTCTCATTCCATAGTGTAAACGATTCATGAAATTAATGAAGAAGAATTATATTATGTTCATCTTAATATGATCTATTAGTGTATAATCTAATGAGGGGTGTAGTGTTGGATTTCCTGCAACTACAATTGCACCTAGTTTGTTTATGCTTGAGAATCTTCTCTTCTGATATAAGATTCACTCAAACTAGATCGAACTTTAGACAGGGATCTTTAGACTATTGTTAGTGCTAAAGACGATCTTGTGATAATTCATTGTTAACAGACCCCATTCTCTGCGTGATTGATCACAAAAGATTCAAGTTATTGTGTGAAGGTGTTTATTGAAGATCTAAGAAGATTTGAAGACAAAGAAGATATTGAAGATTTATGATTTGGGGTTCATAATCTTTGGTGTGAACAATACTTGTTTTGGTATAAGAGGATCCAACTATAATCAGTTTATCCTTGTGGTAGATTGGATTGATTAGTTGTGTAGATCGGTATCAATACAATTCTTTGTGATTAAAAGTATTGATTGCAAAATCTTAACAATTACTTCGGTAGTTGAGAATAAGATAGATCTAAGAACCTGATGAAGGAGTTTATGTTAAGATAAACAGAAGATCCTTGGTCTAACTCACATCACTTGGTTGAAGAGAGTTGATACCAAACAGATTTGTTGTTCCTTTACTGTTTGGAATACGAACCAAAGGAATTGTTCCAAGTACGTGACTTATTCATAAGTTGGAGGCGTGGGAATACAGACGAAACTAGGTGAATTATAGGTTTAGTTGCTTGGTATCAACTATACGAAGTTAGGTTTAATTTTGTGTAGCGGCTTAATCCCGAGAGTATTCAATTCTGGACAAGGTCTCGGGATTTTTCTGCATTTGCGGTTTCCTCTTTAACAAAATCTTGCTGTGTCATTTACTTTATATTTCCGCATTATAATTGTTTTATTATAATTAAAGTAAATTAAACAAACGTTAATTCCTATTTACTTGATAAGCAATCCTATTGTGTTTGGTTAAGTCCGAACCTTTTTATCAAGTAAACATACTTCGTTGTTGTATTGTCTCGATCTCGTATCCATAGACGATCACACGAAGTGTGAACCGATTGGTTGCATTGTCTCGACTCAGTCCATAGAAAATCACTTTCGGAGAAAGGACTTATAGGTATGAAAAGTTTTAGCTTGAGGTATATTTGGGTACCCTCGCCTTTTCAACAAACCATAAACTGGTTGTTCTTTCAGAGATTTTCTAATCTTTTAGTCTAAAATTCTCCTCCTTTTATATGAGTGTCAACTTGCTGGAAAAGAAATAAAACTATGAGTTTTAGACTCATCTAAACTAGCAATCCTAACTAAGTTAGGAAACCTCAAAACTTGTTGATTAAACAACAATGGTCGCCTAACTTCTAGTATATTCTAAACACTCTCTAGCCTAAACACAACTCAACTGCTGCTACGAAACTTCTGTATCAACCACAAACAACTCTTCCATGTAATCTATACAAGTTCCTGTACCATCTTTCCATCAAGATTACATTGTTTCCATGATACACACTCATTACTCCATCTTTAGTAGAGTATCTCATTCCAAGTGATTTTAATATAGGTAAACTAGTTAGATTCCACTTCATCTCCGGCACATGTCTAACATTTGTGATTGTTTCAACTGAGTCATCAACCAATTCCAAACGAGCTTTACCGACTTCATGAACCAGCAATCTAGAGCTATTCTCCATGTAGACAAACTCGCTGCAATCTTCATAATTGATGTATAATAACGATTGTTCTAAACATGCACAGCAGCACCACAGTCTAATACCCATCCTCCGTGACTTTTAAGATTTGCAGGCGTCCGTAGGACCTCATAACGATCACCTTCTTCTGATAGCATCGCTAAGGCTACAATATCTTTAGGAAAGTTAGCCGAAGCTTTACTAAAACCTTCCTTGTTCCTAGGAAAATCTCTAGCACAATGCCATGGATGACCACACTTATAACAATCACCTTTGAAAACAGTTTGTTTTCCTTTGTTGTTACCAACTCTCTTCCCATCAGCTACAAACGCATCTTCAGAAATATTACTGATCCGATCTCTCTATCGCATCATCTCCTTTGTAGCTAAAGCGTTGCATACTTCTAATGTAGTAAACGACTACCGACTCATAAAATTTTGTAACAACGTCTTGTACAATTCTGGAAGCGTCCAGATCAGCTGTATAGCTCTGTCTTGATCATTCAAATTGTCACCAACAGCTTCAATCTTCGATATTAATGAATCAAAGGAAGGAATATGATTCATTACCGGATTATTCTCTTTCATCCTCATATCATGTAAAAGACCCTTAATAAATATCTTATTAGTCATAGTTTTAGCCATGAAAAAACTTTCAAGAGAATCCCATAATTGTTTCGCTGATGTAGCATCCTTGATTGCAGCATGACCTTGCACCTTTCTAGCGAGATGAAGCCGAATCTCTGATGAACACTTTTTATCCATCTTTCTCCATGCATCAGTAAAATCTTCTACCATCTCCATCTCATCTGAAATGCTCTTTTTCTGTTGCTTCATTGTTGGACCTTTTAGGGCATCATCCAAATCTAACACGACTAAATAATTTTTCATATTCAACAGCCATAGACTAAAATCAGAATTCCTATCAAACCTTTCCATATGATAAGACTTCAATTCTCCATACTTTTTCATCGCAACAACTCCTTCTCGACTATCCACCCTCACCGCACCAATTGTAGAATCCAGTAGAGATTTCCTCTAAGATAGAAACACTACTACACGTTCGTCTCGAGTAAGATGTTTTAGAGATTAAACACAATATAGATAACTAAGAAGAAACAAAAACGATTCGACAAATAAAAGATTTCACTAATTCCTTGAAAAAAACTCTTACACTAGCGTTTACCTCACAAGAACTAGTCACTCAAACATCTCCCACAATAAGAACCCTAGCTGCTCTTTTCTTCTCTCACAAACAAGCGTTTGTTTTTCTCTAAGAAGAAGGTATCTAAACCCTGACCCTAAGGACCCATTTTATAGATGCTACATTATTTTTCTACAAGTTAACTTGGTCCCTAAGTTCCTTGGAAACCAAGTATTTAGACTAGATTGGGATACTACAAAATTTAGGAAACACTCAAGTACCTGTCCTATATTCTAGAGAATTCCGTAACCATCTAATCTCAAGGAAAAAAAACCTAACAATCACCACCTTTTGTGATGTGAACAAAACCGGCAAATTTCTTCTTACTTCTTCACTTTGCGTACACACATCTTCTTTTGTCTCACCCCTTATTCAGGGTTGCCCTCCCATAAGTGCCCTCAATTATCTAAGTTAATAATTAAGCTATGTCCAAGGAGGACATAGTCACTGACACCTTCCATTGAGTTGTCTTGAACTTTCATCTAGAAGTACCACCTAAGCCTAACCTCCTCCTTGTTGCATCAGCACCACCGGAACAAATGTTTCTTAAACTTCTAGCACCACCACAAACAACTCTTCCATGAAATCTATACAAGTTCCTGCACTGTCTTGCCATCAAGATTACATTGTTGCCATGATACATACTCATTACTCCATCTTTAGTATAGTATCTCATTCCAAGTGATTCTAATATAGGTAAATAGATTTCACTTCATCTCCGGCACATGTCTAACATTTGTGATTGTTTGAACTGAGCCATCAAACAATTCCAGGCGAACTTCACCGACTCCATGAACCAGCAATCTAGAGCCATTCCTCATGTAGACAAACCCGCTGCAATCTTCATAATTGCTGCAAAATGAACGATTCTTGCAAACATGCACATCAGTACCACAATCTAATACCCATCCTCCCTGACTTTTAAGATTTGCAGGCGTCCGTAGGACCTCTTCACGATTACCTTCTTCCGATAGCATCGCTAAGGCTACAATATCTTTAGGAAAGTTAGCCGAAGCTTTCCCAAAACCTTCATTCTTCATAGGACAATCTCTAGCACAATGCCCTGGCTGACCACACTTGTAACAATCACCTTTGAAAACAGTTCGTTGTTGTTACCAACTCTCTTCCTATCGCCTAAAAACGCATCTTCAGAAATATTACTAACCCGATTTCTCTTTCGCATCATCTCCTTTGCAACTAAAGCGCTGCAGACTTCTAATGTAGTAAACGATGATTGACTCTTAAAATTCTGTGACAACATCTTGTACGATTCTGGAAGCGTCCAGATGAGCTGTAGAGCTTTGTCTTGATCATTCAAATTGTCACCAATAGCTTCAAGCTTCGATATTAATGAATCAAAGGAAGAAATATGATCCATTACCGGAGTATTCTCTTCCATCCTCATATCATGTAAAAGACCGTTAATAAAGATTTTATTAGTCACAGTTTTAGCCATGAACAAACTTTCAAGAGAATCCCATAGTAGTTTCGCTGATGTAGCATCCTTGATTGCAGCATGACCTTGCACCTTTCTAGCGAGATGAAGCCGAATCTCCGATAAACACTTTTTATCCATCTCTCTCCATGCATTAGTAACATCTTCTACCATCTCCATCTCATCTGAATTGCTCTTTTTCTGTTGCTTCATCGTTGGACCTTTTAAGGCATCATCCAAATCTAGCACGACTAGATAATCTTTCATATTCATCTGCCATAAACTAAAATCAGAATTCCTATCAAACCTTTCTATATGATAAGAATTCAACTCTCCATACTTTTCCATCATATCAACTCCTTCTTAACTATCCACCCTCACCGCACCAATTGTAGAATCCAGTAGAGATTTCCTCTAAGATAGAAACACTACTACACGCTCGTCTCGAGTAAGATTTTTTAGCGATTAAACACAATATAGAGAACTAAGAAGAAACAAAAACAATTCGACAAACAAAAGATGTCACTAATTCCTTGAAAAAACTCTTACACAAGCAATTACCTCACAAGAACTAGTCACTCAAAGCTCAACCACAATAAGAACCCTAGCTGCTCTTTTTTTTCTCTCACAAACAAGCGTTTGGTTTTCTCTAAAAAGAAGATACCTAAACCCTGACCATAAGGACCCCTTTTACAGATGTTATATTATTTTTCTGCAAGTTAACTTGGTCCCTAATTTTCTTGAAATCCAAGTATTTAGACTAGATCGGGAAACTACAAAATTTAGGAAATACTCAAATACATGTCTTATATTTTAGAGAATTCCGGAACCATCTATTCTCACGGAAAAAAAAACCTAACAATCACCACCTTTTGTGACATGAACAAAACCAGCAGTTGTCTTCTTACTTCTTCACTTTGCGTACGAACATCTTCTTTTGTCTTACCCTTATTCAGGGCTGCCCTCCCATAAGGGCCCTCAATTATTTAGGTTGATAATTAAGCTATGTCCAAGGAGGACATAGTCACTAACACCTTCCGTTGAGTTGTCTTGAACTTTCATCTAGAAGCACCACCTAAGTCTAACCTCCTCCGTGTTGCATTAGCACTACCGGAACAGATGTTTCTTAAACTTCTAGCACCACCACAAACAACTCTTCCATGTAATCTATACAAGTTTCTGCACCGTCTTGCCATCAAGATTACATTGTTGCCATGATACACACTCATTACTCCATCTTTAGTAAAGTATCTCATTCCAAGTGATTCTAATATAGGTAATTAGATTCCACTTCATCTCCGGCAGATGTCTAAAATTTGTGATTGTTTGAACTAAGCCATCAAATAATTCCAGGCGAAATTCACCGACTCCATGAACCAGCAATCTAGAGCCATTCCCCATGTATACAAACCCGCTGCAATCTTCATAATTGTTGTATAATGAACAATTATTGCAAACATGCACAACAACACCACAGTCTAATACCCATCCTCTCTGACTTTTAAGATTTACAGGCGTCCGTAGGACCTCATCACGATTACCTTCTTCCGATAGCATCGCTAAGGCTGCAGTATCTTTAGGAAAGTTAGCCGAAGCTTTCCTAAAACCTTCATTCTTCATAGGACAATCTCTAGCACAATGCCCTGGCTGACCACACTTGTAACAATCACCTTTGAAAACAGTTCGTTGTTCTTTGTTGTTACCAACTCTCTTCCCATCACCTATAAACACATCTTCAGAAATATTACTAACTCGATCTATCTTTCACATCATATCCTTTGCAGCTAAAGCGCTGCAGACTTCTAATGTAGTAAACGACGATAGACTGTTAAAATTCTGTGACAATGTCTTGTACGATTCTCAAGCGTCCGTAATGTTTGTAGAGCTTTGTCTTGATCATTCAAATTGTCACCAACAGCTTCAATCTTTGATATTAATGAATCAAAGGCAGAAATATGATCCATTACCGGAGTATTCTCTTCCATCCAAATATCATGCAAAAGACCCTTAATAAAGATCTTATTAGTCATAGTTTTAGCCATGAACAAACTTTCAAGAGAATCCCATAGTTGTTTCGCTGATATAGCATCCTTGATTGCAGCATGACCTTGCACCTTTCTAGCGAGATGAAGTCGAATATCTGATAAACACTTTTTATCCATCTTTCTGCATGCATCAGTAACATCTTTTACCATCTCCATCTCATCTGAATTGCTCTTTTTCTGTTGCTTCATCGTTGGACCTTTTAGGGCATCATCCAAATCTAGCACGACTAGATAATCTTTCATATTCATCTGTCATAGACTAAAATCATAAATCCCATCAAACCTTTCCATACAATAAGGCTTCAATTCTCTGTACTTTTCCATAGCATCAACTCTTTCTCGACTATCCACCCTCACCGCACCAATTGTAGAATCCAGTAGAGATTTCCTCTAAGATAGAAACACTATTACACGTTAGTCTCGAGTAAAGGTTCTAGCTATTAAACACAATATAGAGAACTAAGAAGAAACAAGAACGATTCGACAAACAAAATATTTCACTAATTCCTTGAAAAAACTCTTACACAAGCGTTTACCTCACAAGAACTAGTCACTCAAAGCTCTCCCACAATAAGAACCCTAGATGCTCTTTTCTTCTTTCACAAACATGCGTTTGTTTTTCTCTAAGAAGAAGATATCTAAACCGTGACCCTAAGGACCCCTTTTATAGATGTTACATTATTTTTATGCAAGTTAACTTGGCCCCTAAGTTCCTTGGAAACCAAATATTTAGACTAGATCGGGAAACTACAGAATTTAGGAAACACTCAAATAACTATCTTATATTCTAGAGAATTTCGGAACCATCTATTCTCACGGTACAAAAAACCTAACATTTAGGTCTCTCTATGTAAGGTAGTATTGAATCAGGGTGTTCGAATTGAAAGTTATTATCTCTTATTACTCAAGTAAAGATGGTTCAGATAAGAAGATGATACGCATCATGCATATTAATATAAAATATGCAACAAAAGACGCTGGAAGTAGAAGGAACAAACCAGATTGATGGTGTGAAGACGCATTATTGTTTGGGAGTCAAAGTTATAAGTGATGCATCAAGAAAAAAAAAATATGTTCATCAAATATTTGAGTTTGGGGAAACTCATAGCTTTGGAAGAAAATAATATTTTCTAAAGACAAAGACGTAGTAGTTGAAAGATAATTTGAGGCACATTTCACATGTCATGTTGTACAGTGAATGGCATAGAGCCAAAATTATGTAATAAACAAGTTAGTAATGACTCTTATTCTATATTCATATATTTCAATCACTCTGTTGCGGTAATGCAAGCAAAAAATGAAAAACTTGGTTCGTTGGAATGTAATTGACTAATATTGATGCAATTCCGAGATATTGAAGTCTGATGGAAGGAGATTAAGTCTTATTTACGACATGTCAGGTTGTTAAACGCAACCAAAGTCGAAGTTTGGACGCAAAAGATAATGACAATGTTCGTTGAAGATCACTTGGGAAAAATCATTATTTGCCTACACTTAGGAACAAATGATTCAAACGAGGTTCGAAGCTAGTTCAAGGGAGTTGGAAAGAGGAATTTCAAGTTGCACTTGGATGGTGATATATGATTTTGAGATGGAGTTAAGTGGTGATCAACTTAATGACAAAGTTCAAGTTATAGTAGGATGGATAACAAGGCAGTAAGATAAGTGATGATGCTAAAGTAAAGAAGTTTTCAAGGATGTAGAAAGTCCCAGCGGAGTTGTTGAATTTTAGAATTGGTTTTTTTTTTAGAATGCATACAGCGAAAGTACAACGAGTTTTGCTGATTGTATTGAACGAGGACATAAAACATGATGGTAAGGGGGGTCTGTTAGGGACCAAGTCCGTTTCATAGCAATGTAACAATTTTGACCAACGAAATGGAGCTTCAAATTAGAGACATGATGATGCCAATGTCAAATGCAACATATGATAGTGCATTGATGCATGTTCGAACTTGAGTAATGTCATATCAAGGATGATGCTAGAAGATGGAATCACCTAGAAGTTGGCCTATGTGCTGACACAAGGCATGACTAAGGCCTAGAAAGTGCAAGCTAAGTGATGATAGATCCATATGCATCATTGCAATCTGTTATTTAACCAAGTAAAATAAACGACACATGGATCACTGAGATGCAACAATTGTGAACGAGTATTGGCATGACTTAGTCAACATTAAGCGTCAAATCGAGTGAAAGGAATGGGCAAGACAAGTAAAGTTGAAGTTCGTACCAGAATAACTCCAAAATGGTGGTTATTAGTTGTGGTAAAAAGATCAAAGGATTTTCATTAACTGAACTTGCTTTTACAGAGGTGAGAGACAAAACATTATATAGAAAAATATCTCACAGATGACGTAACTAAAGAAACCTTTAATTGCTAGCAAACACTCATAAGTCAAGGAGTGAGCCAATTAGATAGAGACACATGTACTCTGTCAGTTACACACACTATTCAGACAAGTAAGATTCAGACAGAGCAATAAATATGACTCAAATGAAATAATATGTCAATCACCCTCTCTCAAGCACAAGTGGCTTTAGCACCTTGAGCTTGGACCTCATAAATTCAAATCTTGAAGTTGTTAATCCCTCGGTAAGAACATCTGCAACCTCATCATCAATGGAAATATAATGTAGCTGAAGAGACTTGTTATGAACCGATTCTCTGACAAAATGAAATCAATGGCTAAGTGTTTCATTCTACTATGAAACACGGGATTTGATGCTAGAGCAATGGAGCTTTTGTTGTCACAGAGAATAAGAGGAGGATCAGAAACAAAAATATGAAGATCCCTAAGTAACTGACATAACCGCACAACTTCAAATTCGAAAAAAGCCAAAGATCTCGTACTCTGTCTCTCATGCTAGATTTGGCAACAGTGGATTGTTTCTTAGCTGACCAGGACAATGGATTTACACCAAAAAATACACAATATTCACTAGTTGATCTTCTGGTATAGGGATCATCGGCCCAATCTGCATCTGTATAATCTTGAAGTGCAATAAAACCTTGTTGAAAGTTAATACCATGACCAAGAGTAACTTTAATGTATTTGAGAATTATCTTAGCAGCTTGGAGATGACTTGTAGTTGGGGAGTGCATAAATTGACCGACTTGATTAACAACAAATGAGATATTTGGTCTTGTCCAGGTCAGATATTGCAAAGCACCCACAATGGATCTATACTCAGTAGGATTGACTAGAAATTCACCATCATTTTGAACAAGTTTGAAAGAAGCATGACAATGTGTAGAGCAAGGTTTAACACCTACCAAATTGGTTTTCTCAAGAAGCTCAAGAGCATACTTAGTTTGATAAAGAAAAAGACCATCAATAGACCTTTTAACCTCCAAACCAAGAAAATAATGAAGATCACCTAGCTAGATCCTTCACAGGAAACTGAGGTTGTAGTTGTATGATAACATGATTGCAGAAAGTAAGAGAGCTCCCAGTAATGATGATGTCATCCACATATGCTAATATAACAGTAAGCTGAGAGTTGGAGTAATGAATGAATAATGCAGAATCAGCCAAAGAAGGTTTGAAAACAAGATCCACAAGAGTATCTACTAACCTCTCATACCAAGCTCTTGGAGATTGTTTTAAGCCATATAAGGATTTATGAAGCTTGCAAACATAATCAAGATGATCAGTATCAATAAATCCAGGAGGCTGAGACATAAGGACATCTTCTTGAAGAGATCCATGAAGAAAAGCATTGCTCACATCCAGTTGCTTGAGAGGCCAATTGCAGTTGACTGCTAAAGATAAAATGAGTCTAACAATGGTAGGTTTAACCACTGTACTAAAAGTTTTTGTATAGTCTATCCCTTCAAGTTGATTAAAACCTTTGGCAACCAGTCTTGTTTTATATTTGTCAAGAGTGCCATCTGCATGTTCCTTGATTCTAAAGATCCACTTACAACCAACAACATTCTGAGAAGGATGAGGAGGAAGTAAGGACCAGGTTTTAGTTGTATCAAGAGCATGTTTTTCATTTTTAAGAGCAACTTGCCAATTTGGAATTTTATTAGCTTGAGCAAATGTTGTGGGAATTTTGGATGGAACTATACTCATGTAAGCTGCAGGTAATAAATGTTTAGTGGAAATAAAAACTTTGGGTTTAGATATACCATTTTTGGATCTAGTGGTCATGGAATGTGAATTGGAGACATAATCTGGTTTTGCAGTAGAGACATGAACCAAAGAAGCAGAATCTGTAAGTGTAGTAGAAGTAGCAAGAACTGATGAAGAGTTAGTAAGATGTACTTGTGTTGGTGAATAATATGCAGTTAATGTAGGATATGGAAGGACAATATCCTGTGAAGTATTAAAATAAGGCAATGAAGAAATTGCAGAATGTAGCATCTCCAGCTGACAATTAGAAGCTTGATCGTTATCCAAAAAAGGAAATTTGTCTGCATTGAATACCATACATAAATTTTCCCAGAATTAGTGTCTAAACATCTATACCCTTTATGATGATTATTGTATCCCAGAAATACACAAGCTTTGCTCCTTGGTTCAAGCTTATTCTTTGTATAAGGCCTTAGCCATGGAAAACATAAGCAGCCAAAAGCCCTTAAGAATTGATAATCTGGTGATTTATTAAACAAGACTTCAAAAGGAGATATCATATGTAAATATTTTGCAGGTAATCTATTAATAACATAATTGGTTGCAGTCAAAGACTCAAAGATTCAACCCGTGAATCGATCAGAACACCGATTAAATAAGAAAAGCTCTTGTTATTTCAATAAGGTGTCTATGTTTGGATTCTGTCGCCCCATTCTGCTCAGGAGTGTTGGGACATGAAATTTCATGAGCTATACCATGTTCTAATAAGTATGCACCTAGATCATTGTTAACAAATTCTCCACCACCATCTGTTCTGAGCATTTTAATTTTGGTAGAGAAAAAGTTTTCAACAAAAAACTTAAAGTGATAGAAAATAGTCTTGAAATCAGACTTAATTGCAAGAGGATATATCCAACAAAACTTACTAAAATCATCAACTATCTTAACATAGAATCTGTAACCAGAGACAGATACAAGATGAGCAGGACCCCATACATCAAGGTGTAGTAATTGCAAAGGTGAATTACTAGAAGAACTTGACAATGTGAATGGTTTCTTATGACTTCTAGCAAGTTGACAATCATTACAAAACAAAGGCTGATTTAAACAAATGGGAGAAGATAAGCTTCTACATACTTTAGTCATAGTTTGAAAAGATGGATGGCCTAGTCATCTGTGCCAAGTTGCTGCAGGAGACTTGATACAGGACAAAGCAGTTGATTTGATGGTTGTAATGTAGTGTTGTCTGGATGAAGGTGTTGTAGATGATGAGTGAACACGACATTGCAAAGGATAAAGTCCTCATTTACTGATCCCCTTGAATAGTGTCCTCTGACAGAGAAGATCCTTTGCAACATAATCATAGGGTGTAAATGTAAGTGAACAATGATTATCTCTATTAAACTGATTTACAGAGATTAAATTGTGTGCACATTTAGGGACATGAAGAACATTTTTCAAGGCAAATGACTTGTCCTGTAGAATAAAATTTGAATCACTAATATGAGATATAGCTATGCCTTCACCATTAGCAGTAGCTACTTGTGCAAAACCATCATGGCGTTTTGTGTTTTTAGCAGAGAAATAGTAGAGAGGATTTTGATGGAGATCGTAATAGATGGGATTATTAAGGGAGAAGATAAAACATCTTTTGTTTTTATCAGAAAGAATAGAGATGAAAATGGAGGGTTTAGAGGTTGGTTTTGAGGTGTAGTACTGGTAATATATAACTTGCCGTTATTAGCATTTTCTTTTCTCTGCTGGATCTTTTTCGTCAGCTAGTGTGTGAGGGCTTTACGCTGCGATGTACGGCAGAATATAACAATCTTTCAAGAATCTTCTGTGACTCTTTTCGCTTCGCTTTAAGAAAAACAGAAAATTGTGAAATCCGTTTCGTGATGTAGTAAAAAAATCCATCTTTTCATTATTTTAGTATATTGTAAAAATCTTTTTAATTTATTATTTTAGTAGAGAAAAAAAAATTACGCCATTAAAATAATTTTACTAAAAATGCTGAAGTAAGAAAGGCATGGGACCACACCACAGTATTAAAAATGGAATATCTGGAAAAAGGCAGGTGATTTGATCAGCAATCATTTAGCACCTGGATATTCTGTGCCCAGAAATTTATGCGGCTCCCTTTTGGGAACATTTATTTATGGATCTGACGGGTGGTGGTCCCATGGCTCATAGTATAGAAATCACTATCAAATCTAAACAGTCTCCCAAATGAAGTGAATATTCACGACACGAACAGTGGGCCCAAAGATGATCAAAGAAAACGGAGTACTTTAGAATGACTGTTTCCGCAACAGCATATCATTGACCCCAAGCCAGCCATCTAAAACTGGAATTATGGATACGCACCTGATACGCACGTGAATTCATTAGTATGATAAGAGGGGAACGCACCTGATACGCACGTGAATTATGGATACGCACCTGATACGCACGTGAATTATGGATACGCACCTGATACGCACGTGGTAAAACGTTGATAAGAGGGGAACCTTTATGAATTCATTAGTATGATACGCACGTGATACGCACCTGCCGCAAACATGGTGTTGAACGATCCAAAATTCAATTTTACTTTGTTTACTTTTTTTTGTGATTACAACAAAGATAAAAACAAAAAAAAATGTTCATGTCGCTCGTAACTTCACCTAAATAAGTGGAAATTTCTGAAGAACCCAAATTTGGTTCCTCTGTAAACCCATCATTAAGATGGTATATATGTGTAACCCAAAGCATAAGATCTACGGTTAAAATTATAAGTATTAAATTAGTTTCAAATATTTACATTTCCAGATGGACTAAATTAACCTTAAATAATTATGAATTATTAACAAAATAATTTTCAAAAAAGATACCTTGATAATCGTCAATTAATGGGCGGGCGGTTTTGTGGACGGTTTCTCCTTTCTCTTTCCTTATCTATAATTTCTTTTTCCAGGTCGTCCACAATTATCGCCTTCATAAAAGAAAATACAAGAACTCCATTTGAAACATCTGTTCTCAGTAAAATCCCCACTATCCCAATCATCTAATATAATTCAAGGAGGTCATCCTTCTTTCTCCACCTCCCCATAAAAAAGCCATAGCTAGACTTACGAAAAGAATGAAAACAGCAGAAGGACCTATTGATTTGATTGGACCTAATTTTTGGCTTTTATCCCATGTGAAAATTCAAACTATCACATAGTATTCAAGTGAAAAATCAAATTATCATTTTAATTTTAAATTTTCACTTTCATTTTATATGAAAACTCCAACTATCACCTAGTATCCATGTGAAAAATCAGATTATCATTTTATTTCTAAGGTGAAAGATGAAGTTTTCACTTTTATCTCATGCGAAATCACGTAGTATCCATGTGAAAAATCAGACTATTGTTTTATTTCTAAGGTGAAAGACGAAGTTTTCACTTTTATCTCATGCGAAAACTCCAACTATGGCCGACAACAAGCAATGTGGGTCGGGGTGATAATTGGGTTTTTGATATGAAGAATGTAGTTGCAGGAAATCCCACAATACACCCCTTACTCAATTCTACTCGATTAGTACATTGAAAGATGAATGGTTAATAATGTTTATTGATTAATTTCATGAAATGTTTACACAGAAAATAGGGTTACACTTAGAAATTAAAACACTCTTAAACTTTTCTCTCTTAATGACTTGCTTAACAATTCATCAAAAGATTCCCTTTGCAACAGACTTACTCAACCCTTTATATAGGGTATTACATAGTGGATGACAAATGACTAAGTCGTCCTTTATTTTCGGGAATGTCTCGCGAAGTGTCGCAAATGCACAATTATTTATTCTCGCGACACTTCTTAACCTTCGTTGGTTTCACATCTTCCTGTCGTCATTCATTGCGTCATTTATTTTAGCTCCCTGCGACTCCCTCGCGACGCTGTCGTTTATTAATCCCGCGACCTTTGTGTGTTGCGATATTATGATCCTACATCTTGCCTCTTTTTCCTTGAATATTGCTTGAAGAGCGATCTATAAGGAAAAAATCCATTGTTGTAGCAACCTTTGATCTTTGTTGATGAAGGAACGAGCGAAAGAATACTTTTCTTGAAAAGTACGTACTTGCCTCTATTCTTTGGCGAAGTTCCAAAGCTTCTTTGAAATATATATGAAGTTCCGTCTCCTGTCTCTCCTCATATCTCCTCTGCGAGGGAGAGAATGTCATGAGAATCAATAATTTGATTTGCCGCGACTGCTTATCTTTACCTGTTTCAGTTCCGTACTTTTACACGGATTTTATCACAGATGTCTTTTCTTTCTTTCTTTTCTTGACACGTCCCTTTCAACCGTTTATTCTTGACCGTTCACGTCTCTTCTCGCATTAAATGCCCTCGTTTTTCTCGAGGATCTTTTTTCCCTATATATAGTTTTCTTTTCCTCCTCTTTTCTTCCTTTATTTTCCCTCTGCAACTTTTCTTTAACTCTTTCCTTCCGCAATTTGCGCTCCTGCTACTGCAAATCTTCTCTTCGTCCATTCTAACGCCGATCCTAATCTCCAGCCCCTCATTCATTCCCATACTGATAATGGCTTCCATTAGTCGTGCATACAAATCTCCTTTTAATGAAGTTCAACAGAAGTTGCAAGAGAAGGGTTTTACTCTATCAACCATTCCCGATCAAGAACCTTCATCTATACTTTCTGCAAAATTGTTTTCTGATCATCAATGTGATGATCAAAAAATTATAGTTTCGCTAGGTCAGCTTCTCGCAGGACTTCCCATTCCCTTATACAATCCTGAGATGCCTTTATTTTATGAAATCTTGGCCCATGAAAAATTCTCTCAAATACATTTATCAATTAAGTGGCGATCGCATTCGCCTAATGCTTGAGTTCGCCAACCGTGGTCTTTAAAAGGATCTTTATACCCTAATGTTTGTCGAAACCCCGATTTCGCAGACTTGGAAATAGTTTCTTGAGAAGTACACTCGTAGAGAACTTTTTTGAAAATTATGCAGTGATAAACATGAGGAATGTGAAATCTCGCTGGGGCATTCGCCTGAAAAGAAAAGATAATGTCCCTGAGGATAAATTACTCATGCAGGACATTGACTGGCACCCGGGCAACAATACTACTCCTCGCCACTCCAAAGATGAGAGGTGGTGGGTTGTACCCTTGATCTTAAACGGCCCTTACATCGCGGGTTCGCATATTCTTCTTGCGAATCTCGCAGGATATCATCCTTGGGAATTCAAGTGGCCTGAGAAGGCAAAAGAGGTATGTTTCCCACTTCAAGTCTTGCTTTCGCAACTTTCTTTTTATATTTACTGAGTTTGTGAAATTTTTCAGATCACCAAATTGAGGAAGAGCTACAAGAATAATCCGCTGGAAAGTACTCTGGCGATGCTTCGATCACTTACGAATGAAGTAAGAAACACTTTCCTTTGTTATTTGAAACAATATTGTTGCCTCTGTTTCTTATCTTTATTCGTATGCGAAGGTTGAAGTTGAAGAAGAAGGCAGAGTCACGAAAATTAGAAGTAAGGGTAAAACCGTCGTTCGCAAAGATAAATCTTCTGCTCCATTATCTAAGAAGCGAAAAACTCAATCTTCTTCTCGTCTTAGCTCAAGTTCCGAATCTTCTGATGAGGATAACAATGATATGAATTCGTCTCTCGCTAAAGAGACTCAGTTGACCGGATCTCATATGGATCAATTGTCTAGCATCTTCTCAGACTCTTTCCAGGGAATGGGAGATGCTCCCCTAGCTTCCATTTGCGAGGCTCTCGCAAACGTGTGTAATGCTGCTTTACTAGAGGGCAATAATTCTTTCAACGGAGTCTCTAGAATCGTGTCTCCTAGCTTCTTGAATGCACTTGGGTCTTTGGTATGTATGAACTCATATTTCCCTGTTGACTTTAATTTTTAATTATATATATTAATGGTCTTTCTGTCTTCTTTCATAGGCTGGAAAAACTTCTTTTGTAGTTGCCTCAGATTTCGGGAGGAGGTATAACATTCAGCTGGAGAAGAATACTCAACATTGCGCGAAAATCAAAGAATTAGAGATTGAAGCTGCGAGGTCTCGCGAGAGAATCCAACAACTGGAGATTGAGTCTTCTACCCACAAGGATAAAGTTGCTACTCTTCAAAGTGCCAACCAGCAACTTTACGGTATAAAACTTTTCCTCTCTTCTTATTTTTACTTTCTCAGTTGCATGTTGTTATCTGACTTATCACCTTCGCAGACATATATAATCTCTCCGAAGAAGCCATTCTTCTTCATTCATTCCCCGAGCCTATGGATAATAACCTTCTTCTTACTCACCTCAACAACTCTTTAAGTAGTTGGTCTAACGATGTTAATTCCCTTTCATTGAGTGAACTTCAAGCCAAATACCGCCTCTTAAAAATTGAGCATAGGTCCAGTTTAAGTTCAGCCAACCAATTTAAACAAATGTATCTCGATTCCCAAAAGAAAACCAAAGTTTTAAGAAAGAAAATTAGCGACCTTATAGATGAAAAAGATCGCATTGCTAACAATGGTGCGAAGGCCTTGGACGAATTTCATAAGTCTCTACTCGAAGTACAAATTGAACGGGACGAATTGCTTCGCCAGAATACCATACTCCACGCAAGGATTGGAGAACTTGAATCTGATAAAGAACAGCTCGCCAAGAATCTCACCCTTCGCGAGACTAGATATTCCAGGTTGAAGAGACAATTTCAAACCACAGTAGCGAACTTTAATAATGATGCAGTTCGTTTTCGCAATCAAGCCATGGAGTATGTTTGCAAAGATCACAAGATCCCTCTTAGTTCATATCCTAACCTTGCCGAAGAAGTTCCTGAAAATGTGCCTGTCTCGGATGTTTCTGATAGCGAAGCCAGCGAAGAAGAAGAATCTGGCGACGAGAGTGACCAAGTCGAAGAATCAGATGAAGAAGAAGAATCATCAAAGAAATGATCTCTTTTGTTTCTCTCGCACCCTGTAACATCTGTACATGTATATCTTCCATTTCTGTAACTCTTTTATTGTAAACTTCTTGGATTATATCAATCATGAATTCAGTCTTCATTACCCTTCTTTTGCATGTTTCGATCTAGCCAACTCTTCCTTGCAATACAATTGGCTAACGTTATAGATGTATAACTCTGTCATATGAAGGTGAATAACCATATTTTATGTGTTCCATTCCCATACTTGCCTCTGTTATTCACCTTCAAATGAAGGATTTTGTTTAGTTATCATCGAAGGATGAATCTTATGATATCATTTTTTGAAATGTATTCTCCTTCAATGTTGAGATTTATTATTGCGACGAGATCGCAGGTATCTCCATGAGTGAAGAAACCTACTTTTCTCGCCTTATCATTTTGGGTGGTCTTTTAAGTAAGGCCTTCCTAGTTAAAGGTCTTACTTTGCCATCTCTTATTGCGACAAGATCGCAGGACGTCTTTACACTTTCATGCAACGACCCATTGAACTTGTCTTATCTGAGTATTTTTGCCTCTGCAGGATATTTTGTTTGCGACAATATGACAGGTCTACATTTTCTTGCAAGAATATAGTCACATGACATTGGCGTCTTTGCGACGAGATCGCAGGACGTCTTTGCACTTGTGTGCAAAAACCCATTGATCTCGCCTTATCCTTGCGTTAGTATTGTTGCCTCTTCAGGATCATTGCACAAATATGACAAGCCTAAGTCCCCTTGCGAAAACAAAGCCTCATGACATTTGCGTCTTTGTTGGCACTTCCCTAATGGAGAGTGCCGCCCTTATCTTCTCCCTGGTTGCCCCTTCAAGGAGGCGAAACATCGGCCATACAAGACTAGTTCCTCCCATCCGGTCTTAACAACAACCGAGTTGTTTTCGCAGACCTCTTATCCCTTATACCTATAGGGTTTATGGTTACGAGACTGCACCTAAGTGGAGTTTTCTTCGGGCAAGTGCAACATATGCCAAGACTTGCCAAGAATGGCCAGGGTAGGTTCATCCATCCCGGCACTCGCTCAACCGTGTACCTCGGTGCCTTGAGCATACACTCGACTCCTTGGAAGAGACCCTCGGTCGCCCAACCGTGGTATAACCTTATATATGTAGTTGGGAATCCAAGGTACCTCTTCCTGTTAGGCTTTCATGGGCCCCAAATTTTCATGACTCAGGCTTCAGGAGCGGTGTAACCTTCCCCCTGAGCCATGTCGAGAGATACCCCCTTATATGACGCACTTTAGGTCTTACATTTGCCTCTTACGAAATGTTATTCGCGAACTAGGGTGTACGCCATAAAGGTTCGTCCCATTCTTTTACTCATTCATCTTTATTAAATCATTCAATCATTCATATTTCATTGTTTGTTGACATTTGTTTGCGAAGCATTCGCATAATTCCGTTTCATTTGTTGTATTTTCATTTTTCTTTCTTAATCAAATTCTCATATATCCTTGACTGCGAGATTATCGCACATCATTTCTTCAACTGCTACTTTTCCTCTTGCCTTTGTTGATTATTCACTTCTTATGCCTTTTGTTCCTCGTATCCTTCGCCTCTTTATTATCATAATATTCGCCTGTCTCCAGGCATTCACCTCGCGAGGTATGTTCAGTCCTCACTTCTATAGCATCTACCATCAGTTTTTCCTTTCTATGTTCGTCTTTCACATGCTGCTTCCAACCCTTCCTTTTGGCATTTCTTTCTTCGCAGCTTTCTACATCAACCTCGTGACATTGTTGCGACTCCTTCCAATCTCCCTGTATAATACCAATGCCATTTGGATGGGGAAACTTTATACATTGGTGGTATGTTGATGCGACCCCCAAGATTTCATGAAGCCATGGCCTCCCAATCAACGCATTATACGGAGACTCCACGTCAACCACACAGAATAAAACATCAGTTGATAATCCTTGTAGAGGTATTCTCATGTGAACCTATCCCTTTGGCTTGTTTGCAGTGCCATTAAAGCCATATATTTTGTATGTCGAAGGGATCAAATCCTCATCCTTTCCTCCCATCGTCTTGTAAGTATGGTAAAAAAAGAATATTCACCGAACTTCCGGTATCGATTAGGATTCGGTTGATCGCCCTGCAATTTTCTGCTTCATCATCTTCTCCATCAACTGGTTTTGGGTTAATCTCTAGTTTCACAACCAACGGGCTATCATGTGTTTCTCTTCCTTTTGGCACTTCATCTGCAGAGAAAGAAATAGTCTTCAAATGCCACTTTTCTAATCTGCAATCGTTCTCGCCAAAGCTCATTATTTCTTTATCATTAGCATCTCTCGCAAAAACTCTACTGAGCACGTTGTTATGAAAATCTTCGATTGTGCGATATGAGTGGACGATAGAATTGCAATTCAAATTTTTAGCTTTTGTTCCGACTTCTATCACAAATGTTTCTTTTCCCTTTGGCTTTGACCGTTCGTGCATCTCTCGGCGGTGGTGGCAATGTCGACCTTTTTCTTCATCTTTTAGAAAGTGATTCAGCTTTTCCTGATCAATCATTCTAAGAATGATTCTCTTTAGGTTTCTGCAATCATTTGTTTGATGTCCGTGAAAGCGGTGATAAGAGCAAAACTCATGGCTTCTCTCTCCCGGTGGTGGTTCCATCCCCACGTTCCAAGGTGCCGGTACATCTTCCATCACAAGTATAGCTTCCCAGATCTTTTCCACACTAGCATTCAGTGGAGGCATCTTAATCTCTTCCCATATTATTCTGCGACTTCTCTGCCCTCCATGATTATTCTGCCTTCGTCCACCGTAGGTTTCTTGCACATGATCTAGCCTCTGAATCTTATTATTGCCGCCACGGTTGTAGTAGTTCCTTTCTCGTTCAAACTCTTCTTGGTCGCGCTTCCCATGGCTACTATCTTCCGCTGTCCATCATCGACCTTCCTTTCTTCTTTGTCCTTGCGAAGTGCTCGCCATTGTATTTATGAATTTAGGTAACAAGCTTGCGTTCGCAGCATTCGAACTTGTGTTCGCAATCGGATAAGATTCCATTTCATTCGTCTTTCTTCAAGGCAATATATTCTTCCCGTAGTTCTCAGCTTACGCCATTGTGATTGTATTTTTGATTCTAAAAATTTGAATGTATAGCAAATTGGTCGCGAAGAGAGCATTCACAAATGAGAGAATGAGATATCTTTCCTCAACTCGTCCTGCCATTTCGCTACACATGGTCCTCCATCTTATTGTCAACTGCCTTAAGCTCTCGCCAACTCTTTGTTTCAACCCGAATACGTCTTCAATTCCCGGTCGCGTGAAGTTGTTGCTTATATATGCTCCTAAAAATGTAGCTTGTAAATGGTTAAATGACGTGATCGTGTTTCTGGGTAAACCTTCAAACCATTTCAGTGCTTCTCCCGTTAAGGTTGACGCGAAGTACTTGCACAATATAGCATCATGACTCTCCCACTGCAACATACACCTCATATATGCCTTAATGTGTTGTATCGCACAGGTTGTTCCATCAAAAATGCTGGCTAACGTAGGCAAATTGCATTTAGGAGGTATCCCTCCCAATTGTACTTCTAACGTGAAAGGGTTCTTCGCAGCTTCTGCGATGGCTTCATCCAACTGACTTCTTCCTCCTTCCCTTCTATTATTCAATAACCCTCTCATTTCAGCCAATTCTTTCAGGATTTGTTCATTTGCCTCAGAATTTGATTCTACTAGTCTTTTTAGTTCTGCCTCTCTCCTTCTACGCTCGTGCCTGCTTTGACATTCTTGCTCGTTATTTTCTTCTCTCCTTTCTCTGCGATCTTCCTTTTCGTTTCTTTCTTCAATTCGCACACCATTATATCTGTTGTTCTCTCTTCTGGGCTGTCTTTCAGCTCTCCTCTGCACCCTCTCGTATTCTTCATTGATACCTCTATTATTGCGGTTTTGCTCTCGCCTCCTTTCTCGGTTGTCATGATTATTCTGCCGGATTGCTTCTTCCAATTCTTGATTTTCCACTTCTGCTCTTACCCTTTCTCTCTCGCGAGCCAACCGTGCTTGTTCAATATAGTGCCTCTCAATGTCATCCTCAATCTCTCTGTTTCTTCTCAACACTTCTCTCCCGTGCGATATTACTCTCCCTTCGGCAGCTGGGTTATTCGGCCCTTGGAGTTGCATGTTTCCTTGATCTTCCCTATCCTGCTCATCTTGAAAATTCTCGGGCTGAGGAATATAACGATCTTCCCTTTCCTCTCTTCTTTCGCCATGCTCTATGTTTGGATTTTGTGTCTCTCGTTGGTTTTCTTCCTCGATACTTTCTGTTGGTAAAACTCTTCTTCTTTCTTCTCTAGTCGATCTTGAACTTGATCTCGCAATACTTCTTGATCTTCTATTTTGCAATCTCATATTTTCCATCCTCGCCTCATGATTCTGTCTTGTCAAGTTCGCTCGTTCCTCTGCCTCTAGTCGCCTCTCTTCATGTATTGTTTGCCTCAATCTTTCTAATGCTGTGATTTCTTCATTTCCTGGATTCATTTCTCCATTCACTCCTTGCTCTCCTCCTCCTTGTCCATTGTTCATCAACTGCTGTTCTTCTCCTATCTCCTCTTCAGAATCAGACCTCCAAGTATGTACGCTTACTTTATCATAATCCACAGCTGCGTTCGCTATTTGGGAAATTAGTGGCTGACTTTGATTTTCTTCATCATTCCTCATATTCATCTTTGATGATTCTCCTGTTTCATTCCTCCTTTCTCCAGCAAGTCTCCCACTCCTTCTCACGATTGTTGGTCGCCCTTGTACGTTTCTTCTTCTAGTCATTTCTCTTTTCCAATGAATTTTTGATAATTACTTCAAATCTCTTCCCTGTTAATCCAAATTCTTTCCAATCTCTGCTCTCTCCCTGTTTCTAGCGCATATGTAGTTGCAGGAAATCCCACAATACACCCCTTACTCAATTCTACTCGATTAGTACATTGAAAGATGAATGGTTAAGAATGTTTATTGATTAATTTCATGAAATGTTTACACAGGAAAATAGGGTTACACTTAGAAATTAAAACACTCTTAAACTTTTCTCTCTCTTAATGACTTGCTTAACAATTCATCAAAAGATTCCCCTTTGCAACAGACTTACTCAACCCTTTATATAGGGTATTACATAGTGGATGACAGCTAAGCTGTCCTTTATTTTCGGGAATGTCTCGCGAAGTGTCGCAAATGCACAATTATTTATTCTCGCGACACTTCTTAACCTTCGCTGGGTTTCACATCTTCCTGTCGTCATTCATTGCGTCATTTATTTTAGCTCCCTGCGACTCCCTCGCGACGCTGTCGTTTATTAATCCCGCGACCTTTGTGTGTTGCGATATTATGATCCTACAAAGAAAAATCGAAATGAAATGTGCACAGCTTAGGTCGAGGACTTGCAGCAGTCTGATATGTTACACAACGTTGTTTTAGGCATGATTTTATGTAACAACTTTTTAGGGCGTGATTTATGAAGACAGTCAAACAATTTTCTTAGTAAGGAGTGATTTAAGGGATTGGGATATATATTATCACGTTACAAATAGATATTTAAATTAATTTCCTTATTTAAGCTTAAGGTTAATTTTGCAATCAACTCCTATTTATAGATAAATATGGGTTTTTCATATATGGAATTTTAATGGTGGGTTTCATATATAAAAAAAATGAGAAATGGGCTACAAAAAAAAATTCCCAAATAAAATAGTTTTATTTCTTCTAATGTTACTAACAAAAAATGAAGATTCCAAAATTCATGTAAAATAAAACATTTTTCACTTAACTTTCATGTAAAATGATTAGTGATGTTACAGGATGGACTGCCTAATCCTCTAAATTATTTTCTATTTCTTTTTAGGAATAAAATTAGTCAACCTCATGTAGCTTTTAAGTTTCTAGTAGGCTGGGAATTGCTTGCATTTCACATACACGTGGCAGTGGCACTTACAGATGGCTTATAAGAGCAAGTCTATTGGTGGAATCCAACCTATTCCAAGTGTGGAAAATTCATGGAATTTCAAGTCTAATGGCTTCCAAGTTAGGGTTTTCCACAGAGAATCCAAGCAGGGTTCCATGATTTGGCGGAATGGTCCGTGAAATCCATGGAAACGCAAATAAGAATAGCGTAAAACGTTATTAAGAATAGCGTAAAATTGTAGATTTAGCTCTATTAAGAATAGCGTTTTTTTTTATCCGTAGATTTAAACTGAGTTGTTGAGAATCTAACGGCTGAGAAAAAAGCTCCATTAAGAATAGCGTTTCTACTGTAGATTTATCTCCATTAAGAATAGCGTTTTTTTTTATCCGTAGATTTAAACTGAGTTGTTGAGAATCTAACGGCTGAGAAAAAAGCTCCATTAAGAATAGCGTTTCTACTGTAGATTTAGCTCCATTAAGAATAGCGTTTTTTTAGCCCTATTAAGAATAGCGTTTCTAATATTCCATCATCACACTTGCGCTTCCATCCACAGTTCCAAGTGCTGAGGTGGCGTGGAAGATGGAAGATGGATGGATTCCACCATATGACTTGCTCTAAGAAAAAGGTCAATAAATCCAGCCTAGTGTACTGTAAAAATTAAAGATTTTCAGCTACCACCACATCAATGGCTCCACCACCGTCTTAAAATTAAAATTCAACCACGCTCCTTAGCTTTAGCAATTGATTATAAGGAAATATTTGTTTGTTTCGTGTCTTCGTCTAATTATGATCTGTAAGTGGAAGTCCGCTTCTCGAAAATGTAATCAACTGATTTTTTAGAAGATCCAAATCGCGAATTTAATCCAGATTCAGGCTGAGTTTACATAAAAATTGTTGATTCTCTTTTCTTTCTTTCTTTTTTTTTCTTGCAAATTATAGTTTGGATCAAATATCCATAAAAATTAAGTGTGCACCACAATTCTTCATCTCTGAGCAATTGGGTTTGATTTTTTTTTTATTTTGTTGATTAATTTGATTTGTGATTCAGTGATGTATTCATTAGTATTAGTCGTAGTGATATTTCCAGTATAGTTAAGTGATAGGTGATGTGGTTATCGTGTTTCAAGTTCCATTCAAACCAATAACACTGGATACTAGATTACTGCTGCAGCAGTAGGGGCCGACCGAGAAGGCCAAAAATATTTATTGTTTCCCACTGTTTGGACCGTTACTAATATGCAACTTTTATTTTAGACCCTAAATATTCGCAATGGGGGTAAGTCACAACAATGAGCAACTCTTATATACGTTGCAAACATACCCATGGAGCTCTTCTTCTTCGCCCGTTCTGACCCTTTTTTCTGGGTAGATTTTGGAACCAAAAAGATTTGTGGAAGATCAAAGTTATGTAAATTGATTTAAACCCATGTATAATAAAGAGATTATGAACTATAATATGTAATAATTTCGGAAAAATACGACCTAAAATTGATCTAATTTGAAAAATTAAAAATTCCAAAAGCTTTTTATTTTTTGTGAAATTTCAATCAGCAAATTATTTGATCATAGGCGATATTTTCCGAAATTTCTTTCAATATATGAGAGATACGGTGATTAATAGCTCTGTGATCTAAAAAAATTGAGTGAAAACGATCGATAATCGACCAATTTTGAAAAATCACTTTTTTTTAGAACTCAATTTTGAGGACCATAAAAGTGTGACGGACAAAATCCAAAGAGTCACCCTATAGAAGGCCTCCTTAAACAGTCGGCCAATTATGGATCAGCGACGGTGGCGGCAATGGTTAATAACTTATAAGGAGGTTCTGATGGGTTATGGTGATGGCGGTGGATCTGGTAGTGCTACTGGTTACAGGAGTGGTGGTGGTGAAGGATTCGTCGATGAATTGAAAGAAATTAAATTTTAATTTTCATGGAAGTCAGCGGAAGTGTTGATTTCGGTGGTGGTGTTGGTTACAGCGTTGGTGATGATGGCGCTAGTTAGCGTGGTGGCAATAATCTGTAGAGGGTGAGGAGTTCAAGGAAAAAGAGGAGAGCGATAAACAGAACCAAGAGTTTTCAATTAAATTGTCAAGTTACAACGTTATCCTTTGTTGCATTGATGTGATAGGAAAATAAGTGAGGGTAGTTAGTAACTAAGGGTGTCCACGATTGAAAAAGATGTCTTTTCTTTATATTAGTATAAGATAAGATAAGATAAGATAAGATAAGATAAGATATAAGATAAGATAAGATAAGATAAGATAAGATAAGATAAGATAGATAAGGAGGAAAAAGTAAGTAAATTTGGTCACTGTCTAGTGTAAAGAAACATATGTTTTTGAGGGATTTTACTCTCTTAGCTCTGAGGATCTGGCGAAAGCCTGAGTTGATACATTCCTAAATCGGCTTTTCAAATCTTCATGATTTCTTGTTTTTAATCTTTTCTGCTCAGGCTTTATCATCTTTTTTATTGACTAAGTTATGATTAATCATTATTCCTTCAATTATTTCTCATATATGGTTTTGGAATCATCTGTTTTTTCATAATTTTTAGCCTTAAAATTTTAAGCTAGTTCTTATCTATTTTTTGTCTTTTATTAATGGATTTTTAAATCTCTTGCAGGCCTCTGATGATTCATTCAGTGGAAAACATTGGTGCTCTCAGCATGAATATTGCAGCTGAAAAAATAACAGTGGTGCAGCCAGCAGTGGTGCTATCCATCTTCGTGTTGATGATGTTCCAAATTAGTATTTCTGAAGGTGTCCTTCACTTATCCTTACATACCAAACCAACAACTCAGGTTTATAGTCTTTTAGAAGATATGTCCTTTCAATCATCCTTACTAGATTGTACGAATGTTAGATTCGATGTTAATTGTGAAGATCTTCAATATCATTCTCAACCTCCGATCCAAAACAATAGACTCAACCAGAAATTTTAAAAAAAATTGGCTCTCAAACCTCGGTCAATGATTCGCCGTGATTTCAGTATCCGGTACACCATGCACCAGCTGGCTTATTTGTTTCCTTTTTATCCGAGATATTTAAATCAATTCTCCGTAGACTATGGATTCAAAAATGGTTCTAAACCATATTCTGTTTTGTTCGTATATCCAAAAATACAAATCTTTACTCATAAACATATATACTCCATAAAGTCCTCATTTACCATCCGAGAGACTATATATTCTGCAAAAAGATTAGAAGATCAGAACATAAGAAAACAAAGTATTAGTAAGAGAGCTCAAGTTTTACCCTTCTCAAAAATCATGTCTGCAAAACAAAGTGATTGTATCAATCAACTTTCACGTCAACTTAGACAAGCTAACATTGATATGTCTTTAGTTCAAAGAAGAACAGTGGGTTCCTCTCAATTAATTAATGAGGCTGCTGAACAATGAGCTTTTGGAATTTTAGGAAAATTTATGGAGAAAAACAAGATGAAGATAAGAGTAATCAGGGAAGAGATCAATTCACTCTGGGAAAAGTATCGCAACAAGGAGATTAGAATCATGGGTCAAAATCTTATTTTGGTGAGGTTGAAAAATGAAGCTGAGAGAGATGAAGTTATTGTTGATGGACCATGGCTAATTGATGGAGTTCTTTTCCATGTTCAAAAATATTATGAGCATATCCCCTTGAAGGATTATGTTTTCCAAAAACAGGTATTTACGCTTCATTTCAAATACTTGAAAATGGAGCATATGAATGTGGCAGTCATTGATGAAGCTATTAGCTTCATGGGACGAAAGATCTCTACAAAGCCGAAGAACTGCAGACCTCGTGCAAGAAACATTCTTAAACCTAGGATTGAGATTAATCTTCAAAAATCCCTTCACATAGGAGGATGTAGAAGACTAGAACAGAAGATGTGTGGATCATATATCACTGGGAGCTTTAACCAAAAAATATTTGTCCAAAGTGTTTTGTAATTGATCATCTGGATGATAAATGCGAGGAAACTTCTACTTTGCTATACTTGGATAGCCTTTCTGCTGTTGAATATGAAGCTTTGTTGAAAGAAGGAGATGAAGTTAACGATGGGAATGGTGAAAGTACTGTCACAAACATGATTGAAGAAGAGTTAGTTGAAGATGAAAATCCTGAGAATCCTAGAAACATCAAACGTATGAGGAACTCTTCTCTCAATCAAGAGCCTTCTATGAACCCCCTGTTTGTGGATGAAAACCGTTTCTGCTGATTTTGGTAATTTTGGGTGTGTGGATGAGAAACGAATCTAAAACCTAAACAATGTACTGCACGGGAGTACTTTTGATTCAAGAGATCAATCTATACAATCCTGGCCTTAACTAAGAAATGGTCGTTCCAGGCTTGCTTCGGTCACAAAGTTAATATTGTTTTTAATTTGTTCGTTGTAGTAGTATAAGGGTTGTCGTTCACTCGGATGTTGTTGAGATTAAATTAAAAGGTTTAACGAAAATAATAAACAAAAGCGAGAGTCACTGGGTCTAGGATTCCACCGCATTCATATTAATAGGTTCAATTATTATTCTTCAGCAATTATCGCTCAATAAACAAAACAACAAGGACTCTTATTTTTTCCAATGTAGATTCTCCAAACATTAGTTATAAATCGTAAGCATGGGCCATCAAACATCTAAGCAAGCATGACCCATCTAATAAAATGATAACTAATTTTTTCAAATCATAAAACAATTTAAAATAAATGCAAAAGTCATATAAAGAATTAATTAAAATTACCCACGTATGAAATTCGGGTTCATCCGTCGACCCAGTGTAGGGGTTTAGCTACTCATATTGTAGACACTCTCAAAATATTTTTTATAGCTCAAATGGTGCTTACAATGAAGAAAAGAAGAGAAAATACTATAAACCTAGGAATTTGCAACGGTTAATGGCCACTAACTACCGTTACAGACTTAAGCTTTTGTTACGTAAGAACTATATTTAGAAATCAGCGGATGAACGGTCGCTAAGATGTGAACATGCGACCGTTGATAAACGCACAGCACCTACTTAGTCGTCTCCTGTGTTCTTCGTCTTCTTCTTCTTCTCGCAGTGAAGAGAAGTTGCTCTGCCGCTCTCCTCTTAAGCTCTGTAGCCTCTCGCGACTCTCAATAATCCTTTCTTCATCCCGAGCACCCAATTTATACTCAACAGACCCCCAAAATCCTTTGTAATAACTCAGAAATATTTTCTTTTACTCGGGATCATTTTCTACCATTTCCACGTGATTATTTCCTTCAATATTTCATTCACGCGTTTCCAGCGGCCCAATTTCATCCAAACACGTCCCGCAGACGTTACAGAATCTGTGGAACACACTTTTTCCTCATGCAAATCCCAAATTAATCTCAACAGAATACGGGGAATATTTTTCTTCCATGTTTTATCCAAACTTGACGTGGCCACCTATTTTCTCGAATCTGGAGTGATTACCACCCATGTTTAGTCGAAACAGGGTATATCCAATCCAAAGAACCCATTGAATCCGGCCAAAGCTCCAGCAGAATCTTGCCTGAAATACCCGTGAAAAGTTCACACCTCTGTTTCCTTCTAACTCGAGTTCTAGCCAAATTCAATCGACAAAATCACTCCTACTATCCCTGTTTTGCTCTAACAGATTGTTTCCATAAGTTTCAGCCTTTGAGTCACCTCGGAAGAGCACCAAAACTCGAACCCAAAAATATCTTGCAGCTGCAAAGACGTTTCCCGCCAAAAGTATAAATTCTGTTTCTTGAATTCCCGATTATCTAGCCAACTTTGATCGACACTATGACCCATACCAGACCTGTTTAAGTACCAGGAACAAACCCAATTGATTTCAGCACTTTAGTCTCATTCAAACACCTCCAAATCTTCAACCCTAAATCTGCACCCATTTTCCCGCCAAAAATTGAAATTCAAACGAAGAAGATGACTGCCCCTTATCCAATCAGGGAGCGCAAATAGAAATTAGGGTGCCCCTTAGTAATTGGGTGCCCCTTATCCAAAACTGAGAGTCCGAATAACATGTGTCCTCCGGGGTACAAAAATCACTTTTCGAGCAACTTTCTCCATATGAGCTTATTTCACAAAAACACCTACAAACAAGTTTATTAGTGATAAAATGAGTCCCAGCTAATGTATTTATGGGTGAAAATGCGTCGCACTTTCGTGCTCATCAAAAGTGAAGTAGAAGGGTTGGTCTGAGGGAGGGAAGCGAAAGAGTGTTGAGACCAGAATAGTTGATTCTGAAGGTGTGGTTTGTTTTATGACTTATATCGGAAGTAGAACTGGTTTGCAGAATGGAAAGCTACCAGGTGATTTCTAGATATTGTATTGTTGTCGACCCAAACTTGTTATTTAGTGAAAATATGTGAAGCTTATTTAGACAAGTCATATTGAAACGTACCTTGGTATCGTAGGAAGTGAAAACGATTGAGTGGTGGAAGAATAGAGTAACGTGTAACCGTCAAACGTTATGCTTCCATGATGAAGGAGGTGAATCCGTGTAACCGTCAGTCATTACGCTTCCATGATGAAGGAAATGAATTGTTTACACTGTTACTTTTCACCACCACAAATTGTCTTACTTCATGACACTTTCTTGTAACGGGCGAACTGCACGTCGCACGCTGTAAACCGCCAGACCAATACCCTGATGAGTATCCCCCAGTTTGTGACATGTTTGATGTCTCGAGTGTTTTCGTGGAAAACGTGTAGTAGGTTGCTATGTGTGGAAAGTCAAAGTCAAGAGACTTTTCCATAGGAAAATAGTATGTGATGCTATTAGACTTTCCTTGGTCGGCCATTTAAAACTTGCCACAAGTCCGTCAGTTTGGTGGCGAACTTGAATGGTTGATATTACATCTCATGAGGAAGGGTAGCCGTTGATTATGGCCACATCTTTGTTGTGTAACAAAGTGGCGCCATTAGCATAGTGGCGCCTGGCATAGCCGTGGCGTAGCGGGTTGCTGACGGTTGCCGCAAGTCCGCGTCGGTTCGTGGCGAACTTGGATGGCTGAGATTGCATCTCATGAGGAAGAGTGGTCGTTGATTATGGCCACATTTTTTTTGTGTAACAAAGTGGCGCCATTGGCATAGTAGCGCCCGGTGGAGCCTTGGTATATCGGCATGTTAATCGCGTAGCCGCGGCATAGCGGCATGCTAATAGCCGTGGCATAGCGGCATGCTTGTGGTCGTGGCATATCAACATGCATGTGGCCGTGACATGGCGGCATGCCAGTTGCGTTGTGGTATGGCCACGCCTGTGGCGTTGTAGCATGACCAAAGCTAAGGTTTGACTCGATGGCCAAAATTAGGTCTTGGCGGCGTGGCCAATGATGCGTGTCGTAGGTGCAATCAAATTAATCAATGTTTCCACTCAATTAAAAATAATATAATGGAAGTCAAGTTCGTTCCCACGAGGAGCAAGAGATCTTAGTTGTAAAAGTTGTCACGAAAGGGGGGTGTAAAAAGACAAAAGAAAATAAACAAAACAAGTAAAATCGAAAGTTGAAAAGATGAAAGCAATAAGAGAGACAAGATCAAGGAATCCTTCTTCGTTACGAAACAATGATTAAAGTTATGTTCTTTTCTACTTGTTATTAGTCACAGATTATCACCAACCGTAGGATAGCAGTCCGCTTTAGCTAGCCCCAAAATCCCTAATTTCACCGAGTAACAGTCCGCTTAGTTATCGATTCTATTCAAAAGAACCACCTTGAGGTCCGCTTACAAGATGTAATTCCCGAAGAATGCATTAAGATTTATGAATTTAGGTTTAGTACTAGTAGTTAAACTCGGTTCGCTTGGTCCACTTTCTAGCGTTGTTTCTACACACAATTGCTCCACGGAATCCCTCCGCAAGGTCTCGTGTTTTCTACTTGTGTAAAGTGTCGAGAACGATTACGTATTCCCTAACTTATACTAGATATAGATCAATTAACAAATTAATTTAGCGTGCACTCCAAACAATCTATCAATCAATCATGAATGTCTTTAAGATCACTCCTATTAGTAAAAACAATCGATAATCATGTGAAAAATCTCAAGATAGAATTGAAAACAAAACTCAAATCATGTTAAGAACTAGGAATTCATCCTCAATCAATAGGAAAATTAGCTACTCATGTTTTTTGAAATTCACACAAATAATAATTATTAAAAAGAAAAGAATTTTCAAATTCACACAAGTAATTAAAAAGAAAAATCTTAGAAAAGCAAGCAAAAACACAAGTGATGTGTGTGTAGAGAGGTGTGTAAAAAGATATGTGTAGAGAGATGTGTGTGTAGAAAGGTGTGTAAAAGATGTAGAGAAAGATCTGTAGAAGTTGTAGAAAACTTCTCTATTTATAGGCTTCAATATTCTCCAAATCTTCCAAGGAATAGAACCCTTTTTCTTTTGCAATTCAATTTCCAAATTCAAGTCTTTCTCTTCCACCTTCTCTTTCCAAGTTTGAGTCCAATTCTCCATCCAATTCCTAGTCCAAGTCTTCACACACATGAAAGAAGTCCCTAGAAAATTCTCGAATTTTTGCTCGCTGGAAAATGGGATTGTGGCCCGGAATCCCCCTAATTGTCGCTGAAAATATCTCGTGTGACCCAGAGCAAAGTCAAACCTGGCCACCGTCAACGGTCAACTCGGGCGGGTCAACTCGGTCGGACCGAGTCAAACCGAAGTCGAGGGATTCAGTGTCTGTTCTGAGTCAGTGGTCACACCCAAGTCACCAGTCGGTCAGTCTTGCATGTGCCATTGCAACCTTGCACGGGCCGATCTTTGCGATGCACAATGATTGTGCTCGGCCATGATGGCCGCCTTCCCCAGAACTTCTCTACTTCCAACTCCGTGCACAGTCAATTCACATAATGCAACCATTTCAAACCCTTTTTATGCAGCTCCTCTGTAACCTACAGCTCATCCATCTGCTTTAACTCCACACTGTCATGACCAGCACCAACTCCCATTGCAACTTTCGAATTCATCTCTCGCCGAACAAAAGATCAACTCGGCTTCTCGTGCACCATCATCAAATTCGTTTAAAACCCATAAGCATATAAGCTAAAAACCACCAATCTTAGCCTATAACTCCATCCCGCACATTCTCATTTATCGCCAATACGACACTCCACCAAAAACCTCCAATTGCAACCAATGCAACACCATCTACATTCCCCGAGTTCGGTTCCATCACCTTTGCTCATCGCAGACCAACATCATCACATAACCCACAATGGCAACAACATCTCACCACCATTTATACATTCTCCTCTCCTGCAGTTCCCATCTCTCTTCATATTACCTCAGCCACCAGTAATGAAGACCACTAGTCCCTAATTCATCTCAGAATCAATCCTCGCAACATCTCCATTGAGCCATCTCTGGCTTGCTTGCACCGCTCATCTGTCCCTCGACTCATCGCCATACTCTGTTTGCATTACTATCAGCTCCATAGCCTGCAACTCAAATCCTCAGCTGCTACTTGCATCTTCCCTGTATTAATCACCACCAATCTCAGCTTTCAATCAATCGTTGCAAAAGCATCTCAGCTGCATCCATTTCCAACATCAGAGACCACCAATTCCATCTCTTCCATTAGCAACAACACTATCACTTCCTTGCAATCATCTCATGCTGCTTTGCTCTGTGTCTTCATCAATTTCCGACATCATCACTATTCCTAGGCAACTTCAGTTTGAACAGCAACTCCAATTTCCTCTTCAACCAATTCCAGGAACGACATAAAATGTAATCCATCTTCTAATTCATCACCAAAACCGATTGGAACCAGCATCAACTTCTCCTGAGACTTCAACCAACAGCACCATCAACCCATTCTTGGTTCATCTGAACATATCAACATCACCACCAGGTCACTGCCATTCTTAGCCCCCATTCTCAATTCCATCCAATTGCAGCTGCTTCACCCATGAACCATTCTTCAATTCAGCTCAACTCGTAACCCATTTTCTTTTCAATCACAAAGAACCTCAATTCCTTCTAGCTCGGGACCAACAAAGAACAACAACCCTATCGAAACCACCAAGAGCCGCAAAGAATAACACCCAATTCACAATAATCAAGACTGCCAACTCGGTTAACAGCTTCAAATCATCAAGAGCTCAACTTCATACTCATCAAATCGTCATCTTCTTCTTCTCTCATCCCGTTGAATCCATCAATTCCTTCATCAATTTCTTCCACAACCTCACAAATAGCTTCTCGAGCCTCGGATCGCAACCACCACCATCATCAAATTCAATAAAAACCCATCATAGCATTGAGATTCAACCTTCGATTCTCCTCATCCCATTTCTCGATTTCTTCCTGCAAATAATCGCCATCATTCCTCGAGCTCTACATCAAACTCCCATCTCTCGATTTCTTCCGCGCAGTCATGGTCTTTGTTTTAATTTCAGTTTCAGGTGAGAATGAGTAAATAGAAATGATTGAAGAAAAAGAAGAACCCTTTCTCGATTTAGGGTGAAGGTGAAGTAGGTTTGGATCCGGTTTCGGGCCGTGGATCCGGGTACGGGTATGGAGCAGGTGTAGATGGATGGGCTTAGGTTAGGGTATGGGTGGATCGGACATGTGGGCTTGGGTATGGGTCGAGTTCACTCCTTCTTTTGGATAAGGGACACCTCTTTGACCTCCCCCTTATCTATTATTGTCCTTCCTTCGCAATTTGAGTCACCCCTTATCCTCGGCTGGGCTCCATATAGTATTCCCTCCTTGGTGAAGTGACAATTTTACCCTTTTGGCTCAAATAGGGTGATTTCTTCTTCTTTTCCTCCGTGCGACTCCAAAGTAGCTATAAAACTCAAAACAAGCGTAAAATACATAGTTTACAAGAAAAATATCAAAGAAAGCATAAACTACTAGATAGTAAATTAGGTGTATTCTACACCTATCAAATTCCCCCACACTTAGACTTTGCTAGTCCTCGAGCAAATCAAACTAAAAACTCACAACATCAAAGCGTTCAGCGCCACAAGCATCCAAAGAGTTATGAGGACATAGAATTTCTGCATCTTTGTAATAAGAAGTTAGAAATACTAAAGAACACATTCTCGTTCTTAAATGTTGAGTGAGAAATAACCACACCATAATGAGAGAACGCGTGTTTGAGAAACGATCAATAAGCATTTCGCCTCGACTTCGCCCTCACCAAAAGGATTTTATGATAATTGCACTCAAAAAGACGGCTTTTTTTATGGGTCACACATGTGTGCAGGTAGGAATGAAGAGAGAATTCCTGCAACACGTTGAATGGTGGGAAGGACAATTTCCGAAATATTTTTAAAAAAACCCACATCTTTTAATATTTTGAAAGACCATTTTTCTGACGATCTCTAAGAAAGGAAATCAACCATTATTATCGAGGATGAGATTACTTACTCACCTTCACATCCGATCGCCAATTATGATAACACCACTCTCACGGCATCCAATAGAAACGTCTTCCGCTCCTCGTCTTGATCTTCTTAGTCCTCGTCTTCGGTTTCAACTATTGATGATAAACTCTTGAATTTCATAAATCCTTAACAATTTATAACTCTTCTACCTTAAATCCTTGTCGCTTGAAACTTCCTTATAAATTTTCTTTCCCCACGGCTCATTAAATAAGAACAAATATTTCTCTTGTTTTTCTTTTTTTTCAAATTTTTTTTTTTTTTCTTTTTTTTTTCTTTTTCTTTCTTTTTTTTTTTTTTTTTTTTTTTTTTTAAGAAACAAGAGAAATTAAATACAAAATAAATCATGGCCGTGGAAGAAGTATTTTACCGCTTGATTCTTCACAACTTGTATCGTCTCAAAATCATAAACTTCAACAATTCTCACCTTTTAATTTTCTTCGCTTTCATGAATAAGTCTTCATACTTGAATATAAAAATTACCTCATTGTAGTGTAAGTCTTCAACATATATGTAAAATCCGCTCTTTTGTATGTTGCTTTACTTGAATTTGAAATTTGTTCTTTTTTTCGTTCCGTTGCTTATAAACCTTAAACTTTTCCAACTTTCCTTGTAGATTTTGATGTCGCTCCTTGTTGATGATGAATGTGTTTCTATGGATCCGTTGTTGTCGAGAGAGAGAATGGTGCTAACTGCAAATCGAACTACAAGAAGGAAGCTTTCATCCATGGACGTCACCCTCATGATTGACAAAATTAGCACTCAAGAGATCAAAGAGTAGTGCTTCTATTGGTGGGAGGTTGGGTAGCTCACCATTCTACCCGAATTAACGTACGGTGACACACACTCAAAAGAAGCTCTTTAGTAGATGGAAAATTTCTGGTCGGTGCCTCTCATGATATGAATACGGGTAGTCTCCACTAATGATTGATCAAGAACTCTAATAACGCACTTCTCCCTCGCACCAAATTCGCATCACCGGCATGATTAAATCCATTATTTAACACTCAAACAAACAAGAAATCCGAATGTAGTTCTCTAACATTTCCAAGTTCAATTATGTCGGTCAAAATCTCTATGTAAACATACCTAGAAGTATGCTAGGGACTCGGAATTTTTAAAAGTTGGAATTTTTTAAGTAAAACTTTTTTTTCTTTTTTAAATTTTTTCATTTTTTTTGTAATTTTTGTTTTAAAAACATGCTTAACCACTCCCCCACACTTAAACCTTACATTGTCCTCAATGTAATTGAATCCTCCTAGTAAAGTCAAGGTGGGAAATTTTAACATGATAAGGAACAAGAGAAAGAAATAACAAAAAGCAAAAGGATAAGAAATACAAAACCGATGGGTTGCCTCCCATTAAGCGCTTGTTTTAAAGTCGACGGCCCGACTTAGCTCTTGCATGATTCATTCCCCATATACTAACAATCGGAAAATTTGAGGATCCACCCATAATACCTGTTTTGCAAACAATAACTCCATACAAATATTAGCACAAGAAAACAATAGTGAAATTATCGCTCGATAGAAATTTCCACACTTATTCTCGTCCACACTCGGAAGTGTATAAAGAACATAGAATTCTGGAACTTCCATGTATTCCTCTTGGCAAACCTGCATGGTGTTAGCATCAAGTGTTTCCAATGGTGGATATTTAGAAACAAAATCATCCAAAAATACTTTCGAAGCACATACATTCAAACCAATAAGAGGTGAAGGAGAAGAATCAATAGGCAAAGGATTAGACAAACCGTGCAAAATTTCTTGTATTATAGAATCCTCTTCATCCTTAAAAAATTCAAGTGAATCACTTACCTCTTGTATATCGTGGTCCTCTATTAAACCTTGCAACCATTCTTCGTCGTTTTCTACCTTAACCATAGTCTTGGTATCATTAAAATCATTCGCAAGTTCAATTGGGTCTTCCACAAAATCAATGAATGTGGTTTCATCCTCTAATATCATCTCTTCAACATTCTCATCATCGGAATCGGGCCATTCACTAAAGTGATTCTCATCGGTATAGATTGTAAAATCTTCTTGTGCGGGTGGTACACCGTTTATAACAATAGGTAAGTCACACCCAATCTCCTCCTTTTGAATAGGTGAAGGATCGTTATTATGATCCGGAGTTGGAATAACTTCCTCATTGTCGGAACACTCATACACTTCCGCGGACTCCCATCTTTCCGTAAGAAATTTTTGCCAAGCAATAAATGCATCTTCCTCAAGCTCTTCCTTTTGAATAGGTGATTGATCATTATTAAGATCAAGGCTCGAGTAAGCTACACTATCGTCATCAAAAGTATCCAAAGGTTGGTCCTTTTCAACACAATCATCTTCATTTTCGGACTCACCATAATAAGAATCTTCATCGGTTTCATAACCTTTATCCCGACGTCGTTTAAGTTCCATATGAATGGTCCTACTAATTTCTGCGACAAGCTCTTCCGAGTCTCCATCATCTTCCAATTTGTATAATTTTTGTGCAAGTTTCCTGACGTTCACACGCTTACCACCGTTAGACGGCATCTCCTCTTTTGAAAAAAGTGAAGGAAAAACACGATGAAGAGGAGTATATTCCAAATTCTCTGTCTGCACATTACTAGAAAACAAATTGTTAGATGCATAACTATCCTTCCATCCGTGTGTTTGTCCACTTACATACCCGTCATAAGGTTGTTGATATGTATGAGAATATCCATAAGGTTCTCAGAGGAAATTTATCATAGCCAAAATATTGGTTTTGATTGTATCCTAAGGATGGTTGGAAGTTGTCATAATGTTGAGGTTGAAAACCGTATTGATTGTTGTAATATGCTTGCTCTTGTCCACCGTACATGGAAAACCGGCACCCGAAATAAGATTCAAAAACCAAGTTAGATACGGAATAGAATCCAACAAAGCAAGAATAAAGCAAAAAGAAAAATAAAAACAACTAAAATCATCCATTGCTCCCAAGAACGGCGCCAAAATTTGATGCGTGTCGTAGGTGCAATCAAATTAATCAATGTTTCCACTCAATTAAAAATAATATAATGGAAGTCAAGTTCGTTCCCACGAGGAGCAAGAGATCTTAGTTGTAAAAGTTGTCACGAAAGGGGGGTGTAAAAAGACAAAAGAAAATAAACAAAACAAGTAAAATCGAAAGTTGAAAAGATGAAAGCAATAAGAGAGACAAGATCAAGGAATCCTTCTTCGTTACGAAACAATGATTAAAGTTATGTTCTTTTCTACTTGTTATTAGTCACAGATTATCACCAACCGTAGGATAGCAGGTCCGCTTAGCTAGCCCCAAAATCCCTAATTTCACTGAGTAACAGGTCCGCTTAGTTATCAGATTCTATTCAAAAGAACCACCTTGAGGTCCGCTTTTACAAGATGTAATTCCCGAATGCATTAAGATTTATGAATTTAGGTTTAGTACTAGTAGTTAAACTCGGTTCGCTTGGTCCACTTTCTAGCGTTGTTTCTACACACAATTGCTCCACGGAATCCCTCCGCAAGGTCTCGTGTTTTCTACTTGTGTAAAGTGTCGAGAACGATTACGTATTCCCTAACTTATACTAGATATAGATCAATTAACAAATTAATTTAGCGTGCACTCCAAACAATCTATCAATCAATCATGAATGTCTTTAAGATCACTCCTATTAGTAAAAAACAATCGATAATCATGTGAAAAATCTCAAGATAGAATTGAAAACAAAAACTCAAATCATGTTAAGAACTAGGAATTCATCCTCAATCAATAGGAAAATTAGCTACTCATGTTTTTTGAAATTCACACAAATAATAATTATTAAAAGAAAAGAATTTTCAAATTCACACAAGTAATTAAAAAGAAAAATCTTAGAAAAGCAAGCAAAAACACAAGTGATGTGTGTGTAGAGAGGTGTGTAAAAAGATATGTGTAGAGAGATGTGTGTGTAGAAAGGTGTGTAAAAGATGTAGAGAAAGATCTGTAGAAGTTGTAGAAAACTTCTCTATTTATAGGCTTCAATATTCTCCAAATCTTCCAAGGAATAGAACCCTTTTCCTTTTGCAATTCAATTTCCAAATTCAAGTCTTTCTCTTCTTCCATCTTCTCTTTCCAAGTTTGAGTCCAATTCTCCATCCAATTCCTAGCCCAAGTCTTCACACCCATGAGAGAAGTCCATAGAAAATTTCGAATTTTTGCTCGCTGGGAAAATCGGGATTGTGGGCTTAATCCCACCGGAATTGTCGCCGGAAAATATCTCAGGTGACCGGCAAAGTCAAACCGGTCACCGTCAACGGGTCAACTCGGCGGGTCAACTCGGTCAGACTGAGTCAAACCGAGTCAGAGGGATTCAGGTCTGGTTCTGAGTTAGGGTCACACCCAAGTCACCGTGTCGTCAGCTCTTGCACAGGCCATTGCAACCTTGCACAGGCCAGATGCTGTGATGCACAATGATTGTGCTTCAGCCATGATGGCTGCCTTCCCTGTAACTTCTCTACTTCCAACTCCAGGCACAGTCAATTCACATAATGCAACCATTTCAAACCCTTTTTATGCAGCTCCCTGTAACCTACAGCTCATCCATCTGCTTTAACTCCACACTGTCATGACCAAGACTAACTCCCATTGCAACTTTCGAATTCATCTCTGCCGAACAGCATCAACTCAGTCTTCTCGTGCACCATCATCAAATTCAGTTAAAACCCATAAGCATATAAGCTAAAAACCACCAATCTTAGCCTATAACTCCATCCCTGCACATTCTCATTTATCGCCAATACGACACTCCACCAAAAACCTCCAATTGCAACCAATGCAACACCATCTACATTCCCTGAGTTCAGTTCCATCACCTTTGCTCATCAGCAGCCAACATCATCACATAACCCACAATGGCAACAACATCTCACCTGCCATTTATACATTCTCCCTCTGCAGTTCCCATCTCTCTGCCATATTACCTCAGGCCCTGTGAATAAAGACCACCAGTCCCTAATTCATCTCGAATCAATCCTGCAACATCTCCATTGAGCCATCTCTGGCTTGCTTGCACTGCTCATCTGTCCCTGACTCACTGCCATACTCACAGCTGCATTACTATCAGCTCCATAGCCTGCAACTCAAATCCTCAGCTGCTACTTGCATCTTCCCTGTATTAATCACCACCAATCTCAGCTTTCAATCAATCGTTGCAAAAGCATCTCAGCTGCATCCATTTCCAACATCAGAGACCACCAATTCCATCTCTTCCATTAGCAACAACACTATCACTTCCTTGCAATCATCTCATGCTGCTTTGCTCTGTGTCTTCATCAATTTCCGACATCATCACTATTCCTAGGCAACTTCAGTTTGAACAGCAACTCCAATTTTCTCTTCAACCAATTCCAGGAACGACATAAAATGTAATCCATCTTCTAATTCATCACCAAAACCGATTGGAACCAGCATCAACTTCTCCTGAGACTTCAACCAACAGCACCATCAACCCATTCTTGGTTCATCTGAACATATCAACATCACCACCAGGTCACTGCCATTCTTAGCCCCCATTCTCAATTCCATCCAATTGCAGCTGCTTCACCCATGAACCATTCTTCAATTCAAATTTCAACTCGTAACCCATTTTCTTTTCAATCACAAAGAACCTCAATTCCTTCTAGCTCGGGACCAACGGCAACAACAACCCTATCGAGAAACCACCAAGAGCTGCAGGCGAAGAACACCCAATTCACAATAATCAAGACTGTCAATTCTCAGAAGCTTCGAAATCATCAGCAGCTCAACTTCATACTCATCAAATCGTCATCTTCTTCTTCTCTCGTCCCGTTGAATCCATCAATTCCTTCATCAATTTCTTCCACAACCTCACGGCGCTTCTCGAGCCTCAGATCGCAACCACCACCATCATCAAATTCAATAAAAACCCATCATAGCATTGAGATTCAACCTTCGATTCTCCTCATCCCATTTCTCAATTTCTTCTGGCAGTCATCGCCATCATTCCTCGAGCTCTACATCAAACTCCCATCTCTCGATTTCTTCTGGCAGTCATGGCTGCTGTTTTAATTTCAGTTTCAGGTGAGAATGAGTAAATAGAAATGATTGAAGAAAAAGAAGAACCCTTTCTCGATTTAGGGTGAAGGTGAAGTAGGTTTGGATCCGGTTTCGGGCCGTGGATCCGATACGGGTATGGAGCGGGTGTAGATGGATGGGCTTAGGTTAGGGTATGGGTGGATCAGACATGTGGGCTTGGGTATGGGTCAGAGTTCACTCCCTTCTTTTTGGATAAGGGACACCTCTTTGACCTCCCCTTATCTATTATTGTCCTTCCTTCAGTAATTTGAGTCACCCCTTATCCTCTACTGGGCTCCATATAGTATTCCTCCTTGGTGAAGTGACAATTTTACCCTTTTTTGGCACAAATAGGGTGATTTCTTCTTCTTTTCCTCCGTGCGACTCCAAAGTAGCTATAAAACTCAAAACAAGCGTAAAATACATAGTTTACAAGAAAAATAGAAAAGAAAGCATAAACTACTAGATAGTAAATTAGGTGTATTCTACACCTATCAGCCAAGGCTAGGATTTGGCGCCGTAGTAAGAATTAGGGCATGGCGCCGTATCCAAGGCTAGGATTTGGCGCCGTGGTAAGAATTAAGGATTGGCAGCGTGGCCAAGGCTAAAATTTGGTGTCGTGGTAAGAATTAGGGCTTGGCGGCGTGGCCAAGGCTAAGATTTGGAGTCTTGGTAAGAATTAGGGGTTGGAGGCATGGCCAAGGCTAAAGTGGCATGCTACTGCGGCAGAGTGGCATGTTGGCATGCCGATCAATATATTATTGTGGTAAGACGCGTTTGGCTTGCCAGTTAGTATGGTGGCACGGCAGGGTGCGTTTGGCCTTTAATGTATGGTGGCAAGTTTAGAGCGACTTGATTGGCCAAGAAAAGGGGGTGGCCAAACATAAGGTGCTGCTACACTTCTGGTGAGAGTGTAGTGGCTTTAGAGCGACCTGATTGGTTGATTAAAAGAGGGTCGTCCAAGCATGGGAGTGGCTACACTTCTGGTGAGAGTGTGGCGGCTTTAGAGCGACCTGATTGGTCGATGGCAAGTGGGGCCGGCAAGTATGGGCCCAGCCACAACTTATGTGCGCGTGGCTAATTTGAGGCGACACGATTGGTCGAGAGAAATATGGCCGGTTTAGGAAGGGGCGTGGCTAATGGCAAGTGGCGCCAGTTGTCCTAAGGCATGGCCACGCCTCCCTTTGCTGTTGCAGCTCCCTGTTTTCTGATTCTGGGCAAGGTTTTGCACTTGCTAATCTATGGCGGATTAATTACCTAGTTTTCATAGGTTTAATTTCGACAAGCAAGGTTTGATATACTGCGCGAGGCGCAAAACCCTAACTTCTGCAAGTTAGTCAAGTCAATTGATTGAATTCTATGTGTTGACATGGAGTTATTTTAAGTTCATTGCCAGAGAGCAGCATGCTTTTTCTGATTGAATACCTTATGCAAAGACCTTATCCTTGATACTTGGAAATTCATGCTACTCTGCTGCGAGTGAACACAAATCGTCATGCCATATCAACATTAAGGGTTCAGCCGAAAACATAGCATAGAATGCATTCAAAGGAACTTATATTAAGTGAATATGGGAGAGGCGCTGAAATTTACAAAAAATCTGGGATGGTTTCTACATTCGCCAGTCTGGATAAATTTCATGTAAGTATATTTAACGGCTTAATAAATATGCCGGTGGAGAGGTTGGCACTCACGACGCCGTTTCCTTTACAGAGTAACGTCACATCAGATGTAAGCTTTTACGATTTCAACCCTAAGCTAAAAACCACCAGAAGTGTAGCCACGCACATGCTTGGCCGCCCCATTTTCTTGGCCAATCAAGTCGCTCTAAACTTGTCATCATACATTAAAGGAAAAACGCACCCTGCCGCGCCACCATACTAACTAGAAAGCCAAATGCGTCTTACCACAACAACATATTGATCGGCATGCCAACATGCCACTCTGCCACGGTAGCATGCCACTTTAGCCTTGGCCATGCCGCCAAGCCCTAATTCTTACCACGACGCCAAATCCTAGCCTTGGCTACGCTGCCAAGCCCTAATTCTTACCACGACGCTAAATCCTAGCCCTAGCCACGCTGCCAAGCCCTAATTCTTACCACGGCGCCAAATCCTAGCCTTGGCCACGCCGCCAAGCCCTAATTCTTACTACGACGCCAAATCCTAGCCTTGGCCACGCCGTCAAACCCTAATTCTTACCACGACGCCAAATCCCAGCCTTGGCCATGCCGCCAAGCCCTAATTCTTACCACGACGCTAAATCCTAGCCTTGGCTACGCCGCCAAGCCCTAATTTTAGCCACGGAGTCAAACCTTAGCTTTGGCCATGCTACAACGCCACAGGCGTGGCCATGCCACAACGCCACCAGTATGTCGCCATGCCACGGATACTAGCATGCCGCTATGTCATGGCTCCACCAGGCGCTACTATGCCAATGGCGCCACTTTCTTACACAACAAAGATGTGGCCATAATCAACGGCCACACTTCCTCATGAGATGCAATCTCATCCATCCAAGTTCGCCACTGAATTGACGGACTTGCGTCAAGTCCCAGGAAACCCGCTACGCTACGGCTACGCCAGGCGCCGCTATGGTAATGGCGCCACTTTGTTACACAACAAAGATGTGGCCATAATCAACGACCACCCTTCCTCATGAGATGTAATCTCAGCCATTCATGTTCTCCACCAAACTGACGGACTTGTGGCAAGTTTTAGGCGGCCTACCAAGGCAAGCCTAATAGCATCACATGCTATTTTCCTATGGAAAAGTCTCTTGACTTTGACTTTCCTAGCAAACTAATCCTTCGTGACAGCAAACTTCCTCGGTTGTGTTGTTACTGGTGTAGCCGCCTATTCGGAGAGGACAGTAACATAATTAGGCGAAATCTCTTACGGTCGCTCAGTTTAAAGTCTTCTTTGGGATTGAGAAGTTCTACGAGTACCGTTGGTGGGAAACTAGATAATTGCGGTTTATCTTTTGTTTTCGATTGATTTGATTGACTAACGGTGTTGAACTTTGATTGCACCTAGTTTGTTTATGCTTGAGAATCTTCTCTTCTGATATAAGATTCACTCAAACTAGATCGAACTTTAGACAAGGATCTTTAGACTGTTGTTAGTGCTAAAGACGATCTTGTGATAATCCATTGTTAACAGACTCTGTTATGTGTGTGATTGATCACAAGAGATTCCAGTTGTTTTCTGAAGGTGTTTATTGAAGATCTAAGAAGATTTGAAGACAAAGAAGATATTGAAGATTTCTAATTTGGAGTTCATAATCTTTGGTGTGCACAATACTTGTTTCGGTATAAGAGGATCCAACTATAATCAGTTTATCCTTGTGGTAGATTGGATTTGATTAGTTTTGTAGATCGGCATCAATACAATTCTTTGAGATTAAAAGTATTGATTGCAAAATCTTAACAATTACTTCGGTAGTTGAATAAGATAGATCTAAGAACCTGACGAAGGAGTTTATGTTAAGATAAACAGAAGAGCCTTTGTCTAACTCACATCACTTGGTTGAAGAGAGTTGATACCAAACAGATTTGTTGTTCCTTTACTGTTTGGAATACGAACCAAAGGAATTTTTCCAAGTACGTGACTTATTCATAAGTTGGAGGCGTAGGAATACAGAAGGAACTAGGTGAACTATAGGTTTAGTTACTTGGTATCAACTATACGAAGTTAGGTTTAATTTTGTGTAGCGGATTAATCCTGAGAGTATTCAATTTTGGACAAGGTCCCGGGATTTTTATGCATTTGCAGTTTCCTCGTTAACAAAATCTTGCTGTGTCATTTACTTTATATTTCCGCATTATAATTGTTTTATTATAATTAAAGTAAATTAAACAAACGTTAATTCCTATTTACTTGATAAGCAATCCTATTGTGTTAACCTTTTTATCAAGTAAACATACTTCGTTGTTGTATTGTCTTGCTCTCGTATCCATAGACGATCACACGAAGTGTGAACCGATTAGTTGCATTGTCTCGACTCAGTCCTTAGACAATCACTTTCGGAGAAAGGACTTATGGGTAGGAAAAGTTTTAGCTTGAGGTATATTTGTGTACCCTCGCCTTTTCAATTGGTATCAGAGCAGGCAAACACGAAAAGATCTAACAATCTGTGTTTGGTGCGATCCAACCTATAAGAATTGAATCTAATGGTCGGTTCAGTTAACGTGATGGCAAGATTAGATGAATCAAAATTGTTTGAAGGAATGTCAGACAATGAAATTATTGAGTTCCTACGTTCCAAAGAAATTTGATCTGTAGTGTAATTGCAGGAAATCCTACAATACACACCTCACAAGAATTCATAATATCTAACACATTTTAAGATCAATAATCAATCTTTTTATTAATTGAATTAGGAGTTTTACAAGAAATAAATGAAATCAAGGATGTTATTACAACTCTAGACTTTCTCTCTCCTTTAAAATTTCTCTCCACTCTCTCAAAAGATCTCCCTCTTCATAAGCCCATTCGACTCTTTATATAGGACAATACATGATGGATGACAGCTAAGTTATCACTTATTTTCGGATATGACTTGCGACTTTCTCGCAAGTGTACAAATGTACAATCTCGCAACGCTCCTAAACCTCGCTAGGTCTTCACATCTTTCTCGTGTTCTGGCTATCGTCATCCATTGCGTCATTTATATTACTCGTCTGCGACGTCTTCGCAATGTGTTGTTTATGGATTTCGCAAAGGTGTTAGTGTTGCGATATTCTGATCCTACATCTTGCCTCTTATCATGTCTTCTCTGCGAAGGAGAGAATGTCATGAGAATTAGTATTTTCAAAATGTCGCAGCTGTTTATTTCTTTTCATCAATACACCGTCAGGATTCCGTGAATTAAGCGTAATTGCTTACACGTGTCCAAAATTTCCCCTTTTACCGGTACATTTAATGTTAACCGGTCACCCTTTTCTTGTCTATTTAAGGAGAAATCCCTCATGAGGGTGTTTCCTTTCTTTTACTTCGTCTTCTTCATCGTCTGCAACTTTTTACTGCTGTTTTTGTTTCTGCAGTTCTTCTCATCATCTTTCGGCTATTGTTTCTCTGCTACTGTTCTCATCATCTTCCTGCTACTGTTTCTATGGAGCCATCAAGGTTTGTTAATTTTGCTGAAATTGATCTTTTTGTGATTGATCTCTTCTATTGAAATTATTTCATTTTGATATTGTTCCTCCTTTAATGATTCCCATGCTGTTTTTGTTTCAGCAAGAACAAATCTAACACCAAGTTCACCGTTCTGAACCCTAATGTTCCCGTGGGTTCGCAACCGAAAGTCGCTGTTACTAAAAGAAAGCCTGCGAATAGCAAGGTATTTAAGAAACATTTATTCTTCTAATGACAATATTGTTGCCTCTGTTTCTTATTTGACTTGTGATTCGCAGGATGATAAAAATGTTGATAGATCCCCCAAGAGATCTCGGCGTTCTAAAAATGTTGAATCTTCTATTTCCTTTCCTGTATTCAAGCTTACAACTCCTCGTGTGATATCTTCACAGGATAAACCAACACCTCCTGTGATATCTTCGCAAGATAATTCTACTCTTGCTATCTCTGAAAATGTTGCTGTCGATTTTCTTCCTATACCTGAGTATTCCATAAATGAAGTCCCTCAAGATGAACCCCTCTCTTCTTCTATTATCAATGCCTCTGCCTCGCCCCTAATCATTAACCTTCATCAAGTTTCCTCTTCTCATGACATTTCTATGACCAAAGACGATTCAATTCTCCCCTCTTATGTCATCATTACTTCTTCATCTGGGTCTATCCCTCTTACTAAAGAGAACCTGGAGGGAGTGGATGTAGCTTTCAAAGTTTTATCAGATATCATGAATGATGCCAAGAAGACCTCCATTGATCCCATCAAGTCTAGTGTTTGCGAGTATTTGAGTAAATACTTTAGTTCTGACAGGATGTCGCAAATATCTTTAGAACAAGAAGTTAAAATATTGAAGAATAATCTTCAAGACATTACTGTGAAGTGTGACACTCTCCATTTTGAAAATCAGAAACTTCAAAACATTTCACTGGATCGTGATAATCTTCGCAAGAAGAACGAAGAATTAAAAGGTATTACTTCCCCCATTTCCCTTTTTTTTTTTTTTGAAGACCTTGTTCGCCTTTCAAGCTTTAAACCAGAAGCGAAAAATGGAGATATATCAGTTGGAATCTGTTGTTGAAGAAACTCGAATGGATAGAGATGCTTGGATGGAGCAATATAGCCAATTAGATAATCTTCATACATACTCTGTTGATCAAATAGATAACCTTACCAAAGAGAATGCTCACTTAGTTCAGAATCAAGACTCGTTAAGTAATGAATTATCTCATCTCTCTTATTCTTTGACTAAATCTAATTTGGAGCTGGAAACCTTATCAGATGAGAATGGAACTCTATCTTAAGAGAAGCGAGTTTTGTTAAACAAGGTGGCGATTTCTTCGCAACAGCTTGATGTCTGTCAGAAAATATGTAATGAACAAGAACAATCTCTCTGTTTGCTGAGAAGTAAACTCAAAGAAGTCACTGTTGAGAGGGATAAGCTTATTCAGGGTAGAATAACTTTAAGTGTGAAAACAAGCCAACTCAAAGACCAATATTCCAAGTTAAAAGAATCATACTCTTCCCTTGCTACGGAAAATACCTTACTTGTTTCTAACGAAAAGAGTTTGCACTCTCGATTAAAAGGTTTGGTTGGAGATAATTTTGACAGTGCCATGGATTATTTGAAGAATAGTTGCTTGGCTTTGACCCAACATCTTATCTCGCAAAAGGAAGGTAGTCATAAAATTTGACTGCCTCATCCATTTTTTCTTTGTCAAGTCTCCTTATGATATCCTTTTTTGCGAATTCTTTGTTTGTATAATTCTTTTTGTTCTTCGTTTTTGAAGAATCTGAGAAAGATCTTCGATCCTCCCTTTCTACTTTAGAGTCTAGCTATGCCAAGATTTGTAAAGAGAATGCGCTACTTGCCTCTACTCTCGCTCGTTATCGCGATCGGGCCGAAAGAAGATTTGATTATCTCACTTATCCAAAGACATCCAGAGTAGGAATCACCAGAGGGTACTCCTTCGCCAATTTCATCTCAAAGCTGAAGTTCTTGTGAATGATGTCTTATTGTCCAAATATCTTGATCTTATATCTATCGAACCTCTGGAAGTAGATGATGATGAAATCCATAATTCTCCTGATAGTGACTATGAATACGAAAGCGGCGAAGATTTCGCAAATGAAAAGGTGATCCAACCTAACAATGAAGTTGTCAATAATAATCCAGGTGAAGGGGGTTCTGGCGAGAATGCAACAACTGGCGAAAGTGTGGAAGTTGTTGAAGCTGATAAAATTGTTGAGGAGCGTTCAATATCTCCTTCTGGCGAAAAAATTAATGTTGAGAGTTGAACTTCTTTTGTAATTTCATTTCCTTTAGCCTCTTTACCTACATAACTTCTTGCATATGATGTTTTTCAGTCCCTTCTGATGTGCACTTACTTTTTGTAAGAAAGATTATGTCTATTGTTGAACAATTCTCATATTGCCTCTTACTATCTTTCCAGTGAGGCATGACCTGCATGAATAATAATTAGTTTTTTATAAATCTTTTATTGAATCATGTGGTCTTATTTTGCCTTCCTAGTTAAAGGTATTATTTTGCCACCTCTTGTCATTGCGACAAAATCGCAGGACGTCTTTACATTTTCATGTATTGACCCCTTGATCTTGCCTTATCATTTCATTAGTATTGTTGCCTCTGCAGGATAATTTTGTTGCGACAATATGATTGGCCTAAAAATCCTTGCGAAAATAAAGCCCCATGACATTGCCGTCTTGCGACGAAATCGCAGGACGTCCTTACATTTGCATGTATTGACCCATTGATTTCGCCTTATCTTTATTTTTTGTATTATTGCCTCTTCAGGATTGTCGCACAAATATGACAAGCCTAAATTTTCTTGCGAAAATAAAGCCTCATGACATTTGCGTCTTGAGACACTTATTAGCTCCCTAATGGAGGGTGCCGCCCTTATCATCTCCCTGGTTGCCCCTTCAAGGAGGCGTACATCGGCCATACAAGACTAGCTCCCCCTATCCGAACTTAACAACAACCAGTTATTTTCGCAGCATCTTATCCCTTTTACCTATAGGGCTTATGGTTACGAGACTGCACCCTAAGTGGAGTTTTCTTCGGTCCGAGTGCAACATATGCCGAGACTTGCCAAGAATGGCCGAGACACTTCAAATTCCACAGGCACTCTTGGCTCAACCGTGTACCTCGGCGCCTTGGTAATATGTTGACTCCTTAGGAAAGACCCTCAGTCGTCCAATCTAAGTCTTAAGCCTAGATTGAAAATCCAAGGTACCTCTCCTGGATGGGCTTTATTGACCCCAATTCTCCATGACTCAGGTTCCAGGGGCGGTGTAACCGTTTCCCTGAGCCATGTTTAACAGGTTCCCCCTTTTATGACGTACTTTAGGTCTTACATTTGCCTCTTGCGAAATTTTGATTTCGCGAACTAGGGTGTACGCCATAGCAGGTTTGCCCCTTTCTGATATGTCATTGATTTTTGATTATCTCTTGTTATTTTCTGTGCGAGACTTTCGCATGTTCTTTCTTTATTTTGTGAAATCTCGCAATGATTCTTTCGCAAAGTTTTCATATAAATTCCTTTAGCTTCAACCATACATACTTCGCGGTCTAACCTTTTTCCATAATCTTCTACGGGTAATATCTCTTCAAGTATAACCTATTCCATGGTCTATCCAATCTGTGGCCCACATCTTTACCCTCAGGGGTCCATCAATCTATATTCCCCTATTTCAACTATTTGTTTAATGATATAAGGTCCATCCCATTTTTTCGCAAGATTGCCACCACTTTCTCGCTAATATACTGGTGTTTCTCTCAATACCAAATCACCTGGTTGAAATTCACGTGTCTTAATACGTTTGTTGTATTCTCTGGTAATTCTCCATATGTTGTAGCGCTCTTTCTCTTTTTTCTTCTAATTCATCTAGCTTGATTAGAATATTACCCGCACTAAGATTTTTCTCCCAAGCTTCTTTCTTTGTTGTTGGAATGATAACTTCCGTTGGAAGTACAGCTTCAACTCCATATGTTAAACAGAAAGGTGACATTCCCATAGCTTCTCGCCTGGTTGTATTGTAAGCCCATACTGCATTATGCACTTGTTCACACCATGCTCTGTTATGTCCTTCTAACTTCTTCTTCAATATATTTGCGATTGTTTTATTTGTTACTTCTGCCTGTCCATTATCCTGGGGGTACAAAGGAGTTGACTTTCCACATTTTATCTAAAATGCATTAAGTAATAATTTTATATTCTGTCCCTCAAATTGTTTCCCATTGTCGGACACCAACTGTGCGGGGATTTCCAAATCTGCATATGATATTCTCAAATATGAATGTAAAAACATCTTTGTCGCGAATATGTTGTACTGCCTTTACTTTCGCCCATTTTGTGAAATAGTCTGTAGCGACAATCAGATACCTTCTCTGCCCCGTTCCTGGTAAAAATGGTCCCACAATGTCTAAACCCCATTTTCCAAAAGGCCAGACACTTGTTAAAGATGTTAATGGTGCTCCTGGTGCATGTATTTTCTTTCCGTGCCTTTGACAGTCTTCGCAACGTCTTGATATTTGCTTCGCATCCTCGTGCATAAATGGCCAATAATAACCTTGCATATTCGCTTTGTATGCTAAAGATCTTCCACCACTGTGATTGCCAGCATCCCCAATGTGTAACATTTTTAGTACTTATTCTCCTTCTTTTCGTGTTAAACATCTGAGTGAAGGTCCGTTAAAAGATCTCTGGTATAATATCCCATCCCTTAGTTCATAGTTTGTTGCACGGCTTTTTAATTTGTGCGCCTCCAATCTATTTCTTGGTATTTCTCCTCTTTTCAAGTATGCGTGAAGTTCTGCTCTCTAATCTTCAATACCAGGCATTTGTTCCCCATCTTCTATTATCATTACATCTACCTCTTCTTCTTCTTCTTTATTGATTGACGGTGATAAAAGTGTTTGTATTTTTATGTATCTCGCTGTTGGGTCCGCCATCATACTTGAAATAAAAGCAAAGGCGTCTGCGAGTCTGTTATCTTTTCTTGATATATGTCTCCATTTAAGTTTTGGGATTCTCGCTGATAATTCCTCAACAAGTTTTTTGTATTTCTTCATGGATGACTCATTTGTAGAGTATTCTCCTTTATTTGACAAATGACTAGTTGCGAGTCACTGGTAATTCTTACATTTTCCAATTTCATTTCTATTGTGAATTTCAGGGCATGTATCACAACCTCATATTTTGTCTCATTATTTGTGGACGCAAATTCCAATCTGAAGGAAAAAGCCATTTTGTTGTCCTCTGGCGAGATCAAAACAATTCCAACTCCGTTACCTTCCCCATTTTATGATCCATCCACCAATACTTCCCATCTATTTGGCTCTGTTAATAGATCTCTTGGGTTCCCATGTTCTTCTTCCGTGTCCATCATTTCTTCCACTGCTTCATCATCTTCTAGAGGAAATTCTACTAAGAAGTCTGCAACAACTTGCGATTTTGGTGAAGATAGTATTTCATATTTGATTTTGAAATGTCATATCTGTACATTCCATCTCTCGACTCTGCCTGATCTTTTTGAATTTTTCATTACTGACTCGATTGGTATTTTTGTCAGTACCCTTATTTCATGCGCCTGAAAGTATATTCGAAGTTTAAACGCTGCATACACTAATGCCAAAATTAGTTTTTCAATCTTCGAATAATTTTTCTCTGCTGCATTGAATGTTTTGCTGATGTAGATTGGTTTTTCAACCCATGCATTTATTCGCAATAATATAACACTTAAAGCATGCGAAGTTGTCGCAAGATAGAGTAATAATTCTTCTCCCGGTTCTGCCTTTTGCGAAATAGATATGTTCGTCAGATGTTCTTTTATTCCTTGAAAAGCTTTCTCGCAATCGTCTGTCCATCTAAAATTTACAAGAAAGAAATGAAATCAAGGATGTTATTATAACTCTAGACTTTCTCTCTCCTCTAAAATTTCTCTCCACTCTCTCAAAAGATCTCCCTCTTCATAAGCCCATTCGACTCTATATATAAGACAGTACATAATGGATGACAGCTAAGTTATCCCTTATTTTCGGATCTGACTTGCGACTTTCTCGCAAGTGTACAAATGCACAATCTCACAACGCTCCTAAACCTCGCTAGGTTTTCACATCTTTCTCGTGTTCTGGCTATCGTCATCCATTGCGTCATTTATATTACTCGTCTGCGACGTCTTCGCAATGTGTTGTTTATGGATTTCGCAAAGGTGTTAGTGTTGCGATATTCTGATCCTACATGTAGAAGAATGCCAATTGTATCTCAGACTCACTGAAGATCCTAAAGACAAATCGAGTCGAAAACTCATCGAGTTTGTCAAATAGAAAAGCAAATCGGTGATCTCGTCTTTAGAACTTGAATCATACGAGTTAAAGGAAGATGAGTCTTTTAGAAAGACATGTAAAATTCTCAGTGATAGTCAGGAACTACAAGATGAAGTGGATACATTTCTTTTGGAATTGGAATCCATTAAACAAGCTTCTATAGAACCAATGTCTGAAAGAAGTCAATATCTTCATGACTACTGTATGAATTTTTCTCTAGATAATATAAACAACGATTCATGTTCAAACTCTGGTGAAATCGCGTCAGAAATCTGTGACAACGAACCATATACAAAATTCGTTTATGAAAAAGAGCATATGATCAATAATGTCGAAATTCAAAATGCAACATTTTCTAAGCCCACTTGGGCTATGAGACTCAAACTGGCTAGCCCACTTGTGGAAGTTGTTCCGGATCCATGGTCGAACCCAAGAACCGAACCCGAATTGGAACCGACACGTTGTTCGGTGATAATAACGAAGAGAGAAATAATTTCTCTTATAACTCCTTCTTCGAATAGTCCAACAGTAATTGTTAGTTTGAGATCAAAAATCAAGTTTCTTGATTCTTTCTTGTTTTCGAAACAAATTTTTGGTTCGAATACACTTATTCTTCAAGGGGTCCTTGCGGTTTTCATCAATTTCACTTCCAAGGGTATTTTACGGTTATCAACAAGCAACATTGATTGTAAGTTTGTCCTTCTCTATTTCGAATTTGTAATTGATAGCAACATGCAAAATAGGAATTTTACTAGAGGAGAAGGGTCTAGCCAAACCCATAGAACAATTACACCAAACTTGAACTTCACTGATGTAACTATCGATTCTCTTCCATCTCTCTATTTTGATGTTAGTGCCGGAATTTATTTTGTTGACCGGAGTTGCTTCAAGAAGTATGGTTCAATACATGATAAACAAATCATCTGTGAAAAGAAATATGTGTATGTTGATATGAAGGATTATAACGAGTTAATTCAAAACCGTGATGACTGGGGTGATATTCATTCCGGTAGATATTCTGGTTCTCCAGAGTTAACTAGGGAAATTTATGGTAACATACATTGTGTTGATGAAAAGAACTGTAAGTTCTTCACCATGATTAGGAGACGTCGTTTTGAAGTAAACTGAAGCATTGTTGGATATCTTCTTGGTTGGAATCTGGAAAATATCTTTTTACCCATAAACAATGATTCCAACAGACAGAACATTGCTGAAATTCTTGGTGGAAGTTTCTGGAAAAGTAATAGTCTTTGTTTTGATAATATGCCAGAGCATCTCAAGTTTTTTGGTAAACTTGTTGTACCCAATCTATCACCAAGCAATATGCACAAGGTGAGATGGATTTCAGAAGTGGCAGAACTGATTTATCACATGATAATTGGAACTCCAAACTTTGATTTCTGTGGATTCATTATCAGACAGATGATAAGAATTTGGAAGAATGGAAAAAGCATGGGTTTTCCATGCCTTATCACTAGAATCTGCAGCACCTATGAGATTGCTTCCAATGACTCTCGGAGTTTATTGTGTTGTTGAATTCGGGAATCAAGCGTATGTGTAATGAATTCTTGTAATTTGTTTATCCATATGATTGTAAGAGTTTTGTCACTAAAATTGACAAAGGGGGATATTGTTAGAGCATTGCTTGGTTGAACCCACCAAGCGTTGGTATGTCAAGTTTGGTTGTCATGTTTTAGTTAATCAAAACTCATTTTAAGAGTCGCTTCTGTAGTTGCAGGAAATCCCACACTACACCCCTCACTAGATTCTACTCAGTTAACTCATCTTGAATATGAATTACTATAGATTTTATTGATTATTTTCTTGAAATGTTTACAAAGAAAGTTAAAACAGAATTAAGGAAATTACAACCACTCCAAAGTTTCTCCCTCCTAATACCTTGCTCCACAATTTAAAAGAACTCTCCCTCACAACAGACTTACTCACCCCTTTATATAGGGTAGTACACGGTGGATGACAGCTAAGCTGTCCTTTATTTTCGGGAATGACTCGCGAAGTGTCGCAAGTGTACAAGTATTCATCCTCGCGACACTTCTTAACCTTCGCCAGGTTTCACATCTTCCTCGTGTTCTAACCGTCGTCATCCATTACGTCATTTATTTTAGTTCCCTGCGACTCCTTCGCGATGCTGTCGTTTATTAATCTCGCGAGCTTTATATGTTGCGATGTTATGATCCTACATCTTGCTTCTTCTCATGTCTTCTCTGCGAAGGAGAGAATGTCATGAGAATCAATATTTTGAAATGCCGCAACTACTTATCTTTATCTATTTCAGTCCCATACTTTTACACGGACTTTATTACAGATGTCTTTTCTTCCATTCCTTTCTTGACACGTCTCTTTCAACCATTTATTCTTGACCATTCACGTCCCCTCTCGCATTAAATGCCTTCATTTTTCCCGAGGATCCTTCTCTCTATATATAGTTTTCTTATCCTTCTCTTTTCCTTCTTTATTTTCCCTCTGCAACTTTTCTTTAATTCTCTCCTTCCGTAATTTGCGCTTCTGTTACTGCAAATCTTTCCTTTTCTCTTAATCTTCAATTCTTCATTCATTCCCATACTGATAATGGCTTCACTTGGTCGTACATACAAACCTCTTTTAAATGAAGTTCAAAAGAATTTGCAAGAGAAAGGTTTCATTCTATCAACCATTCCTGATCAAGAACCTTCATCTATTCTTTCTGCAAAACTGTTTTCTGATCATCAATGTGATGATCAAAAAATTATAATCACGCCAGGTCAACTCCTCGCAGGACTTCCCATTCCCCTATACAATCCTGAGATGCCATTATTCTATGAAATCCTTGCCCATGAAAAATTCTCGCGAGCTGTTTATCAACTAAATGGCGACTGCATTCGCCTAATCCGTGAATTTGTCAACCGTGGCGCTGGCAAAGGATCTTTATACCATGATCATGTCAAAGACCCTAGATTCGCAAACTTAGAAATAGTCACTGAAAAATACACTGTAGAGAACTTTTTTGAGAACTATGAGGTAATAAATATGAGAAATAACAAGTCTCGCTGGGGTGCTCGATTGAGAAGAAAAGATAATATCCCTGAGGATAAGTTACTTATGCAAAATATTGATTGGCACTCGGGCAACAATAGTACTCCTTGTCATTCCAAAGACGAGAAATGGTGGGTTGTTACTTTGTTTTTAAGCGGACCTTATATCGAAGGCTCACATGTACTTCCTGCGAATCTCGCAGACTATCATCCTTGGGAGTTTAAATGGCCCGAGAAGACACAAGAGGTATGTTTTCCACTTCAAGTTTTGCTTTTGCAATATTTCTTTCCTCTTATACTTACTGAATTTGTAAAATTTTCAGATTGACAAACTGAAGAAGAGCTATAGGAAAAATCCATTGGCGAGTACCCTGGCGATACTTCGATCACTTACGGATGAAGTAAGAAATACCTCCTTTTGTTATTTTACAATATTGTTGCCTCTATTTCTTATCTTCATTCGTATGTGTAGGTTGATGTCGAGGAAATGGAAGCTGCGAAGATTAAAGGCAAGGGTAAAACCATTGTTCGCAAGGAGAAATCTTCTGCTCCATTTTCTAAGAAACGAAAAGTTCAATCTTCTTCTCATCTTAGTTCAAACTCCGAATCTTCTGATGAGGATGATAATGATATGAATTCATCTTTCGCAAAGGAGGCTCAATCGACTGAATCTCCTATGAAACAATTGTCCAGCATCTTCTCAGACTCTCTTCAAGGAATAGGAGATACTCGCCTAACTTCTATATGCGAGGCTCTCGCAACTGTGTGTGATGCTACATTACTAGAAGGCAATGACTCTTTCAAAAGGGTTTCTAGATCTGTGTCCCCTAGCTTTTTAAATGCGCTTAATGCCTTGGTATGTGCGAACTCACATTTTCCTCTCGATTTTAATTTTTAACTTCATCTTAACAATCTTTCTATCTTCTTTCACAGGCTGGAAGAAATTCTTTTGTTGTTGCCTCAGATCTTGAGAGGAGGTACAACATTCAGTTGAAAAAGAATACTCAGCTTTGCGCAAAAAATGAAGAATTAGAAGTTGAAGCTGCGAGATCCCGCAAGAAGAATGAAGATGATGTTACTGCTCTTAAGAATAAAGTTACTACTCTTCAAAGCGCCAATCAACAACTTTACGGTATAAAATTCTTCTTTCTTTCTTGCTTTTATTCTATCAATTGCGTGTTTTTACCTGACTTATCACTTTCGCAGACATATATAACCTCTCCGAAGAAGCCATACTTCTCCACTCATTTCCCGAACCTATGGATAATGACATTCTTCTTACTCATCTCAACGAATCTTTAAGTAGTTCATCAAACAAAGTTAATTCCCTTTCATTAAATGAACTTCAAGCCAAACATCATCTCTTAGAGATTGAGCATAGATCTAGTTTAAGTTTAGCCAACCAATTTAAACAAATGTATCTTCATTCTCATAAGAAAACCCAAACTTTAAGGAAGAAAATTAGTGACCTTATAGATGACAAAGATCGCATTGCCAACAATGGTGCACAGGCATTAGCAACATTTCAAAAGTCTATTCTCGAAGTACAAATTGAACGAGATGAATTACTTCGCCAGAATTCCATACTTAATGAGCGAGAAAATCAGATTCGTTCACTCCTTGTTATAAATAATAATGATGAATTTGCTTGGGCTGCGAAGGTTTTAGATAATGCCAGGAATAACTTAGGTGTTGATGTTAGTCTTCATGCCGAGCATACTACCTTGGTTAAAGATATGATATCTGACAGAGAAGGTTGTCTATTACACCTTACTGTTTCTATAGTAGCAGGAAATCCCACACTACACCCCTTACTCAATTTTGCTTAATTAATCCATTGAAAGATGTAAGATCAAGAATGTTTATTGATTGAATTAATGAAATGTTTACACAGGAAAATAGAATTACACTTAGAAGTTAAAATACTCTTAAACTTTCTCTCTCCTAATGACTTGCTCAACCTTTTCCAAAAAGATCCCCCCTTTTACAGACTCATTTAGCCCTTTATATAGGGTAATACATAGTGGATGACAGCTAAGCTACCTTTTATTTTCGGGAATGTCTCGCGAAGTGTCGCAGATGCACAAACATTCACTCTCGCGACACTTCTTAACCCTCGCCAGGTCTCTCGTCTTCTTTATGTTTTGCCGCCGTTATTCATTGCGTTCGTTATTTTAACTCCTGCGACTCCTTCGCGATGCAAGGCTGCTTATTAATCCCGCGAACCTTGTTTGTTGCGATATTACGACCCTACATCTTGCCTCTTTTTCCTTGGATATTGCTTGACAAGCGATCTTTAAGGAAAAATCTATTGTGGTAGAGATCTTTGATTTTTGTTGATGAAGGAACGAGCAAAAGAATACTTTCCTTGAAAAGTACGTACTTGCCTCTATTCTTTTGCAAAGTTCCGAAGCTTCTTTGAGATATATACGAAGTATCGTCTCCTATCTCTCCTCATATTTCTCCTGCGAGGGGAAGGGTATCATGAGATTTTCACAATATTGTTTCCGCGACTACTTATCTTTATCTGTTTCAGTTTTGTACTTTTACACGGATTTTGATTATTAATGTCTTTTCTTGACACGTCTCTTTCAACCGCTCATTCTTGACCATTCATGTCTCTTCGCATTAAATGACCTCGTTTTTCTCGAGGATCTTTTTCCCTATATATAGTTTTCTTTTCCCCTCCTTTTCATTCTTTAGTTTCTCTCTCGCAACTTTTCTTTGACTCTCTCCTTCCCGCAATTTGCGCTCCCGCTACCGCAAATCTTTTCTTCGTCCTTTCTAGCGCTGGATCCTAACCTTTAACACCCATCCATTCCCATATTGATAATGGCTTCCATTAGTCGTGCATACAAAGCTTCTTTTGATGAAGTTCAACGTGGTTGCTCGAGAAGGGTTTTACTCTATCGACCATTCCCCGGTCAAGAACCTTCATCTATTCTTTCGCAAAGTTATTTTCTTCGATCATCAATGTGATGATCAAAAGATTATAGTCTCGCTAGGTCAACTTCTCGCGGACTTCCCATTCCCTTGTACAATCCCGAGATGCCTTTATTTTATGAAATCTTGGCCCATGAAAAATTCTCTCGGGCGTTTATCAATTGAGTGGCGATTGCATTCGCCTAATGCTTGAGTTCGCGAATCGTGGTGCTGCAAAGGATCTTTATACCCTACTAATGTTAGACACCCCGATTTCGCAGATTTGGAAATAGCTGCTGAGAAGTACACTGTAGAGAGCTTTTTTGAAAACTATTCAGTGATACAGATGGTTAATGCGAAATCTCGCTGGGGAATTCGCCTGAAAAAGAAGGATAATGTCCTTGAGGATAAATTGCTCATGCAGGATATTGATTGGCACCGGCACAATACTACTCCTCGCCACTCCAAAGATGAGAAGTGGTGGGTTGTACCTTGATTTTAAATGGCCCTTATATCGCTGGCTCAAGATGTTCTTCCCCGCGAATCTCGCAGTATCATCCTTGGGAATTCAAATGGCCTCGATAGGGCAAAAGAGGTATGTTTTCTACTTCAAATCTTGCTTTCGCAATTTTCTTTTTTATATTTGCCGAGTTTGTGAAATTTTTCGATCTCCAAATTGAGAAGAAGATACAAGGATAATCCGTTGAGAGTACCCCCGACGATACTTCGATCGCTTACGATGAAGTAAGAAACATTTCCTTTGTTATTTGAAACAATATTGTTGCCTCGCTTATCTTTAACCGTATGCGAAGGTTGAAGTCGAAGAAGCTGTAGCCAAGATTAAAAGTAAAGGTAAACTGGCTGCTCGCAAGGGTAAATCTTCCGCTCCATTAACTAAGAAGCGAAAGGTCCAATCTTCTTCTCGCCTTAGCTCAAGCTCCGAATCTTCCGACGAGGATAACCATGACTCGAATCCTTCTCTCGCCAAGAAGATTCCGTCGACCGCTTCTTCTATGGATCAGCTTGTCCAAAGATCTTCTCGACTCTTTCCAAGGAATGGGAGATGCTCCCCTAGCTTCCCTTTGGGCTCTCGCAAACGTGTGTAATGCTACCTTATTAGAGGGCAATAATTCTTTCAATGGAGCCTCTAGAATTGTGTCTCCTGATTTCTTGAATGCACTTGGATCCTTGGTACGTATGCAGTCATATTTCCCTGTTAATGTTAAATTTTTAAATATACATATGTGTTAATGATTTTTCTATATTCTTTTATAGGTTGGAAGAACTTCTTTTGTGGTTGCCTCAGACCTCGAGAGAAGACGCAACAATCTTGAAAAGAAGAATTCGCAATTGAACAAGAAGATTCGAGAATTAGAAATTGAAGTTGCGCATCTCGCGATAAAGACGAGAGAATTCAAAAGTTAAATACCGAACTTGACTCCCAAAGGGATAGAGTGTCCACTCTTCGAACGCTAATCAACAACTTTATGGTATAAGATTTTACTTCCTTTTATCATTTCTATTTTATCGGCTTGCATATTGCCGCCTAACTTATTACCTTCGCAGATGTATATAATCTCTCCGATGAGGCCATTCTTCTCCATACATTTCCCCGAACCTATGGATAATGATCTTCTTCTCGCTCACCTCAATCAATCTCTAAGTAGTTCCTCCAATAAAACTAACCTCCTTTCATTAAAGGATCTTCAATCCAAATATCATCTCTTGGAGATCGAACACATATCTAGTTTAAATTTAACTAATCGCTTTAAACGAATGTACCTTGATTCCGAGAAGAAAATCAAGACTTTAAGGAAGAAAATTAGTGACCTCATAGATGAGAACGACCGCATTACTAACAGAGGTGCACAGGCATTAGCAGACCACAAATCTCTTCTTGGTGTGCAAGTTGAACGAGATGAACTCCTTCATCGTAATACCATGTTAAGCAACAGAAGAGCAAGTTCGTTTCTCTTCTCATTATTAATAGTGATGACGAATTCGCCTCGGGCTGCAAAGTTTTAGATAATGCCAGAATAACCTAGGTGTTGATGTTAGTCTTCATGATGAGCATACTTCCCGATTAAGGATATGATATCTGATAGAGAAGGTTATTTATTATACCTCACTGCTTCTTACTTTTGTATTATTGCTTGTAAATTATTAACCTGTTGTTGCTTATTTGCAGAATCTGAGAAGAGGCTTCAGGTCAGAATTAGAGAGCTTGAATCTGAAAAAGAACAACTCGCCAGGATTTTCCAATGAGAATTGAAGAACTCGAAACCGAAAAGAACAAATTTCCGCAAAGAGTCTCTCCTTCGCGAGAATAAATATTCCAAGTTGAAGAAACAATTTCTAACGACGGTGAGAACTTTAATAATGATGCTGTTTCGTTTTCGCAATGGAGCCATGGAGTATGTTTGTAAGGACCACAATATCCCTCTCGCATTCATATCCCCGGCTCCTTGAAAAGGTTCCCGAGAATCCGCCCGTCTCGGGACGTTTCGATAGCGAGGCCGGCGAAGAAGAAAATTCTCGCGATGAGAATAATAGGATCAAGAATCGATGAAGAAGAAGAATCACCAAAGAGATAACTCTTTTTGTTTTCTTTCTCTCGCTTGTAATATCTCGTACATTTCGTATCCTTATTATAGTGTATTTCTTGGATTTTTCCCCCGAATTCAATCTTCACTCCCTTTTTTGGTAGTTCTTCCTTGTAATATAATTGGCTAACATTATTGATGTATAACTCTTTTCATCGAAGATGAATAACAATATTCCATCTTTTCCATTCCCATACTTGCCTCTGTTATTTATCTTCAGATGGAAGATTTTAGTTGTCATCATGTATGTGGTTGAATAATAATTTTATTGTTACTGAAATGTATTGTTGCGACGAGGCCGCTGGTATCTTCATAAATCAAGAATTCTACTTGCCTTGCCTCATCTTCATAAATGTATTTTATCTCTTCTCATTGCGACAAGGTCGCAAGCCGCCCTTACAATTTCAAGTAAGGGCCCATTGACCCCGCCTTATCATTTTTGTGTGGTCTTCCGAGTTAGACCTCCCTAATTAGAGGTCTTCCCCGCCACCTTTTTATTGCGACAAAATCGCAGGACGTCCGTACACTTGCATGTAAAGACCCATTGATCTTGCCTTATCATTTTCCAAGTATTTTTGCCTCTCGCAGATGTTTTAGTTGCGACAATATGACAGGCCTATATATCCTTGCGAACACATAGCCCCATGACATTGCCGCCGTGCGACGAAATCGCAGACGTCCGTACACTTTCGTGTAAAGACCCATTGATCTCGCCTTACCCTCGCGTTAGTATTATTGCCTCTGCAGATCATTGCACAAATATGACGAGCCTAAATTCTCTTGCGAAAACATAGCCTTATGACATTTGCGTCTGCTTTGACACTCCCCTAATGGAGAGCATCGCCCTTATCATCTCCCGGTTGCCCCTTCAAGGAGGCGAAACATCGGCCATACAAGACTAGCTCCTCCCATCCGGTCTTAACAACAACCGCTTGTTTTCGCAGCCTCTTATCCCTTATACCTATATGGTTTATGGTTACAAGACTGCACCCTAAGTGGAGTTTTCTTCGGGCGAGTGCAACATATGCCAAGACTTGCCAAGAATGGCCAGGGTAGGTTCATCCATCCCGGCACTCGCTCAACTGTACCTCGGCGCCTTGAGCATACACCGACTCTGGAAGAGACCCTCACGCCCAACCAGGGTATAACCTTATATATATAGTTGGGAATCCAAGGTACCTCTCCTGGATAGGCTTTCATGGGCCCCAAATTTTCATGACTCAGGCTTCAGGAGCGGTGTAACCTTTCCCCGAGCCATGTTGAGAGATACCCCTTATATGACGACTTTAGGTCTTACATTTGCCTCTTACGAAATGTTATTCGCGAACTAGGGTGTACGCCATAAAGGTTCGTCCCATTCTTTTACTCATTCATATTTGTTAAATCATTCAATCATTCATGTTTCATTATTTGTCGATACTTGTTTGCGAAGTATTCGCACAATTCTCGTATTTTCATTTTTCTTTCTTAATCGAATTCCCATATACTCTTGGCTGCGAGATTCTCGCACATCATTACTTCAATTGCTACTTTTTCTCCTTTATTTGTTGATTATTCACTTCTTATGCCTTTTGTTCCTCATATCCTTTGCTTCTTTATTACCATAATATTCGCCTGTCTCTAGGCATTCACCCCGCGAGGTATGTTCAATCCTTACTTCTATAGCATCCACCATCAATTTTCCTTTTCTCTGCTCATCTCTCACATGCTGCTTCCAACCTTTTCTTTTGGTATTTCTTTCTTCGCAGCTTTCTACATCGACTTCATGACATTGTTGCGACTCCTTCCAATCTCCCTGTATGATACCAATGCCATTTGGGTGTGGAAATTTTATACATTGATGATATGTTGATGCGACTCCCAAGATTTCATGAAGCCATGGCCTCCCAATCAGCGCATTATATGGAGATTCCACGTCCACCACACGAATAAAATATCGCTTGATAATCCTTGTAGAGGTATTCTCATGTGAACCTCTCCCTTTGGTTTGTTTGGCAGTGCCATTAAAGCCATATATCTTGTATGTCGAGGGATCAAATCCTCATCTTTTCCTCCCATCGTCTTGTAAGTATGGTAAAAGAGAATATTCACCGAACTTCCGTGTCGATTAGGGATTCGGTTGATCGCCCAACAAGCTTCTCGCTTCATCATCTTCTCCATCAACCGGTTTCGGGTTGATCTCTAATTTCACAACCAACGGGCTATCATGTGTTTCTCTTCCTTTTGGCACTTCATCTCGCAGAGAAAGAAATAGTCTTCACTGCCACTTTTCTAATCACGTCGTTCTCGCTGTGCTCATTATTTCTTTATCATCAAGATCTCTCGCAAAGACTCTACCGAGCACGTTGTCATGAAAATCTTCGATCGTGCGATAGGAGTGGACGATAGAGTTGCAATTCAAATTTTTAGCTTTTGCCCCGACTTCTATCACAAATGTTTCCTTTCCTTTCGCTGACACTGTTCTGTGCATCTCTGGTGGTGGTGGTAATGTCTGGCCTGTTTCTTCTCCCTTTAGAAAGTGATTTAACTTCCCCTGATCAATCATCCTGAGAATAATTCTCTTTATGTTTCTACAATCGTTTGTTTGATGCCCATGGAAGCGATGGTAAGAACAAAACTCATGACTTCTATCGCCTGGCGGTGGTTCCATTCCCACGTTCCAAGGTGCTGGTACATTTTCCATCACAAGTATAGCTTCCCGGATCTTTTCCACACTAGCATTCAAGGAGGCATCTTAATCTCTTCCCATACTATTCTCGCGACTTCTCCCCGCCTCCACTGTTATTTTGCCTTCGTCCACCGTATGTTTCTTGCACATGATCTAGCCTCTGAATCTTATTATTGCTGTTACGGTTGTAATAGTTCCTTTCTCGTTCAAATTCCTCTTGATCATGGCTTCCCATGGCTACTATCTTCTGCTGTCCCTCATCATCTTTCCTTACTTGTTGTCCTTGCGAAGTGCTCGCCACTGTATTTATGAACTGAGGCAACAAGCTTGCGTTCGCAGCATTTGAGCTTGTGTTCGCGACTGGATAAGAATTCATTTCATTCTGTCTCTCTTCTAGGGCAATATATTCTTCCTGTAACTCTCGCAGTTCTGCCATCGTGATTGTATTTTTGATTCTAAAGATTTGAATGTATAACAAGTTAGTCGCGAAGAGAGCGTTCACAAATGAGAGAATAAGATATCTTTCCTCAACTCGTCCTGCCATTTCGCTAGACATGGTCCTCCATCTTATTGTCAACTGCCTCAAGCTCTCGCCAACCCTTTGTCTCAACCCGAATACATCTTCAATACCTGGGTCGCAAGAGTTGTTACTTATGTATGCTCCCAAGAATGTGGCTTGTAAATGGTTAAATGATGCGATTGTGTTCCTTGGCAGACCTTCAAACCATTTTAGTGCTTCTCCTATTAGGCTTGATGCGAAATATTTGCACAGTATGGTATCATGATTCTCCCACTGCAACATACATCTCATATAAGCCTTGATATGTTGTATCGCACAGGTTGTTCCATCAAAGATATTGGTTAATGCAGGTAGATTGCACTTAGGAGGTATTCCTCCCATCTCGTACTTCTAGCGTGAAGGGATTCTTCGCAGCTTCTTCCCGCGATGGCTTCGTCTAATTGTCTCCTTCCTCCTTCCCTTCTACTATTCAAGAATCCTCTCATTTCAGCCAGTTCTCTTAAGATTTGTTCGTTTGCCTCGTAGTTTGATTCTACCTTGGTCTTTTCAACTCGCTTCTCTCCTTCTTCGCTCGTGCCTATCTTGACCTTCCTTCTCGTTATTTTCTCCTCTTCTTTCCTCGCGACGCTCTTCTTCGTTTCTTTCACACCCGCACGCCATTATATCGGTTGTTCTCTCCTCTTGGCTGTCTCTCGCCCTCTCATCTCGCACCTCTCATATTCTTCATTAATATTTCTATTGGTACGATTTTGTTCCCTTCTTCTTTCGTGTGTTGTCATGGTTATTCTGCCGGATTGCCTCTTCCATCTCTTGATTTTCCATTTCTGCTCTTATCCTTTCTCTCTCGCGAGCTAGCCGCGCTTGTTCAATGTAGTGTCTCTCAATGTCATCCTCGATTTCTGCTTTCTTCTCAATTCTTCTCTCCCCGTGCAAGATTATTCTCCCTTCAAAGAGCTGGGTCATTCGGTTCTTGAGTTGCATGTTTCCTTGATTTTCCCTATTCCGCTCATTTTGAAGATTTTCAGGTTGAGGAATATAACGATCTTCTATTTCCCTCTTCTCTCGCCATGCTCTGTACTCGGATTTTGTGTTTCTTCCTGCACTTTCTGTTGGTAAAACTCTCCTTCTTTCTTCCCTATTCGATCTTGAACTTGATCTCACGCTACTTCTAGATCTCCTATTTTGCAACCTCATATTTTCCATCCTCAATTCATGATTCTGTCTTGTCAAGTTTGCTCGCTTCTCCGCTCTAGCCGTCTCTTTCGTGTATTGTTTGTCTCGCCTTTCTAATGCCGCAATTTCTTCGTTTCCCGGATTCATTTCTCCATTCATTCCTTGCTCTCCTTGTCCGTTGTTCACCAGCGCTTGCTCCTCTTCCCTCTCGTCTTCAGAATCAGACCTCCAAGTATGTACACTTACTCTATCATAATCCACAGCCGCGTTTGCTACTGGGGAGATCGGTGGTTGGTTTTGATCTTCTCCATCGTTTCTCATATTCATCCTTGACGATTCTCCCGTTTCATTCCTCCTATCTCCAAAGAAGTCTCCACTTCTTCTTACAATCGCCAAGCGCCCTTGTACATTTCTTCTTCTAGCCATTTTTCTTTTCCAATGAATTCTTGAGTATCTTCTCCAAATCTTTTCTCTCGTTAATCCAAATTCCTTCCAATTTCTACGTCAATCTCTCGCTCGTCCCCACTGTTTCTAGCGCATATGTAGTAGCAGGAAATCCCACACTACACCCCTTACTCAATTTTGCTTAATTAATCCATTGAAAGATGTAAGATCAAGAATGTTTATTGATTGAATTAATGAAATGTTTACACAGGAAAATAGAATTACACTTAGAAGTTAAAATACTCTTAAACTTTCTCTCTCCTAATGACTTGCTCAACCTTTTCCAAAAAGATCCCCCTTTTGCTGCACTCATTTAGCCCTTTATATAGGGTAATACATAGTGGATGACAAATAAGCTACCCTTTATTTTCGGAATGTCTCGCGAAGTGTCGCAGATGCACAAACATTCACTCTCGCGACACTTCTTAACCCTCGCCAGGTCTCTCGTCTTCTTTATGTTTTGCCTGCCGTTATTCATTGCGTCGTTTATTTTAACTCCTGCGACTCCTTCGCGATGCTGTCGTTTATTAATCCCGCGAACCTTGTTTGTTGCGATATTACGACCCTACAGTTTCTTACTTCTGTAATATTGCTATCAAGTTGTTAATTTATTGTCGCTTATTTGCAGAATCCGAAAAAAGATTTCAGGCGAGGATTAGAGAGCTTGAATCTGAAAAAGAACAGCTCGCAAAGAATCTCTCTCTTCGCGAGAACAGATATTCCGAGTTGAAGAAGCAATTTCAAACTATAGTGGCGAATTTCAATAATGATGCTGTTCGTTTTCGCAATCAAGCCATGGAGTTTGTTTGTAATGATCACAACATCCCTCTTTGCTCATATCCTTGTCTTGCTGAAGAAATTCCTGAGAATTTACCTGTCTCAAACGTTTCTGATAGCGAGGCCAGTGAAGAAGAAAAATCTGGTGACGAGAATGATAGAATTGAAGAATCAGATAAAGAAGAAGAATCACCAAAGAAATAATTCCTTTTACTTCTTTTGCTTCCTGTAACATCTGCATATATATCTTTTTAAATCTTCCATTTATGTAGCTCTTTATTGTAAACTTCTTGGATTATCAAATGTGAATTCAATCTTCATTTCCTTTCCTTTGTATGTATTGATCTAGCAATTCTTCCTTGTAATACAATTGGCTAGCGATATAAATGTATAACTCTGTCATATGAAGATGAATAACAACATTTTATCCTTTTCATTCCCATATTTGCCTCTGTTATTCATCTTCAAATGAAAGACTTTATTAGTTATCATTGTAGAATGAAATCTCTGAAATTCGTACTTTCTGCCTCTGACCATGAATATATAATCATTTTTGCGAGTCAATTTGCTATCTCCATCGATATTGAAATTTATCATTGCGACAAGATCGCAGGGTATCTCCATAAATGAAGAAACCTATTGATCTTGCCTTACCATTTTTCGTGTGGTCTTATTTTGCCTTCCTAGTTAAAGGTCTTATTTCGCCACCCCTCATTGCGACAAGATCGCAGGACGTCTTTACACTTTCATGTAATGACCCATTGACCTTGTCTTATCATTTTACAAGTATTTTTGCCTCTGCAGGATATTTTGCTTGCGACAATATGACAGGTTTAAATACTCTTGCGAGAATAAAATCCCATGACATTGTCGTCTTTGCGACGTGATCGCAGGACGTTTTTACATTTTCGTGTAAAAACCCATTGATCTCGCCTTATCTTCATGTTAGTATTGTTGCCTCTTCAGGATCATTGCACAAATATGACAAGCCAAAATTTCCTTGCGAAAATAAAGTCTCATGACATTTGCGTCTTTTGGCACTTATCAGCTCCCTAATGGAGGGTGCCGCCCTTATCTTCTCCCTGGTTGCCCCTTCAAGGAGGCGTACATCGGCCATACAAGACTAGATCCTCCCATCCGGTCTTAACAACAACCAGTTATTTTCGCAGCCTCTTATCTCTTATACCTATAGGGTTTATGGTTACGAGACTGCACCCTAAGTGGAGTTTTCTTCGGGCCGAGTGCAGCGCATACCAAGACTTGCCAAGAATGGCCGAGACACTTCAAATGCCCTAGGCACTCTTGGCTCAACCGTGTACCCCGGCGCTCGAGCATACACTAACTCCTTGTAAGAGACCCTCGGGTCCAAACAACTGTATAACCTTATATATATAGTTGGAAATCCAAGGTATCTCTCCTTGATAGGCTTTCGTGAGCCCCAAATTTCCATGACTCGTGGTTCGGAGCGGTGTAACCTTCCCCCTGAGCCACGTTAAGAGATACCCCCTTATATGACGCACTTTAGGTCTTACATTTGCCTCTTGCGAAATTTCATTCGCGAACTAGGGTGTACGCCATAAAGGTTCGTCCCATTCACTCACTCATTCATTTTTGTTAATTAAATCAATCATTCATTTATGAATAATCTCTTGCTATTTTGTTTGCGAAGCTATCGCAATAATCTCATTTCGATTTGTCAATCGGATTTTCATACATTCTTGAGATTCTTGCACATTGTTTCTTCAATTATCATTTCTCCTTCTTATCCTTGTCATGCTTTCATCCCTAAATCTTTGTCATCTCTCACAACTATTCACTTTTTACCCCTTTTGCTTCTACTTCCCTCTCCTTCTGCATCATTCAAACTCCTTAACGATCCTTTTCCATCATAATGTTCAACTGCTTTCATGCACTCACTTCTTAATGTATCTTCCTTCCTTGTATCTATGGTATCTACCATCAACCTCTCTCTTCTTTGCTCATCTTTTATGTTTTGCTTCCAACCCTTCCTTTTTGCAGTTCTTTCTTCGCAGCTCTCTACATCAACCTCGTAACATTTTTGTCCTTCCACCCAATCCCCCTTTATAATACCAACTCCGCTAGGATGTGGAAACTTTATACATTGATGGTAAGTTGATGCTACCCCCAGAATTTCATGCAGCCACGGCCGTCCAATCAATGCATTATAAGGGGACTCCACGTCGACCACACAGAACAAAACATCAGTTGACAATCCTTGCAAGGGTATTCTCATATGAACTTCTCATTTAGGCTTATTCGTTGTGCAGTTGAAACCATAAATTTTGTATGTTGAAGGGATCAAATCTTCATCCTTTCCTCCCATAGTCTTGTAAGTATGGTAAAAAAGAATGTTCACCGAGCTCCCAAGATCAATTAAGATTCTATTAATCGCCCAAAGAATTTTCCCTCGCTTCATCATCTTCGCCATCAACTGGTTTTGGATTAATTTCCAGTTTTACAACCAACGGGCTATCATGTATTTCTCTTCCTTTGGGTATTTCATCCGCAGAAAAAGAAATAATCTGCAATTGCCACTCTTTTAACTGCGATGTTCTCGCAATGTTCATTACTTCCTTATCATCAACGTCCCTCGCAAAAACCCTACTGAGCACGTTATCATGAAAATCTTCAATTGTGCGGTATGAATGAACAATAGAATTGCAAAACAAATTTTTAGCTTTCGCTCCAACTTCTATCACAAATGTTTCTTTCCCCTTTGTTGAGACTGTTCTATGCATCTCTGGTGGTGGTGGTAATAGTTGACCTTTCTCTTTGCCTTTTAGAAAATGATTCAGTTTTCCTTGGTCAATCATTCTCAGAATGATTCTTTTTATGTTTCTGCAATCATTTGTGAGATGTCCATAAAAGCGGTGGTAAGAGCAGAACTCGTGACTTCTATCACCTGGTGGTGGTTCATTCCCCATGTTCCATGGTGCGGGTATGTTTTCCATCAAGAGTACAGCTTCCCATATCTTTTCCACACTAGTATTAAGTTGTGGCATTTTAATTTCTTCCCAAACTACTTTGTGGCGTCGCTGCCCTGAACCCTGATAATTTTGCCTCTGACCTCCGTAAGTTTCTTGCGGATGATCGAGTCTTTGAATTTTGTTATTGCCGCCACGGTTATAATAGTTCCTTTCTCTTTCAAATTCTTCTTGATCTCGACTTCCCATCGCTACTAACTTTGGCTGTACATCATCTGTCTTTCTTTCTTGTTGCCCTTGCGATGTACTCGCCACTGTGTGTATGAATTGTGGTAACAAACTTGCATTCACGACATTAGAACTTGTATTCGCAACTGGGTATGATTCCATCTCGTTTTGTCTTTCTTCTAGAGCAATATATTCCTCCTAAAGTTCTCGTAGCTCAGTCATTGTAATTGTATTCTTGACTCTAAAAATTTGAACATATAATAAGTTGGTTGCGAACATTGCATTTATGAATGACATGATGAGATATCTTTCATCCACCCGTCCAGCCATCTCGCTGCACATTGTCTTCCATCTCGCAGTCAAATGCCTCAAACTTTCGCCAACTCTTTGTTTTAGCCCAAATACATCTTCAATACCAGGTCGCGAGGAATTGTTACTTATATACGCCCCTAAGAATATAGGTTGTAGATGGTTGAATGACGTGATCGTGTTCCTTGGCAAACCCTCAAACCATTTCAATGCTTCTCCAGTCAAACTTGATGTGAAGTATTTGCACAATATAGCATCATGATTTTCCCATTGCAGCATACATCTCACATAAGCCTTGATGTGTTGTATTGCACAAGTTGTTCCATCGAAAATGCTGGTTAATGCAGGGAGATTGCACTTTGGAGGTATTCCTCCTAGCTGCACCTCTAGTGTGAAAGGATTCTTCGCAGCTTCTGCGATGGCTTCATCTAACTGTCTTCTTCCTCCTTCTCTTCTGCTGTTCAATATTCCTCTCATCTCTGCCAATTCTCTCAAAATTTGTTCATTTGCCTCAGAATTTTAATGTATTGGTCTTTTTAACTCTGCCTCTCTCCTTCTGCGTTCTTGTCTACTTATATTTCCTGGTTCATCATTATATTCTCTTCTTTCTCTGCGAGTTTCTTCCTCATCTCTTTCACGAATTCTCACACCATTATATCTGTCATTTTCTCTTCTTGGTTGTTCATCAGCTCTCCTTTGTATTCTTTCGTATTCTTCATTGATGCTTCCGTTGTTGCGATTTTGCTCGCGCCTTCTTTCTCGATTATCGTGATTATTTTGCCGAATTGCCTCCTCCAACTCTCGTTCTTCTATTTCTGCTCTTAATCTTTCTCTTTCGCAAGCTAGACGTGCTTGTTCAGCATAATGTTTCTCGATTTCATCTTCAACCTCTTTTTGCTTTCTTCGTGTTCCTCTCCTGTGCAGTATTCTTCTTCCTTCTTCCTGATTTTCTTTATTAACTGGATTATTCTGCTCTTGTCGCTGCCTATTTTCTTGGTTTCCGTCATTTTGACCATTCTGTAGAATTTCATGACGTAGAATTTGACGATCTCCTATCACTTCTCTTCTTTCGCAACCTCCTTCACCAAAGTCTAATTCTCTTTCCAAATTTTCTTCATTAACAGTTTCTACAGGTAATGTTCTTCTCGCATCCTCTCTAACTGATCCTGATCTTGATCTGGTATTACTTCTTGACCTTCTATTCTGCAACCTCATATTTTCCATTCTTAATTCGTGGTTCTGCCTTGTTAAATTTGCTCGTTCTTCCGTTTCTAACCGCCTTTCTTCATTTATTGTTTGTCTCAATGCTTCTAATGCTGCGATTTCTTCATTTCCACGAATTGTTTCTCCCATCTCTTCTCGATTTCTTTCCTCCTGTCCATTATTTATCAATTGTTGCACTTCCTCTCTTTCTTCCACTGAATCTGATCTCCATGTATGCACACTCACCCTATCATAATCTATTACTCTATTTGTTGCTGGTTGAGTTGGTGGTTGAATTTGGCTTTCTTCTCTATCTCTTGTGTTTACTCTTGAGGGTTCACCTACTTCATTTCTCCTTTCTCCAGCTAATCTCTTGCTTCTTCTAACAGTTGTTGGTTGTTCTAATGTATTCCTTCCTCTAGCCATCTCTTAATTTCTGCAACTTGTTGTAAATTGTATGAAATTCTTTTCTTAGTATTCTAAATTTGTCCAACTTACAATGTTGATCTTCACAGAATTTGATCTTCACAGTCCCTGTTTCTAGCGCATATGTAGTTGCAGGAAATCCCACACTACACCCCTCACTAGATTCTACTCAGTTAACTCATCTTGAATATGAATTACTATAGATTTTATTGATTATTTTCTTGAAATGTTTACAAAGAAAGTTAAAACAGAATTAAGGAAATTACAACCACTCCAAAGTTTCTCCCTCCTAATACCTTGCTCCACAATTCAAAAGAACTCTCCCTCACAACAGACTTACTCACCCCTTTATATAGGGTAGTACACGGTGGATGACAGCTAAGCTGTCCTTTATTTTAGAGAATGACTCGCGAAGTGTCGCAAGTGTACAAGTATTCATCCTCGCGACACTTCTTAACCTTCGCCAGGTTTCACATCTTCCTCGTGTTCTGACCGTCGTCATCCATTACGTCATTTATTTTAGTTCCCTGCGACTCCTTCGCGATGCTGTCGTTTATTAATCTCGCGAGCTTTGTATGTTGCGATATTATGATCCTACATCTTCATTATGTACTAGAGTCAACTTCGTATAGGTTATCTTGAAAGTATTAGGATATGAGACATTACAAGTATTGCGAAGACTTGAAGAAGTGAATAAGTAAGAAGCTACAACGACAACATCATCTTTCTACTTAAGGTTAGTGATATTTGACTTGAACTGTTTCATTCCCTAAAATATCTTTCAAGTCGTGTATATTGAAAAAGAAACTGCAAAGCATGAACACTCTAGATAGACATAGTATTAAGGAATACAATATGAAGTTTATTGCTTAATCATTAAACTTTGTAGATAATACATCGACATAATCATTTGAATGCTATTGTGTATGGGTATGAGGTGAGGATTTCATCATAGGAAACAATGTTCTACATGTTTTTAAGGAAGTAAGTTCATAAACTTGTTTATGAATCGAAAAGGAAATCGCCATGCGTTATTGGGATTGTTATTCATTGCATATCTTGTGAACATCCAATATGTGTGATTTAGTATAACCGCTCACGACTTGTTTGTGTTATTGGTAAAACTATTCACAAAGGCCTAACTTATGTATTGGTATGACTTTTATTAGTGAAACCGATCTTAAGTAATCACCTGATATGGTATGATTGAATTTGTGTTTTGTTGAACCGAATCTAGGTAAAGGGGAACCGATCCTATGAAGAGGTGCGACACATCACAAAGGGGAATCGATCCTTGTATGAGGTGCAGCAAGTTTTATAACAGAAAGAGGAACCGATCCTATGGACATGTGCAACACGTTTTTAGGCAAAGGGGAACCGATCCTATGGACATGTGCAACACATATAAGTTAGATACCATATATATGTGGGAACCGATCGTAGTACTTAGTCAACCGAATTTTGGAAAGCCAGTGTGACAATGCACAGTACTCACATGGAGGCGTAAATCAAACTTGTTTTGGTAGAACCATGAAAAACCCATGATTTGTGATTGAGTGTTTCTTAATAAATCGCATAGTTCTTGAAAGTCAGATGAACCAATTCTAAAATTGTTTGGAAGTGTGGCAAAGCGGTTTCAAGGTTGTAAGTATGAAAGAGGACTTACAAAGTAAGGATGTCGGAATACTTTGAACACGTGCAGTAATGTTTGTATTTTATTGTTCAAAGTTATTCCTTAATAGCTACAGGAAGAAAATCTCAGGATCGAAATAAATAATTTAATAATCTTTTATTTAAGGTTGTTAATTTTATTTTAGGAAAATAAGAATTAGTAATGTGTATTTACTAGTTGAGATTTTCCAGAGAGATTTTCGATCATTATTTTGGACAGAGCATTTCCAGGAATTATGTAAACTGAATTTGGAATGTATTGAATATCTTTGAGAATATTTTCGGTTTTGGAAATTCCTTGGTGTCCCAACTTCCTTGTCTATAAATAATTGAAGTTTGCATTTCTAGCAAACTAATCCTTCGTGACAAAAACTTCCTCGTTGTGTTGTTATCGTGTAGTAGCCTATTCGAGAGGAGAGTAACCTAATTAGGCAAAATCTCTTACTGTAGCTCAGTTTGAAGTCTTCTTTGGGATTGAGAAGCTCTACGAGTACCGTTGGTGGGAAACTAGATAATTGTGGTTTATCTTTTGTTTTTGATTTATTTGATTGACTAACGGTGGTTGAACTTTGATTGCACCTAGTTTGTTTATGCTTGAGAATCTTCTCTTCTGATATAAGATTCACTCAAACTAGATCGAACTTTAGACAGGGATATTTAGGCTGTTGTTAGTGCTAAAGACGATCTTGTGATAATTCATTGTTAACAGACTCCGTTCTATGTGTGATTGATCACAAGAGATTCAAGTTGTTGTGTGAAGGTGTTTATTGAAGATCTAAGAAGATTTGAAGACAAAGAAGATATTGAAGATTTATGATTTGGGGTTCATAATCTTTGGTGTGAACAATACTTATTTCGGTATAAGAGGATCCAACTATAATCAGTTTATCCTTGTGGTAGATTGGATTGATTAGTTGTGTAGATCGCTATCAATACAATTCTTTGTGATTAAAAGTATTGATTGTAAAATCTTAACAATTACTTCGATAGTTGAGAATAAGATAGATCTAAGAACCTGACGAAGGAGTTTATGTTAAGATAAGCAGAAGAGCCTTGGTCTAACTCACATCACTTGGTTGAAGAGAGTTGATACCAAATAGATTTGTTGTTCATTTACTGTTTGGAATACGAACCAAAGGAATTGTTCCAAGTACGTGACTTATTCATAAGTTGGAGGCGTGGGAATACAGACGAAAATAGGTGAACTATAGGTTTAGTTGCTTGGTATCAACTATACGAAGTTAGGTATAATTTTGTGTAGCGGCTTAATCCCGAGAGTATTCAATTCTGGACAAGGTCTCGGCATTTTTCTGCATTTGCGGTTTCCTCGTTAACAAAATCTTGCTGTGTCATTTACTTTATATTTCCGCATTATAATTGTTTTATTATAATTAAAGTAAATTAAACAAACGTTAATTCCTATTTACTTGATAAGCAATCATATTGTGGTTGGTTAAGTCCGAACCTTTTTATCAAGTAAACATACTTCATTGTTGTATTGTCTCGATCTCGTATCCATAGACGATCACACGAAGTGTGAACCGATTGGTTGCATTGTCTCGACTCAGTCCATAGAAAATCACTTTCGGAGAAAGGACTTATAGGTATGAAAAGTTTTAGCTTGAGGTATATTTGGGTACCCTCGCCTTTTCAACAAACCATAAACTGGTTGTTCTTTCAGAGATTTTCTCTAATCTTTTAGTCTAAAATTCTCCTCCTTTTATATGAGTGTCAACTTCCTGGAAAAGAAATAAAACTATGAGTTTTAGACTCATCTAAACTAGGAATCCTAACTAAGTGAGGAAACCTCAAAACTTGTTGATTAAACAACAATTGTCAACTAACTTCTAGTATATTCTAAACACTCTCTAGCATAAACACAACTCAACTGCTGCTACGAAACTTCTGTATCAACCACAAACAACTCTTCCATGTAATCTATACAAGTTCCTGCACCGTCTTGCCATCAAGATTACATTGTTTCAACTGAGTCATCAACCAATTCCAGACGAGCTTTACCGACTTCATGAACCAGCAATCTAGAGCTATTCCCCATGTAGACAAACTCGCTGCAATCTTCATAATTGATGTATAATAAACGATTGTTCCAAACATGCACAGCAGCACCACAGTCTAATATCCATCTTCCGTGACTTTTAAGATTTGCAGGCGTCCGTAGGACCTCATAACGATCACCTTCTTCTGATAGCATCGCTAAGGCTGCAATATCTTTAGGAAAGTTAGCCGAAGCTTTACCAAAACCTTCCTTCTTCCTAGGCAAAATCTCTAGCACAATGCCATGGATGACCACACTTGTAACAATCACCTTTGAAAACAGTTTGTTTTCCTTTGTTGTTACCAACTCTCTTCCCATCAGCTACAAACGCATCTTCGGAAATATTACTGACCCGATCTCTCTATCGCATCATCTCCTCTGCAGCTAAAGTATTGCAGACTTCTAATGTAGTAAACGACTATCGACTCATAAAATTCTGTAACAATGTCTTGTACAATTCTAAAAGCGTCCAGATCAACTGTATAGCTCTGTCTTGATCATTCAAATTGTCACCAACAGCTTCAATCTTCGATATTAATGAATCAAAGGAAGGAATATGATCCATTACCGGAGTATTCTCTTCCATCCTCATATCATGTAAAAGACCCTTAATAAAGATCTTATTAGTCATAGTTTTAGCCATGAAAAAACTTTCAAGAGAATCCCATAGTTGTTTCGCTGATGTAGCATCCTTGATTACAGCATGCCCTTGCACCCTTAATCCTTGATTTCGCTGATTTAGCCATGAACAAGCGTTTGGTTTTCTAATAAGAAGATATCTAAACCCTGACCATAAGGACCCCCTTTTATAGATGTTATATTATTTTTCTGCAAGTTAACTTGGTCCCTAATTTTCTTGAAAACCAAGTATTTATACTAGATCGGGAAACTACAAAATTTAGGAAACACTCAAATACATGTCCTATATTTTAGAGAATTCCGGAACCATCTATTCTCACGGAAAAAAAAAACCTAACAATCACCACCTTTTGTGACGTGAACAAAACCAGCAGTTTTCTTCTTACTTCTTCACTTTGCGTACGAACATCTTCTTTTGTCTTACCCTTATTCAGGGCTGCCCTCCCATAATGGCCCTCAATTATTTAGGTTGATAATTAAGCTATGTCCAAGGAGGACATAGTCACTAACACCTTCCGTTGAGTTGTCTTGAACTTTCATCTAGAAGCACCACCTAAGTCTAACCTCCTCCGTGTTGCATTAGCACTACCGGAACAGATGTTTCTTAAACTTCTAGCACCACCACAAACAACTCTTCCATGTAATCTATACAAGTTTCTGCACCGTCTTGCCATCAAGATTATATTGTTGCCATGATACACACTCATTACTCCATCTTTAGTAAAGTATCTCATTCCAAGTGATTCTAATATAGGTAATTAGATTCTACTTCATCTCCGGCAGATGTCTAAAATTTGTGATTGTTTGAACTAAGCCATCAAATAATTCCAGGCGAACTTCACCGACTCCATGAACCAGCAATCTAGAGCCATTCCCCATGTAGACAAACCCGCTGCAATCTTCATAATTGTTATATAATGAACGATTATTGCAAACATGCACAACAACACCACGCCTAATACCCATCCTCTCTCGACTTTTAAGATTTACAAAGGCGTCTCAGGGACCTCATCACGATTACCTTCTTCCGATAGCATCGCTTAAGGCAGCAGATCTTTAGGAAAGTATGCCTAAGCTTTCCCAAAACCTTAATTCTTCATAGGACAATCTCTAGCACAATGCCCCGGTGACCACACTTGTAACAATCACCTTTGAAAAAGTTCGTTTTTCTTTGTTGTTACCAACTCTCTTCCCATCACCTATAAACACATCTTCAGAAATATTACTAACTCGATCTATCTTTCACATCATATCCTTTGCAGCTAAAGCGCTGCAGACTTCTAATGTAGTAAACGACGATCGACTGTTAAAATTCTGTGACAATGTCTTGTACGATTCTGGAAGCGTCCAGAACAGCTATAGAGCTTTGTCTTGATCATTCAAATTGTCACCAACAAATTCAATCTTTGATATTAATGAATCAAAGGCAGAAATATGATACATTACCGGAGTATTCTCTTCCATCCAAATATCATGCAAAAGACCCTTAATAAAGATCTTATTAGTCATAGTTTTAGCCATGAACAAACTTTCAAGAGAATCCCATAGTTGTTTCGCTGATATATCATCCTTGATTGCAGCATGACCTTGCACCTTTCTAGCGAGATGAAGCCGAATATCTGATAAACACTTTTTATCCATCTTTCTGCATGCATCAGTAACATCTTTTACCATCTCCATCTCATCTGAATTGCTCTTTTTCTGTTGCTTCATCGTTGGACCTTTTAGGGCATCATCCAAATCTAGCACGACTAGATAATCTTTCATATTCATCTGTCATAGACTAAAATCATAAATCTCATCAAACTTTTCCATACGATAAGGCTTCAATTCTCCGTACTTTTCCATAGCATCAACTCTTTCTCGACTATCCACCCTCAGCGCACCAATTGTAGAATCCAGTAGAGATTTCCTCTAAGATAGAAACACTATTACACGTTAGTCTCGAGTAAATGTTCTAGCTATTAAACACAATATAGAGAACTAAGAAGAAACAAGAACGATTCGACAAACAAAAGATTTCACTAATTCCTTGAAAAAACTCTTACACAAGTGTTTACCTCACAAGAACTAGTCACTCAAAGCTCTCCCACAATAAGAACCCTAGTTGTTCTTTTCTTCTCTCACAAACATGCGTTTGTTTTTCTCTAAGAAGAAGATATCTAAACCCTGACCCTAAGGACCCCTTTTATAGATGTTACATTATTTTTATGCAAGTTAACTTGGCCCCTAAGTTCCTTGGAAACCAAATATTTAGACTAGATCGGAAACTACAGAATTTAGGAAACACTCAAATAACTATCTTATATTCTAGAGAATTTCTAACCATCTATTCTCACTGGAACAAAAAACCTAACATTTAGGTCTCTCTATGTAAGGTAGTATTGAATCAGGGGTGTTCGAATTGAAAGTTATTATCTCTTATTACTCGAAGTAAAGATGGTTCAGATACGAAGATGATACGTAGCATGCATATTAATATAAAATATGCAACAAAAGACGCTGGAAGTAGAAGGAACAAACCAGATTGATGGTGTGAAGACGCATTATTGTTTGGGAGTCAAAGTTATAAGTGATGCATCAAGAAAAAAAAAATATGTTCATCAAATATTTGAGTTTGGGGAAACTCATAGCTTTGGAAGAAAATAATATTTTCTAAAGACAAAGACGTAGTAGTTGAAAGATAATTTGAGGCACATTTCACATGTCATGTTGTAGACGAAATGGCATAGAGCCAAAATTATGTAATAAACAAGTTAGTAATGACTCTTATTCTATATTCATATATTTCAATCACTCATTGCGGTAATGCAAGCAAAAAATGAAAAACTTGGTTCGTTGGAATGTAATTGACTAATATTGATGCAATTCCGAGATATTGAAGTCTCGATGGAAGGAGATTAAGTCTTATTTACGACATGTCAGGTTGTTAAACGCAACCAAAGTTGAAGTTTGGATGCAAAAGATAATGACAATGTTCGTTGAAGATCACTTGGGAAAAATCATTATTTGCCTACACTTAGGAACGAATGATTCAAACGAGGTTCGAAGCTATTTCAAGGGAGTTGGAAAGAGGAATTTCAAGTTGCACTTGGATGGTGATATATGATTTTGAGATGGAGTAAAGTGGTGATCAACTTAATGACAAAGTTCAAGTTATAGTAGGATGGATAACAAGGCAGTAAGATAAGCGATGATGCTAAAGTAAAGAAGTTTTCAAGGATGTAGAAAGTCCCGGCGGAGTTGTTGAATTTTAGAATTGTTTTTTTTTTCTAGAATGCATACAACGAAAGTACAACGAGTTTTGCTGATTGTATTGAACGAGGACATAAAACATGATGGTAAGGGGGGTCTGTTAGGGACCAAGTCCGTTTCATAGCAATGTAACAATTTTGACCAACGAAATGGAGCTTCAAATTAGACACATGATGATGCCAATGTCAAATGCAACATATGATAGTGCATTGATGCATGTTCGAACTTGAGTAATGTCATATCAAGGATGATGCTAGAAGATGGAATCACCTAGAAGTTGGCCTATGTGCTGGCACAAGGCATGACTAAGGCCTAGAAAGTGCAAGCTAAGTGATGATGCATCCATATGCATCATTGCAATCTATTATTTAACCAAGTAAAACAAACGACACATGGATCACTGAGATGCAACAATTGTGAACGAGTATTGGCATGACTTAGTCAACATTAAGCGTCAAATCGAGTGAAAGGAATGGGCAAGACAAGTAAAGTTGAAGTTCGTACCAGAATAACTCCAAAATGGTGGTTATTAGTTGTGGTAAAAAGATCAAAGGATTTTCATTAACTGAACTTGCTTTTACAGAGGTGAGAGACAAAACATAATATAGAAAAATATCTCACAGATGACGGTAACTAAAGAAACCGTTAATTGCTAGCAAACACTCATAAGTCAATAAGTGAGCCAGTTAGATAGAGACACATGTACTCTGTCAGTTACACACACTATTCAGACAAGTAAGATTCAAACAGAGCAATAAATGTGACTCAAATGAACTAATTTGTCAATCACCCTCTCTCAAGCACAAGTGGCTTTAGCACCTTGAGCTTGGACCTCATAAATTCAAATCTTGAAGTTGTTAATCCCTCGGTAAGAACATCTGCAACCTCAGCATCAATGGGAATATAATGTAGCTGAAGAGACTTGTTATGAACCGATTCTCTGACAAAATGAAATCAATGGCTAAGTGTTTCATTCTACTATGAAACACGTGATTTGATGCCAGAGCAATGGAGCTTTTGTTGTCACAGAGAATAAGAGGAGGATCGGAAACAAAAATATGAAGATCCCTAAGTAACTGACATAACCAGACAACTTCAGCTGCTGCAAAAGCCAAAGATCTGTACTCTGTCTCTGTGCTAGATTTGGCAACAGTGGATTGTTTCTTAGATGACCAGGACAATGGATTTACACCAAAAAACACACAATATCCACTAGTTGATCTTCTGGTATAGAGATCATCGGCCCAATCTGCATCTGTATAATCTTGAAGTGCAATAAAACCTTGTTGAAAGTAAATACCATGACCAAGAGTAACTTTAATGTATTTGAGAATTATCTTAGCAGCTTGGAGATGACTTGTAGTTGGGGAGTGCATAAATTGACCGACTTGATTAACAACAAATGAGATATTTGGTCTTGTCCAGGTCAGATATTGCAAAGCACCCACAATGGATCTATACTCAGTAGGATTGACTAGTAATTCACCATCATTTTGAACAAGTTTGAAAGAAGCATGACAATGTGTAGAGCAAGGTTTAACACCTACCAAATTGGTTTTCTCAAGAAGCTCAAGAGCATACTTAGTTTGAGAAAGAAAAAGACCATCAATAGACCTTTTAACCTCCAAACCAAGAAAATAATAAAGATCACCTAGATCCTTCACAGGAAACTGAGCTTGTAGTTATATGATAACATGATTGCAGAAAGTAAGAGAGCTCCCAGTAATGATGATGTCATCCACATATGCTAATATAACAGTAAGCTGAGAGTTGGAGTAATGAATGAACAATGCAGAATCAGCCAAAAAGGTTTGAAAACAAGATCCACAAGAGTATCTACTAACCTCTCATACCAAGCTCTTGGAGATTATTTTAAGCCATATAAGGATTTATGAAGCTTGCAAACATAATCAAAATGATCAGGATCAATAAATCCAGGAGGCTGAGACATAAGGACATCTTCTTGAAGAGATCCATGAAGAAAAGCATTGCTCACATCCAGTTGCTTGAGAGGCCAATTGCAGTTGACTGCTAAAGATAAAATGAGTCTAACAATGGTAGGTTTAACCAATGTACTAAAAGTTTCTGTATAGTCTATCCCTTCAAGTTGATTAAAACCTTTGGCAACCAGTCTTGTTTTATATTTGTCAAGAGTGCCATCTGCATGTTCCTTGATTCTAAAGATCCACTTATAACTAACAACATTCTGAGAAGGATGAGGAGGAAGTAAGGACCAGGTTTTTGTTGTATCAAGAGCATGTTTTTCATTTTTAAGAGCAACTTGCCAATTTGGAATTTTATTAGCTTGAGCAAATGTTGTGGGAATTTTGGATGAAACTATACTCATGTAAGCTGCAGGTAATAAATGTTTAGTGGCAATAAAAACTTTGGGTTTAGATATACCATTTTTGGATCTAGTGGTCATGGAATGTGAATTGGAGACATAATCTGGTTTTGCACTAGAGACATGAACCAAAGAAGCAGAATCTGTAAGTGTAGTGGAAGTAGCAAGAACTGATGAAGAGTTAGTAAGATGTACTTGTGTTGGTGAAGAATATGCAGTTAATGTAGGATATGGAAGGAAAATATCATGTGAAGTATTAGAATAAGGCAATGAAGAAATTGCAGAATGTAGCATCTCCAGCTGACAATTAGAAGCTTGATCTTTGTCCAAAAAAGGAAATTTGTCTTCATTGAATACCACATGCCTAGAGACATAAATTTTCCCAGAATTAGTGTCTAAACATTTATACCATTTATGATGATTAAAGTATCCCAGAAATACACAAGCTTTGCTCCTTGGTTCAAGCTTATTCTTTGTATAAGGCCTTAGCCATGGAAAACATAAGCAGCCAAAAGCCTTAAGAATTGACAATCTGGTGATTTATTAAACAAGACTTCAAAAGGAGATATCATATGTAAATATTTTGCAGGTAATCTATTAATAACATAATTGGTTGCACTCAAAGACTCAAAGCTTCAACCCAGAACTGATCAGGAACACCAGATTAAATAAGAAAAGCTCTTGTTATTTCAATAAGGTGTCTATGTTTGGATTCTGTCGCCCCATTCTGCTCAGGAGTGTTGGGACATGAAATTTCATGAGCTATATCATGTTCTAATAAGTATGCACCTAGATCATTGTTAACAAATTCTCCACCACCATCTGTTCTGAGCATTTTAATTTTGGTAGAGAAAAAGTTTTCAACAAAAAACTTAAAGTGATAGAAAATAGTCTTGAAATCAGACTTAACTGCAAGAGGATATATCCAGCAAAACTTACTAAAATCATCAACTATCTTAACATAGAATCTGTAACCAGAGACAGATACAAGATGAGCAGGACCCCATACATCAAGGTGTAGTAATTGCAAAGGTGAATTACTAGAAGAACTTGACAATGTGAATGGTTGCTTATGATTTCTAGCAATTGACAATTATTACGAAACAAAGGCTGATTTAAACAAATGGGAGAAGATAATAAGCTTCTACACACTTTAGTCATAGTTTGAAAAGATGGATGGCCTAGTCATCTGTGCCAAGTTGCTGCAGGAGACTTGATACAGGACAAAGCATTTGATTTGATGGTTGTAATGTAGTGTTGTCTGGATGAAGGTGTTGTAGATGATGAGTGAACACGACATTGCAAAGGATAAAGTCCTCATTTACTGATCCCCTTGAATAGTGTCCTCTGACAGAGAAGATCCTTTGCAACATAATCATAGGGTGTAAATGTAAGTGAACAATGATTATCTCTAGTAAACTGATTTACAGAGATTAAATTTTGTGCACATTTAGGGACATGAAGAACATTTTTCAAGGCAAATGACTTGTCCTGTAGAATAAAATTTGAATCACTAATATGAGATATAGCTATGCCTTCACCATTAGCAGTAGCTACTTGTGCAAAACCATCATGGCATTTTGTGTTTTTAGCAGGGAAATAGTAGAGAGGATTTTGATGGAGATCGTAATAGATGGGATTATTAAGGGAGAAGATAAAACATCTTTTGTTTTTATCAGAAAGAATAGAGATGAAAATGGAGGGTTTAGAGGTTGGTTTTGAGGTGTAGTACTGGTAATATATAACTTGCCGTTATTAGCATTTGCTTTTCTCTGCTGGATCTTTTTCGTCAGCTAGTGTGTGAGGGCTTTACGCTGCGATGTACGGCAGAATAACAATCTTTCAAGAATCTTCTGTGACTCTTTTCGCTTCGCTTTAAGAAAAACAGAAAATTGTGAAATCCGTTTCGTGATGTAGTAAAAAAATCCATCTTTTCATTATTTTAGTATATTGTAAAAATCTTTTTAATTTATTATTTTAGTAGAGAAAAAAAAATTACGCCATTAAAGTAATTTTACTAAAAATGCTGAAGTAAGAAAGGCATGGGACCACACCACAGTATTAAAAATGGAATATCTGGAAAAAGGCAGGTGATTTGATCAGCAATCATTTAGCACCTGGATATTCTGTGCCCAGAAATTTATGCGGCTCCCTTTTGGGAATTTATTTATGGATCTGACGGGTGGTGGTCCCATGGCTCATAGTATAGAAATCACTATCAAATCTAAACAGTCTCCCAAATGAAGTGAATATTCACGACACGAACAGTGGGCCCAAAGATGATCAAAGAAAACGGAGTACTTTAGAATGACTGTTTCCGCAACAGCATATCATTGACCCCAAGCCAGCCATCTAAAACTGGAATTATGGATACGCACCTGATACGCACGTGAATTCATTAGTATGATAAGAGGGGAACGCACCTGGTACGCACGTGAATTATGGATACGCACCTGATACGCACGTGAATTATGGATACGCACCTGATACGCACGTGGTAAAACGTTGATAAGAGGGGAACCTTTATGAATTCATTAGTATGATACGCACGTGATACGCACCTGCCGCAAACATGGTGTTGAACGATCCAAAATTCAATTTTACTTTGTTTACTTTTTTTTGTGATTACAACAAAGATAAAAACAAAAAAAAATGTTCATGTCGCTCGTAACTTCACCTAAATAAGTGGAAATTTCTGAGGAACCCAAATTTGGTTCCTCTCTCTTCTGTAAACCCATCATTAAGATGGTATATATGTGTAACCCAAAGCATAAGATCTACGGTTAAAATTATAAGTATTAGATTAGTTTCAAATATTTACATTTCCAGATGGACTAAATTAACCTTAAATAATTATGTATTATTAACAAAATAATTTTCAAAAAAGATACCTTGATAATCGTCAATTAATGGGCGGGCGGTTTTTGTGGACGGTTTCTCCTTTCTCTTTCCTTATCTATAATTTCTTTTTCCGGTCGTCCACAATTATCGCCTTCATAAAAGAAAAAACAAGAACTCTATTTGAAACATCCGTTCTCAGAAAATCCCCACTATCCCAATCATCGAATATAATTCAAGGATGTCATCCTTCTTTCTCCACCTCCCCATAAAAAAGCCATAGCTAGACTTACGAAAAGAATGAAAACAGCAGAAGGACCTATTGATTTGATTGGACCTAATTTTTGGCTTTTATCCCATGTGAAAATTCAAACTATCACATAGTATTCAAGTGAAAAATCAAATTATCATTTTAATTTTAAATTGAAAGATTAAATTTTCACTTTCATTTTATATGAAAACTCTAACTATCACCTAGTATCCATGTGAAAAATCAGATTATCATTTTATTTCTAAGGTGAAAGATGAAGTTTTCACTTTTATCTCATGCGAAATCACCTAGTATCCATGTGAAAAATCAGACTATTGTTTTATTTCTAAGGTGAAAGACGAAGTTTTCACTTTTATCTCATGCGAAAACTCCAACTATGGCCGACAACAAGCAATGTGGGTCAGGGGTGATAATTGGGTTTTTAATACGAAGAAAAATCGAAATGAAATGTGCACAGCTTAGGTCGAGGACTTGCAGCAGTCTGATATGTTACACAACGTTGTTTTAGGCATGATTTTATGTAACAACTTTTTAGGGCGTGATTCATGAAGACAGTCAAACAATTTTCTTAGTAAGGAGTGATTTAAGGGATTGGGATATATATTATCACGTTACAAATAGATATTTAAATTAATTTCCTTATTTAAGGTTAAGGTTAATTTTGTAATCAACTCCTATTTATAGATAAATATGGATTTTTCATATATGGAATTTTAATGGTGGGTTTCATATGTAAAAAAAAAAATGAGAAATGGGCTACAAAAAAAAAATCCTCAAATAAAATAGGTCTATTTCTTCTAATGTTACTAACAAAAAATGAAGATTCCAAAATTCATGTAAAATAAAACATTTTTCACTTAACTTTCATGTAAAATGATTAGTGATGTTACAGGATGGACTGCCTAATCCTCTAAATTATTTTCTATTTCTTTTTAGGAATAAAATTAGTCAACCTCATGTAGCTTTTAAGTTTCTAGTAGGCAGGGAATTGCTTGCATTTCACATACACGTGGCAGTGGCACTTACAGTTGGCTTATAAGAGCAAGTCTTATGGTGGAATCCAACCTATTCCAAGTGTGGAAAATCCATGGAATGTCAAGTCTAATGGCTTCCAAGTTGGGGTTTTCCACAGAAAATCCAACGAGGTTCCATGATTTGGCGGAATGGTCCGTGGAATCCATGGAAACGCAAATAAGAATAGCGTAAACGCTATTAAGAATAGCGTAAAGCGTAGATTTAGCTCTATTAAGAATAGCATTTTTTTTATCCGTAGATTTAAACTGAGTTGTTGAGAATCTAACGGCTGAGAAAAAAGCTCCATTAAGAATAGCGTTTCTACTGTAGATTTATCTCCATTAAGAATAGCATTTTTTTTATCCGTAGATTTAAACCGAGTTGTTGAGAATCTAATGGCTGATAAAAAAAAACTCCATTAAGAATAGCGTTTCTACTGTAAATTTAGCTCCATTAAGAATAGCGTTTTTTTTAGCGCTATTAAGAATAGCTTTTCTACTATTCCACCATCACACTTGCGCTTCCATCCACAGTTCCAAGTGCTGAGGTGGCGTGGAAGATGGAAGATGGATGGATTCCACCATAAGACTTGCTCTAAAAAAAAGGTCAATAAATCCACCCTAGTGTACTGTAAAAATTAAAGATTTTCAGCTACCACCACATCCATGGCTCCACCACCGCCTTAAAATTAAAATTCAACCACGCTCCTTAGTTTTAGCAATTGATTATAAGGAAATATTTGTTTGTTTCGTGTCTTCGTCTAATTATGATCTGTAAGTGGAAGTCCGCTTCTCGGAAATGTAATCAACTGATTTTTTAGAAGATCCAAATCGCGAATTTAATCCAGATTCGGGCTGAGTTTACATAAATATTGTTGATTCTCTTTTTTTTTCTTTTTTTTTTTCTTGCAAATTATAGTTTGGATCAAATATCCATTAAAATTAAGTGTGCACCACAATTCTTCATCTCTGGGCAATTGGGTTTGATTTTTTTTATTTTGTTGATTAATTTGATTTGTGATTCAGTGATGTATTCATTAGTATTAGTCGTAGTGATATTTCCAGTATAGTTAAGTGATAGGTGATGTGGTTATCGTGTTTCAAGTTCCATTCAAACCAACAACACTGGATACTAGATTACTGCTGCAGCAGTAGGGCCGACCGAGAAAGCCAAAAATATTTATTGTTTCCCACTGTTTAGACCGTTACTAATATGTAACTTTTATTTTAGACCCTAAATATTCGCAATGGGGTATAAATCACAATAATGAGCAACTCTTATATACGTTGCAAACATACCCATGGAGCTCTTCTTCTTCGCCCGTTCTGACCCGTTTTTCTTGGTAGATTTTGGAACCAAAAAGATTTGTGGAAGATCAAAGTTATGTAAATTGATTTAAACCCATGTATAATAAAGAGATTATGAACTATAATATGTAATAATTTCAGAAAAATACGACCTAAAATTGATCTAATTTGAAAAATTAAAAATTCCAAAAAACTTTTTATTTTTTGTGAAATTTCAATCAGCAAATTATTTGATCATAGGTGATATTTTCCAAAATTTCTTTCAATATATGAGAGATACGGTGATTAATAGCTCTGTGATGTAAAAAAATTGAGTGAAAACGATCGAGAATCGACCAATTTTGAAAAATCATTTTTTTTTGAGAACTCAATTTTGAGGACCATAAAAGTGTGACGGACAAAATCCAAAGAGTCACCCTATAGAAGCCTTGCGTCTTTAGGGGCGCCTCCAAACGAATTAGGGGCGACACAAAAGGACAAAATAGGTCATAATCGGAAGGTTAATCCATAATCGGAAGGTTAATCCATAATCCCATTTTTTTAATGGCCAAACTACCCTTTACAATCGGGAGGTAACTATACAATCGGTAGTTAATCAACAATCGGGAGTCAAGATAGTTCATATAACTACCGATTATACAGTGGCTCTCTTTTTTGCAAAATATCCTACCATAATCGGTAGTCAAGATAGTTCATATAACTACCGAATATAGAGTTGCCCCAAAATGTGATTTTGCAAAAATCCTCTTTTTTGAATTTTGGTTGAGCATATAATCGGTAAGATAGGAAGAGCTATCATGACTTCCGATTATACAAATGCTCTCTTTGCAAATATCCTACCATAATCGGTAGTCAAGATAGTTCATATAACTACCGAATATAGAGTTGCCCCAAAATGTGATTTTGCAAAAATCCTCAATTTTTTGAATTTTGGTTAAGTCTATAATCGGTAGTAAATGAAGTTATAATGATTTCCGATTATACATTGGCTTCCTTTGCAAATATCCTACCATAATCGGTAGCCAAGATAGTTCATATAACTACCGAATATAGAGTTGCCCCAAAATGTGATTTTGCAAAAATCCTCTTTTTTTTTGAATTTTGGTTGAGCCTATAATCGGTAAGAAAGGAAGAGCTATCATGACTTCCGATTATACTGATCGCTCTCTTTGCAAATATCCGACCATAATCGGTAGTCAAGATAGTTCATATAACTACCGAATATAGAGTAGCCCCAAAATGAGATTTTGCAAAAAAATCCTCTTTTTTTGATTTTGGTTGAGCATATAATCGTTAAGATAGGAAGAGTTATCATGACTTCCGATTATATCTTGACTCCCGATTCAATTATTCTCGAGAATTAAATGACCTGTGTCGGTAATGGACCGAAACCGAAAAAAAATCCAAAACAGTGGAGGGGCTCACGCCCCGGACCCCCTGCACCCTCGTATAGCGTACCGACATTGTATTCATTGTATTCATACCACGTCCATGCCCGTACTTGTTTTTCAACCGCATTGGTTGAGCCTATAATCGCAGCAAATGAAGGTATCCCGACTTCCTATAATCCCGGATAATCGGTAGTCAAAGATAGTTCATATAACTACCGAATATAGAGTTGCCCCAAAAAGAGATTTTGCAAAAATCCTCTTTTTTTTCTAATTTGGTTGAGCCTATAATCGGTAGTCAAAATAGTTCATATACCTACCGAATATAGAGTTGTCCTAAAAATGAGATTTTGCAATCGGTAGCCAACTAAACTACCGATTATGAAGGGGCATACAAGTATTTTCATCCTATTTTGTCTTTTGTGTCGCCCTTAATTCTTTCGGGGTCGCCCCTAAAAGTGCCAGGTATAGAAGGCCTCCTTAAATAGTCGGCCAATTATGGATCAGCGACGATGGCGGCAATGGTTATTAACTTATAAGGAGGTTCTGATGGGTTATGGTGATGGCGGTGGATCTGGTAGTGCTACTGGTTACGGGAGTAGTGGTGGTGATGGATTCGTCGATGAATTGAAAGAAATTAAATTTTAATTTTAGTTTTCATGGAAGTTAGCGGAAGTGTTGATTACGGTGGTGGTGTTGGTTACAGCGTTGGTGATGATGGCGCTAGTTAGCGTGGTGGCAATAATCTGTTGAGGGTGAGGAGTTTAAGGAAAAAGAGGAGAGCGATAAATAGAACCAAGAGTTTTCAATTAAATTGTCAAGTTACAACGTTATCCTTTGTTGCATTGATGTGATAGGAAAATAAGTGAGGGTAGTTAGTAACTAAGGGTGTCCACGATTGAAAAAGATGTCTTTTCTTTATATTAGTATATATATGATGTCTTTTCTTTATATTAGTATATATATATATATATATATATATATATATATAAAAATAAGATAAGATAGATAGATAAGGAGGAAAAAGTAAGTAAATTTGGTCACTGTCTAGTGTAAAGAAACATATGTTTTTAAGGGATTTTCCTCTCTCTTAGCTCTGAGGATCGGGCGAATGCCTGAGTTGATACATTCCTTAATCGGCTTTTCAAATATTCATGATTTCTTGTTTTTAATCTTTTCTGCTCAGGCTTTATCATCTTTTTTATTTACTAAGTTATGATTAATCATTATTCCTTCAATTATTTCTCATATATGGTTGTGGAATTATCTGTTTTTCATAATTTTTAGCCTTCAAATTTTAAACTAGTTCTTGTCTATTTTTTTCTTTTATTAATGGACTTGTAAATCTCTTGTAGGCCTCTGATGATTCATTCAGTGGAAAACAGTGGTGCTCTCAGCATGAATATTACAGCTGAAAAAATAACAATGGTGCAGCCAGCAGTGGTGCTATCCATCTTCGTGTTGATGATGTTCCAAATTAGTATTTCTGAAGGTGTCCTTCACTCATCCGTACATACCAAACCAACAACTCAGATTTATAGTCTTTTAGAAGATATGTCCTTTAAATCATCCTTACTAGATTGTACGAATGTTAGATTCGATGTTAATTGTGAAGATCTTCAATATCATTCTCAACCTCCGATCCAAAACAGTAGACTCAACCAGAAATTTCAAAAAAATTTGGCTCTCAAACCTCGGTCAATGATTCGCCATGATTTCAAGATCCAATTTTACCATGCACCAGCTGGCTTATTTGTTTCCTATTTATCCGAGATATTTAAATCAATTCTCCATAGACTATGGATTCAAAAATGGTTCTAAACCATATTCTGTTTTGTTCGTATATCCAAAAATACAGATCTTTACTCATAAACATATATACTCCATAAAGTCCTCATTTACTATCCGAGAGACTATATATTCTGCAAAAAGATTAGAAGATCAGAACATAAGTAAACAAAGTATTAGTAAGAGAGCTCAAGTCTTACCCTTCTCAAAAATCATGTCTGCAAAACAAAGTGATTGTATCAATCAGCTTTCACGTCAACTTAGACAAGCTAACATTGATATGTCTTCAGTTCAAAGAAGAACAGTGGGTTCCTCTCAATCAATTAATGAGGCTGCTGAACAATGAGCTTTTGGAATTTTGGGAAAATTTATGGAGAAAAACAAGATGAAGTTATTGTTGATGGACCATGGCTAATTGATGTAGTTCTTTTCCATGTTCAAAAATATTATGAGCATATCCCCTTGAAGGATTATGTTTTCCAAAAACAGGTATTTACGCTTCATTTCAAATACTTGAAAATAGAGCATATGAATGTGGCAGTCATTGATGAAGCTATTAGCTTCATGGGAAGAAAGGTATCTACAAAGCCGAAGAACTGCAGATCTCGTGCAAGAAACATTGTTAAAGCTAGGATTGAGATTAATCTTCAAAAATCCCTTCAGATAGGAGGATGGTGGAAGACTAGAACAAAAGATGTGTGGATCATATATACTGGGAGCTTCAACCAAAAAATATTTGTCCAAAGTGTTTTGTAATTGATCATCTGGATGATAAATACGAGGAAACTACTACTTTGCTCTACTTGGATAGCCTTTCTGCTGCTGAATATGAAGCTTTGTTGAAAGAAGGAGATGAAGTTAACGATGGGAATGGTGAAAGTACTGTCACAAACATGATTGAAGAACAGTTAGTTGAAGATGAAAATCCTGAGAATCCTATAAACATCGAATGTATGAGGAACTCTTCTCTCAATCAAGAGCCTTCTATGAACCCCCTGTTTGTGGATGAAAACCGTTTCTGCTAATTTTGGTAATTTTTGGTGTGTGGATGAGAAACAAATCTAAACCCTAAACAATGTACTGCACGGGAGTACTTTTGATTCGAGAGATCAATCTATACAATCCTGGCCTAAACCAAGAAATGGTCGTTCCAGGCTTGCTTCGGTCATAAAGTGAAGTAGAAGGGTTGGTCTTAGGGAGGGAAGCGAAGAGAGTGTTGAGACTAGAATAGTTGATTCTGAAGGTGTGGTTTGTTTTATGACTTATATCGAAAGTAGAACTGGTTTGCAGAATAGAAAGCTACCAGGTGATTTCTTGATATTGTATTGTTGTCGACCCAAACTTGTTATTTAGTGAAAATATGTGAAGCCTATTTAGACAAGTCATATTGAAACGTACCTTGGTATCGTAGGAAGTGAAAACGATTGAGTGGTAGAAGAATAGAGTAACGTGTAACCGTCAAACGTTATGCTTCCATGATAAAGGAGGTGAATCCGTGTAACCGTCAGTCATTACGCTTCCATGATGAAGGAAATGAATTGTTTACACCGTTACTTTTCACCACCACTAATTGTCCTACTTCATGACACTTTCTTGTAACGGGCGCATTGCACGCCGCACGCTGTAAACCGCCAGATTAATACCCTGATGAGTATCCCCCAGTTTGTGACATGTTTGATGTCTCGAGTGTTTTCGTGGAAAACGTGTAGTAGGTTGCTATGTGTGGAAAGTCAAAGTCAAGAGACTTTGCCATAGGAAAATAACATGTGATGCTATTAGACTTTCCTTGGTCAGCCGTTTAAAACTTGCCACAAGTTCGTCAGTTTGGTGGCGAACTTGAATGGCTGATATTACATCTCATGAGGAAGGGTAGCCGTTGATTATGGCCACATCTTTGTTGTGTAACAATGTGGCGCCATTAGCATAGTGGCGCATAGCATAGCCGTGGCATAGCGGGTTGCCTGAGAGTTGCCGCAAGTCCGTCAGTTCAGTGGCAAACTTGGATGGTTGAGATTGCATCTCATGAGGAAGAGTGGTCGTTGATTATGGCCACATCTTTTTTGTGTAACAAAGTGGCGCAATTGGCATATTAGCGCCTGGTGGATCCTTGGCATATCGGCATGTTAATCGCGTAGCCGCGGCATAGCGTCATGCTAGTATCCGTGGCATAGCGACATGCCTGTGGCCGTGACATGGCGGCATGCCAGTTGCGTTGTGGCATGGCCACGCCTGTGGCGTTATAGCATGGAAAAATCTAAGGTTTGACTCCATGGCCAAAATTAGGGCTTGGCGGCGTGGCCAAGGCTAGGATTTGGCGCCGTGGTAAGAATTAGGGCTTGGCGTCGTTGCCAAGGCTAGGATTTGGCGCCCTGGTAAGAATTAAGGCTTGGCGACGTGGCCAAGGCTAGGATTTGGTGTCGTGGTAAGAATTAGGGCTTGGCGGCGTGGCCAAGGCTAAGATTTGGCACCGTGGTAAGAATTAGGGCTTGGCGGCATGGCCAAGGCTAAAGTGGCATGCTACCGTGGCAGAGTGGCATGTTGGAATGTCGATCAATATATTGTTGTGGTAAGACGCGTTTGGCTTGCCAGTTAGTATTGTGGCGCGGCAGGGTGCGTTTGGCCTTTAATGTATGGTGGCAAGTTTAGAGCGACTTGATTAGCCAAGAAAAGGGGGCGACCAAACATAAGGCGCGGCTACACTTCTGGTGAGAGTGTAGTGGCTTTAGAGCGACCTGATTGGTTGATTAAAAGAGGGCCGGCCAAGCATGGGCGTGGCTACACGCCGCCACTCCTAATTCTTACCACGACGCCAAATCCTAGCCTTGGCTATGCCGCCAAGCCATAATTCTTACCATGACGCCAAATCCTAGCCCTGGCCACGCCGCCAAGCCCTAATTCTTATCACGGCGCCAAATCCTAGCCTTGGCCACGCCGCCAACCCCTAATTCTTACCACGCCGCCAAATCCTAGCCTTGGCCACGCCGTCAAACCCTAATTCTTACCACGACACCAAATCCCAGCCTTGGCCACGCCGCCAAGCCCTAATTCTTACCACGACGCCAAATCCTAGCCTTGGCTACGCCGCCAAGCCCTAATTTTAGCCACGGAATCAAACCTTAGCTTTGGCCATGCTACAACGCCACAGGCGTGGCCATGCCACAACGCCACTGGCATGCCGCCATGCAACTGATACTAGCATGCCGCTATGCCATGGCTCCACCAGGCGCTACTATGCCAATGGCGCCACTTTTTTACACAACAAAGATGTGGCCATAATTAACGGCCACTCTTCCTCATGAGATGCATTCTCAGCCATCCAAGTTCGCCACTGAACTGACGGACTTGCGTCAAGTCCCAGGAAACCCGCTACGCTACGGCTACGCCAGGCGCCACTATGGTAATGGCGCCACTTTGTTACACAACAAAGATGTGGCCATAATCAACGACCACCTTCCTCATGAGATGTAATCTCAGCCATTCAAGTTCTCTACCAAACTGATGGACTTGTGGCAAGTTTTAGGCGGCCGACCAAGGCAAGCCTAATAACATCACATGCTATTTTCCTATGACAAAGTCTCTTGACTTTGACTTGCCACACATAGCAACCTGCTACACGTTTTCTACGAAAATACTCGAGACATCAAACATGTCACAAACGGGGATACTCATCGGGGTATTGGTCTCGCGCATTTACAAACGTGCGACGTGCAATGCGCCCGTTACAAGAAAGTGTCATGAAGTAGGACAATTAGTGGTGGTGAAAATTACCGGTGTAAACAATTCATTTCCTTCATCATAGAAGTGTAATGACTGACGGTTACACGGATTCACTTCCCTCATCATGGAAGCATAATGTTTGACAGTTACACGTTACTCTATTCTTCCACCACTCAATCGTTTCCACTTCCTACGAGACCAGGGTACGTTTCTATATGACTTGTATAAATAGGCTTCACCTATTTTCACTAAACAACAAGTTTGGGTCGACAACAATACAGTATCTAGAAATCACCTGGTAGCTTTCCATTCTGCTAACCAGATCTACTTCCGATACAAGTCATAAAAAAAACCACACCTTCAGAATCAACTATTCTGGTCTCAACACTCTCTTCGCTTCCCTCTCTAAGACCAACCCTTCTCCTTCACTTTGTGACCGAAGCATGCAGAAACGACCATTTCTTGGTTTAGGCCGGATTGTATAGATTGATCTCTCGAATCAAAAGTACTCCGTGCGAAGTACATTGTTTAGGGTGTAGATTCGTTTCTCATCCACACACCCAAATTACCAAAATCAGCAGAAACGGTTTTCACCCACAAACAACTATATTTTCAAGTGGATTCTCTACATCTCTCAGCTGTTTCACAAGATAATTCTTCTTCAATTGTTATGGTAGAACAGGAAATTTCCAAATGGGAAAATATCAAAAAGGAGTTTTGGATGCGAAAGAATAAGGATTCGTTCTTCATGGATGTAGATAATAACTCCAAAGTTTATCATGCTAATGTTAATAGAAGGAGATCTAGAAACAGAATCGATGCATTGAAAGATAAAAATGGTGATTGGTGTACTGATCGTACTTCTTTATCCAACTTATTATCTTTACATTTTCAGGAAATCAGTTCTACTTCTAATCCAACTCTAGATGAAGACTCCATGCAGCACATTCCTTCAGTTATCACTGCCCAAGAAAATGTGAGTTTAATGGCCATTCCGACAGAGAAAGAAATCTTAGCCACTTTAAATAGCATGGATCCGTGGAAAGCACCAGGCCCTGATGGTTTTCCACCACAGTTTTACTTAACTTAATGGGATATTATAAAAGATGATGTAGTTTGCATGATATAGGACTTTTTTAGAACTGGTTTTCTTAGCAAGAAATTAAATCAAACTAGACTCATGCTAGTTCTAACAGTTAAAACTCCAAGTTCCCCTGCAGATTACAGGCCCATCGCATTATGCAATACCTCATATGAACTTATATCAAAGTTGATGGAAAGAACAATGAAGCATCTACTAGACAGGGCAATATCACCTCTTCAATTTGCATATGTTCCTGGACGTCTTATACAGATAATATATCTCTTGCACATGAGATAATCCATACCTTAAAGAGGAAGAAAAAAGGAGATAATTTTCTGGCTCTAAAACTAGATATGTTGAAGCTTTCGACAGACTTGAATGAAGTTTTATAATTGAAGTCATGAAGCACATGGGATTTGGAGAAAAATGGTGCTCACTCATAATGCAGTGTATTTCTACAACTGAGATTTCTGTTCTTCTTAATGGATCCCCATGCACCACGTTTAAACCATCCAGAGGCATACGCCAAGGAGATCTGATCTCTTCGTATCTCTTTTGGAATGGAATCTTTTTCTCGTGCTATAACTGTTGCTGAATTCTCAAAGAAAATTAGTGGTATAAAGATAGCTAGAAGGGACCCTCCAATCAGCCATCTACTCTTCGCGGATGACTGTTTGATTTTTGTTAAAACCAACTCTGATAACATTAATGAAAAAGCGGGGGTACAACAACCACACCCAATATTTTTCTTAGCAATATGTATGGATAAACTCCAATATACTTTCTAGAGAATCAACTAGACAATCAGACTTAATCTAGATAAAAAGTATATCAAAGAGTTTATATCTCAATCTCTCGATTTGATATATACTCAAGCAAATAGAAATATGCGAGTCTTTATCAAATACTAGAGAGATAACTTGGATGGTACCAAATACCAATATCCAAGTATCAATCAATTTAAATCAACAACTAAAAGTTCGGATATTTTAATTGATTGAACAACGCACAACCTGTAATATTTCAATTATATAAACAAATATAGTGCAGAATAGAAATAACACAGACACCAGAATTTTGTTAACGAGGAAATTGCAAATGCAGAAAAACCCCGGGACCTAGTCCAGATTGAACACACACTGTATTAAGCCGCTACAAACACTAGCCTACTCCAAATTAACTTCGGTCTGGACTGTAGTTGAACCCCAACCAATCTCACACTGATCCAAGGTATAGTTATGCTCCTACGCCTCTGATCCCAGCAGGATGCTACGTACTTGATTCCCTTAGCTGATCTCACCCACAACTAAGAGTTGCTACGACCCAAAGTTGAAGACTTTAATAAACAAATCTGTATCACACACAAAAGTCTACGGTAATAGATAAATCCGTCTCCCACAAATATACCTACGAGTTTTTGTTCTGTCTTTTGATAAATCAAGGTGAACAGGAACCAATTGATAACCCCGAATTATATTCCCGAAGAACAACCTAGTATTATCAATCACCTCACAATAATCTTAATCGACGCAGCGAAAAAAGATATTTCGGAATCACAAACGATGAGACGAAGTGTTTGTGATTTCTTTTCTATCTTGCCTATTGGAGATATAAATCTCAAGCCAATTATTCCAATTGTACTCGTACGATAGAAACAACATGATCAGATCACACAACTACAATAAAAGTAGTATCGGTCTGGCTTCACAATCCCAATGAAGCCTTTAAGTTGTTAACCTGGTTTAGAGAAGAAAACCCAAGGTTAAAGGAGAATCAACTCTAGCTTATACAACTAGTATCACACGTACGGTGTGGGGATTAGGTTTCCCAGTTTCTAGAGTTCTCCCTTATATAGTCTTTCAAATCAGGGTTTGCAATCAATGTTAGCTTGGTAATAAAGCATTCATTATTCACCGTTAGATGAAAACCTGATTAGATTCAAGCTAATATTTCTCAACCGTTGGATCTAAACCTTAGCTTGTTACACACAAATGAAATTTCCAATTTTGGGTTTATGTAACCGTTCCCAAACATTGACGTTTGTTGGTTCAACAATAGTTAACCAAATGGTTAGCCATATGAGAAATTTCATATCAACAATATTTTTCTTCACCATAACTAGTTCAAATGACTCAAATGAACTAGTTAGAGAGTTTTTCAATTGATTAGATCTTATGTAACTAAACAAGACACAATCGAAGCAAAAACGGGTTGATTCACTTGAATCGGTTCATGAACTTTATGGCCATGGTTTGCAAAAGCATTCCTTATTTTATATAAACATGAGTTCAAGAACAACCGATTTTAGATATAACCTACTCAAGTTCACAGACTGGGTTCGCGGACTTAATCTCACGGAAGGAGTTCACAAACTCCAGCAGAAATTCTCGTGTCGAGAACTTCTGCCAGTTCGCGGACTTGGCTCACGCCACATTCCGTTTCTCTTGATCAACAAAGTTCGCAAACTTTGGTTCAAGGAATAAGGACTTATACATATATGTGTTTCCACAACATTGCTTATATCCTAACAATGGTTATGTAATCTAAACTCTCATTTCAATCATTGAAACATTCTCAGAGGACGTTATATAGTCGTTATTCACAGACCATTTTTCGTCAGAGCAATTTTCAAAGTGGTTGAAACATAACATGACATTCGTCACTAGTTAAAGATGAATTTGGCTAAAGCAAAAGCTTACCAACACATATTTGGAGAAATAGATATGCGAGTTAAACTCGGCTCGAAATAGCAAATGTGTATAATGAAAGTCTATATATCAAAACGACTTTTGTCTCAAGAATAGGAGATAGAGTAAATAGACTTTTGAGTGACAGATAAGTTCAAGTCTCCACATACCTTTTAGTCGATGAAGTTCCACCAGTTCCTTGAGTAGTCCTTCGTCTTGTATGTTGATTGCCATGGAATCTTGAGCTCAACTACACTTTCTATCCTAGTCCGATACCTTTAGCTATAATAAGCTAGAAATCAAGACTTATAGTTTTGATCACTAACATTGAAAAACATGCTTGAGATGGCAACACATGCGAGTTCGACTGAGCAATGCTCTAACAATTAATCATCTTCAGGAAATACTTCATTTTTTCAGCAGCTCCTCAGGTCAGCTCCTAAACTATCAGAAATCAAGTACTTCATTCTCAAGAGGTCTCAGCCAATATGAAGGTGATGATATTGTTAATATGTTGAATTTTAGGAGGATGGATCCTAATGAGAAGTACTTGGGCATTCCTCTCTTTCTAAATAAGAAGAAGAAGGTATCATTTAACTTCCTTATGGACAATATTCATAACAGGTTAAATAAATGGTGGGGTAAAGTTCAATCACAGTCAGGGAGATCTGTGATGGTGAAAAATGTGCTAAAAGTGCCTCTTCATCAGATTTCGTCCTTAAAATTACCAGAAAACTCTCTCTAAAATGAACTCTCTTCAGCTTCATTTCTGGTGGAACAAACCAGTTAAAAAGGGTTTTTATCCTATTGCTTGGACTGGAATCTTCCGTACTTATAAAGATGGAGGACTAAATTTCATAGATTTAAAATGCTTTAATCATGCGCTTGGAGACTTTGTACATTAAAAAATAGTGTTGGGGTAGCTCCATGAGAGCTAAATATTTCAAACAAGTTAACGCTCTTCATGCCCCTAAAAAGGCAGACTCTACATGGTCTTTGAAGAGCATTAGTTCAGAATTTTCTTTCATCTATTCTCACAGTTTTTGGGCTATAGGTGACGGTACTCAAATTCTCATTTGGCATGATAAATGGGTTTTATCTCTCATCAATCCTCTTTCTCCAGCTGATGGTGCAGTAAATCATACAAGCTTCACTTATGTATCTGAACTTATTGATGCTGATAGTAAAAGTTGGAAAGAAGATCTTATCCTCAGTCTATTTGATCAAAATACTGCAACAAAGATTCTAGCAATGAGAATTCCTTTAAACAGTGAAGATAAGTTAATTTGTTCACTTACCAAGAGTGGGAAATTCACGGTTAAGTTTGTGTACAATGCTTTATACAACATCAAATTTCATCGGGGTAATATACCTGTACCAAATGATTCAACTGAATTTTGGAAAAGCATCTAGAGTATTAGGGCTATGCCTAGAATCAAGTTGTTTATATGGAAGTGTGCGAGAGACTTAATTATGTCCAAAGAAAGTATACATAGAAGAATCCCTCAAGAGGATATAACTTGTGGAAGATGTAGTTGTCAATCTGAAACTACTATGCATATTCTCCTAGACTGTCCCTTTGCAAGAGCAGTATGGTTTGGAGCAGGCTTAATGGTTACAGATAAAGAATGAACATGGCATGCAGACTGGATTGCTAGCTGGATTAACCTACCTGACAAGAGCATGGTTCACAAGATGGAAGTCATAAGTTGGCATCTATGGAAAGACAGATGCAATTTTGTATTCAGCAATAAACATTCAACTCCTCAACAATTACTACATACGATTAACTCTTTCTTAATAGATGTTGAATCTGTGTGTAGGCCTAGTAACCATATTGATGTTGTCACTATTGTGCATAGATGGTCTCCTCCTACAGGGGACTTGATTAAAGTTAGTATTGATGCCTCTTATTGCCATGTTACTAAGAATGGAGGATATGGACTAATATTTTGTAACTCTGCAGGTACACATTTAGCATCTGCATGTGCGGAATTCAGAGAAGCATCTGGTCCAGAACTCTTGGAAAGTCTTGTTGCTATGGAAGCTGCCAAACTTGCATTGCAGTTGGGATTTAAGAAGATCGTTATTGAAGTTGATTACTTAGGGCTCGTTCAAACACTATGTGGGGAGGAGTCTGAAGTTCCTTGGGAGTCTAGAAGAATCATGGAAGACATTCTTTTTATTTTAAAATCTTTAAATTTTTGGGAATGTAAGCACACAAATAGATTAACAAATAAGTGTGCAGACAAATTAGCTAAACATGCTAGGAAAGAGAGATTTTCTAACACTTGGTTGAGTACTCCTCCTACCTTCTTGTTAAACTCAATTCAGCACGATTGTGCTTAATCAATATAAGTTCTTTGCATCAAAAAAAAAATGTGTAAAGAAACATAAAAAATAATTGAATAAATACAATGCTGGCAGCAGTCCTCTTAAGTCGTAACAAAACGTCTGACACCTGAATTAAAAGACCACGAGGATTTTAGGGAAACTGGTGTGAACTGTCAATTGTGAATTGCGAATATTTGGATTTAAATTCGGAACTCATTTTCGTTGGGGCGTTGGGCACAACAAGTGTTTTCCTTCCGATAAAAATGATTTTAGAATCAACAACAAGCTGAAAATAATTTAATTTTAATTAAGTTTTTAAACGAGCTATATACTTGCATGATGGTGAGATGAAGGTGGTTAGATGCATATGGATGCTTACATAATCTTCAAGTTATATCTTATAAAGCAACTAGTGCGTCCTTTTTATCGAAGTTGTTGGAATTAATTAATTCAAACATCTTTGGTCAATAGGTTATTTTGAAATTTGAATATTTTTAGGTTTTTAGAATTTTGAGTTTTTGAATATTTTGGATTAAGTCTATTTGTAATCCTAGTCTTTAGGGGGACTACAATTCACGTTTTAGTTCCTAGACTTTAGGAATTTTGTTATGTTAACGTTTTGAGTTTGTTTTAGGATTTATGTTAGGGTTTTATTTGATGTAAGCCTATAAAAAGGCCGGTTCATTAATGCAAAATATATGGAAAATGTTTAAGAGTTTAATGTTCACAAGTTTCTTCTAAAAACTTTATTTTATTAATTAAATTTTCTACAATTGGCATCGTGAGCCAGACGATCCTGTGGAGATGGCGAGTAATGGCACGCTTCCGCAACCACACATCCCTATTTTCAAAGGTGATAATTTCAAATTTTGGTCTATTAAGTTGAGAAATTTTGTTATTTCTCATGATTTATGGGAATTAGTAGAAAATGGTTATGATGAAGTGAATCCAGATGAAAGGCTTACTGCAGCACAAAGGAATGAGTATAGAGAAAAAGTGAAGAAAGATGCAAAAGCTTTGTCATTCATACAAGAAGGTTTGGATGATTCAATTTTTCCAAATATTCTGCAAACTCTTCGTCGTGAGTTTGAAACTTTTTCTAAACACTAAAACAGCCGATTTGCGACACATATATGCGTTCCAATGAATTTAACCAACGCATATATCCGTTGGGAATATGGCGTAGCAAATTTGTGTGCAATGCCAAAATCCGTTGCACAAATTAATTTGTGCAACGTATATAAACGTTGGTCAACCGGTTTACCAACGTTTTATTTTGCTATTTGAGCAACGGATTCTTAAATTTGTGCAACGGTATCATTAATTTAGGCAACGTATTATACTAATTTTAGCAATATTTATAGACGTTGCAAAACTACCAAAAAACATTTGATTTATCATTTTTACATCACCATCAAGAACATAAATTTCTCATCAATTAGGTTTTCAAACTCTAGAAGTGTAGACACAAAACCCATAGAATTAATTGGGGTGATTTAAAAAAGAAACAACAATCTACAGAATACCACTAAATTTCATATTACCTAACTTAGCTCAAGAACCCTAGTTTCTGAATTTGAAAGATCAAACATCAGTTAATAAAAATCAGTCAACTTGAGTTGTTAATAAGCTCTATACTGAACAATCTTTTTGACACCAGCGCTACCAATGCCCTCATCATGATTCAACCTGGCGAGTTCGAGTTTTCGATTGGTCGGTGCATAGACAACTCTTTCCAATAAGCAACATAACTTACAGAATTTATAGCGCCTAGGTTTGGGTTTCGAAACTCGTTAAGGATATATTCGAGTTATCCTTCTCTTCAGTGTATACAAACTTACATGAACACCTGGAAAACATAGTCCCATCTTTGGTAAGTGACCTTCTAAGCTGTATGAATATTAATAGAATGACGATTCTGATAACACCAATTCTAATTCTTAAGACCATCTCGGCATTGATAGGAAGCATCATGTTGATAGCGTAGAACCATGAAAGGAAGCAAATGAAAGAATTTAGAATGTTATAGCTCAAAAGAATCACCTTATGAGGAAAAGAGAACGTGCTCCACATTTAGATTCGTACACACCAGGGGAGATTTTTGCTTACAGTCTCAAAGAATTTGATACCACGCTCGTCAGCAAGTGCTTGAAATAAATAAATAAAGGTGATATCAGCTCTAAAAGGTTTAGGAATAAAAGGTCATGAAGGATGCTAGCAGTGTTTTAAAAAACGTTTTGAAGCGCGTATTGAAGCGCGCTTTTTAGCGCTTCACTAAAAAAAAAAAAACGCTCAATACTTCCGCATTAATACTAGGGTATATTTTCTAGAGAAGAAAAAAAGTATATTCTAGAGAGTAGGAATTTAAATGCCAAAAACAAGTCCCAATATTTCCTTCTTAGATTTTCTAGAGAAAAAAAAGGATTTAATTCCAAAACAAGTCTCAAGATTTCCTTCTTAGGTTTTTAGAGAATATACGAGGATTTTATTCCCATTTATAAGTCCCAACGTTTCCTTCTTAGGTTTTAGTATTAAAAAACCCTAAAAACTACAACTCTCTGCATATGCTTTATTTATTCCTTTTATCATGGATTATTAGATTGGTTTTTGGTTTTGTGTTGGTCAGTTTCACATAGATATCTATTAGTATTTTTTTTTTTAATTTTGTGAAGCTGCGCTTCAATAACGTATTGAAGCTACGCTTTACGCTTTACTAGGTTAGCGTATCGCTTCACATTAACGTATTTTAAAACACTGGATGCTAGTAATAACCATATGCTTCAAAATCTCAAAGTGTTAGAAAAGGAATGAGCAAAAATAACAATATTTATTATAAGGGTCTGCAGTTCTAATTAAGAATAAACTCTTACCCCAGTTCAAAAACATGACCAACAATTGCTTAAAGGTCATAAATCATAACCAACAATGGAACTAAAATAACAACATACAAAGGTGATCCCGAGAAGCATAATGACATTAAAATCTCACCATGTGACTTTCAACCATACCAGCCTTGTTTCTCGCAAGAATCTTGTTGACATTGTCAAAGACTCATGGGAATGATGTTCAATGTTTCTGATCCAGTTTCGGATATCTGGTGATGAAAAAATAAACCATTTAAAAAGCTGCTAGTAGAGATAAGGGAATAACAAGTTATGAAGTATATACATTAAAGAACGTTACCCGGGGGTTACATATAGAAGTACAGTATAATAGGTTATGAAGTACTTCTGATTTAGGGTCTAAGAAGTATAAAGGCATAAAAGTTAGGGATCTTACTGTATATAGAAGTATCAATTTGCTCCGGAAGGTCTTTAACATCAAGCCAGTCCCAACCCTCACACTTACTAATCATATAGTGCATGATGAGTACCTCAATCCTGTTGCATTTACATATTTTAGGAGTATAAAGCATGAAAACTAATTTTTTTGCTAAAGGTTTATAAAAAAATCCTAAAAAGTTAACCCAAAGCTTCAGTTAAACCAATACTTTCGCAGTCTTTCTGGTTCTATCAGATCCCCCTCGTATCAACAAAACATTTTTTTTTTTTGTAAGTTAAGCTCAGCATGAATCTATTCTCCATTGTTTGTCATTGTCATGTGTCTGGATAAATCAGTCAACTTCCACTGAAATACGCAAGGTACTAAGCACTTCTAGAATCACCGAGAAATTCAAGCCTCTGAAATACGAGATGGAAAAGTCATCGGCTCCTTAGTAATGCAATGGGAACCCATAATGACTACATGGTAATTAGTTCTCGTTACAAAGGAAACTCAAGTATTTTAGGTGTAAAGATCGGAAAGAGTGGTAGTTTAAATACTTTACATACTATATCAAGGTTAAGTTTGGTGTCCATCTGCTATACTCTAAAAAAAATCTCCAAGAGCCTGTAACAGAAAAACAAAAAGAGGATTGTTGAGAAGGAATAATAAAAATAATTGAATGGTACTTTCCACCCCAGATTTTTTCTACAACCAAATTGTGAATAAATTTGGTACCAGAAGTTCAATAGATAAATTGAAAAAAAAAAAAAAAAAAACAAAACAAAAACAAACCTGTTTGAAGTGAAGTGCATAAAAGAGGGGTCCTAAAATTATGCCTCCTACACCAACAACAACAACATCTTCAGTGCTGAATTGAGAATATAGTGTCCATTTTCATCCACTTGCACGAGATTGCTACCAGTTTTCCATCACCTTCATTGGTCATACTGAGTTCAATCTGATTATCATCTATTGTGTCGTAGAGCTACCTGTTTTCATCTGTAATACATCCACAAAAACTTAGTCTAGACTAAGAAAACCATTGAAACAGAAAATCAGATATCACATTTTAAAAATCATCTCAAAAAGCAAAAAAAAAAAAAAAAAAATGGGCCATCTCAACCTTGTAGAGAAAGATGAACAAACTCAAATTAAGCAAAACCTACACAAACCCATAATCTAAGACATCAGCTTCAAAGAAAATCCCAATCATTTTCACCACAAAATACTAAATTGACAAACTAACAAGTCAATCAAAATTACCTCTTCAAGTAAATCAAAATTACCTTTGAAGAGGTAGCCAATAAAATTGGAAGTTGAGGACAACAACTAATGAATGAAAGTTGATGTTTAACATAATTTAAGGTATGTTGTTAGAGTTGATGATGGCATAAAGTTTCTACAGAAAAATGCTCCTCCAGTTATACAGTTGACCACAGCTTTATTGTGCCACCAGTTTTTCAGGAACATCGCTGGAGCAGACCTAAGGGCCGATTTCATGTAAATCAAAACATTCATTACATGAAGTATAGTTACCTGGATAAAATTCCAAGAGCACATACCTAAGCAAGAAATCAAGTATCTCTCAAAGCAATACAAAGCAAATGCCTCGTAACAATCCCGCATTGTTTCACAGATAAATGTTGAATTCAGATCCAATAACGGCAAGAACTGTTTACAAAGAGAATAAGGTGAGAGTAAATTAAGATTTCTAGGCACAAGCACAGCTCAACTCTACTGACATAGGATAACACGTTTTATATTATCTTCTCTGCATATATGATGGAGAAAGGTTTCATGCTATTGTAGTATTCTTATCATGGACTTAGAGATACAGAAACTAGATTGATACTCCTATCTGAAGCCAATTTAGAGTTACAATCAACTTGATGCTAATATACATGTGGGTTGTGAAGTGATATCTCTAGTTATTCCAATAGACATTCCTAAGCTTAGTATTCCAACAACAACAACTGAAGTTTCACACAAGTGCACATCTCAACTTGATGACAGAACAATGGATTTACACAACAAAGAAATGCAGTAAATATGCCCACACCTTCAATACCATAAAAAATTAGAAGGAGATTCTCAAATAAAAGCTTGTGAGAACACATACTGATTCTAATGCATAAACAGGCACCATGAGGATGATTTCGATCAGAAATTTATGTTCCTGAAGTAAGATGATGATTAAACCATTAGTCTAAGGTCAAAAAAAACTAAATCAGCAAATAAGAAACCGAAACAAAAGTAACAAAAGATATCCAAAACCTGACCACATCAATTAGTTATGGCGCAACAAACCTCGGGCTGATTATAAGCAGATATATGCTCGAAGATAAGAAACAAAGATAGAGAAAGAGCAACAAGAACATATAGTCCAGCAGTGAGAACTGACCAGATATAGATCAATTCACTTTTAAGGTTGACCGACCAAACTTTCCCTGACCGACTTGAAGACACGGCCACTGAGAGGAGCATAAAGAAAAAATAGAAAACCCCCCTCCACGCTATGTAGTTGAACTTTGTGTTCTATATCTACTCAGAAAATCCAACAAAAGGGGCACAACAATATGTATCCAAAAGTTTAGAACTTATTTCACAGGTGAAAATGCTTCTTATAACCCCCATCACATAGCTTTATAAGAAATTGTGCCTGCCACAGATGTGGTATTGTATATGGCATAAGAAAGTACGCAGGTACTTGCACTCATATGGTAAAAGAGAAGCTCTACTACACAGTGCACTAACGAAGGCAGAACAAAGTTCTTCTTGATTGAGTATTTTTAAAAATTGAGGGCATAAACCTGCAGAAAGGAAGAATAATCATTACATTGCTGCGCTTCAGAGCGGAACATAAAAACGGATGGAATTGATGCTTCCAAAGAAAAAAAGACTTACTTAAAACTAAACATGTATGATGGTCAATAAGACATCCCCTTACCAACACAAAATAACATAATAGACAATTTTACTATAAATATTACACAAGTATAAAACTCCTACTTTGCACAGTTTTCCAATTCCACTGATCCAATACGCCATACACATATTACAGTTAAATACTCTAACCAACTACCCATGCCTGCCTTACACAACATAGTTGATTTACGAATATCATATAGTCAAACCAAAACTAAAATCTCTAATTGATGAGTACAAGTTCAGATGAGACATAACTCTAACAAGCCTAACCTCACAACTAAAAAATCTCCAATCTATATTATCGGTTAAAGTCCAACTAAGCTATAACAAGAGAAAGCAGAAATAACAGTATAAAAACACATGCATTACTGTCAATCTCGAAAACTGATAATAACTTTGAACTTCAATTTTAGATTTTTTTCTGTAGGTGTATATCAAAATGTTACCCGGAAGCTAAAATCAAACCCTTACTTTAAAATAATGTAATACAAAATAAAATCACTAAAGCCTACACGTTAAACTGAAACCAAAATACACCCCAACCTCACAAAGTTAGGTCAAATAATAGATCAAAAGATATTCAACAAAATCAAAATCAAACAAAAGTGGTAGTAGATAATGATTTATACCTGATGATAATCAACAACGCAATCAACTATCTGATTATCGATTTTCGATTTCAGGAAAAATTGATTTTCTAGGTTAAAGAATTTTTTGAGATTTTAGATCTGGTTTTATGAGTTATGATTTGGTTTTCTAGATTTTCAACTAAACAAATCTCTGGGTTTTGATTACGAGTTGGGGTTTTGAGAGTTGAAGCTGCTTCACTGTGTCCGAAGGTTTTGACACATCGAAGGTTCTGAGAGTTGAGGAAAGAAATGGAGAGAGAAAAATGATTTATAAATAAAAAGAAAAATAAGAAAACTAAAAAAAAAAACAGATAATCCTAAAGCCCATGAAAATGCTTTATATTACAGAAATACCGTGTGTACAACGTTTTAATAATTCCAAATACGTTGCTCCAATAATTTCATTTGATAAACCAATGCTATTTATTCTGCGTAACGTATTAAAAAGGGTGCAACGTCTATATCCGTTTCACACCCCCGAAATTGAAATGTTGCAAAATATAGGATATGGTGGGAAGCAATGAATCTGTGTAGAAAATTTTCGACAAGGTTACGAAAAATGTGAATGCAATCAGGTCTTATGGTGAAGAACTCTGTAATACCCTGTATTTTTAGTTACGGTTTCGGGTCGGGTTATACCCAAATTAGTTAACCATGTCGTTTAGGTTGTTTCTTTTGCCTTAACCTAGTTGAGTTGTTTGAACTAAAAAGGTTACAAATTAGGGTGGAAATAGAATAGTAATATTAAATAAAATTAGGAGAAAAATGAAAAGACAAATAAATAAATAAATAAGATAAATAAAGTAAAAAAAATAAAAGTAATAAATATGTGTTATTATAATTAGAATTATAAATCTATATCTCATAATAAAAATGGGAGGAATAAATTTAGATATAGAAAACCGAAAAGCTAGAAAAGAAGATGAAGCATGGTTTTAGAGGAGAATTCTATGGAGAATCTAGAGGAAATTATAGCTAATAAAAGGTAGAATGTTTAATCCTTTTCTCTTTGTGTTTCTTTGTTATACTTTGATTTTTATTTTATTTAATCTTATATCATTAGGGTTCTGAAATTTATCAGTATAATTAGATGCATTTGATTGATGATCAGCCTTTGCTTATTGGTATAAAACATAATTGGGTATTACTAGTTAAAATTTGAGAATAATCCACCGTAAATCACCGTTGAATGTTTGTTTGAATTTGGGTGATAGTTTATAAAATTATGGACAGTTTCATTTTTCTATGTTTTTGACATTCTTAGGAAGTCTTAATGATGCTAAAACGATTTGAGTCCTAAACAAAAGTTGTATATTTGTGATTTATCTATCAATGTGCTTTGGATTGAGTCAATTTGACATTTCTATGAATTTATGATGAATTGTTTGGTAATGACATGTAATCTGCCCAGTTTTTAAGATGTCCTTGTAAATTCGATAACTTTTGTTTGAACCGTTGGTTTTTTGTGAAATTTGGATATGTGGTTTTATATGGAGATATGTATGTTCTCTAAAAGTTTTAGGAAGATCAGATGAATAAATCACACAAATATGTACTATGCAAAATGTATGCAGTTATCTTGTTTGTGGAAATGCTTGAAAGAAAATTATGTTCTTATGCCATGGTTGCTTGTGTTGTGTGTAAAAATGTTTTATAAAAGGAAATGAGTTCATGTTTTTCCGTTTGATGGAATTTATTCTCATGCTAACGGGGGGTAATGATCCCCGAGAGTTAAATGGGTAATGATCCTCATGGGAACTTATGTTTCCCAACCCTCGATGGCGGCTGTCCGTGCCGGTAAACGATAGGTGGTGTACAAACCAAAGTTTTCGTACTATGAATGAAATGGGTAATGATATCCGAGAGCATATGGGTATGATCCCCATAGGGACTCTTGTTCCTGACCATCGATGGAGGTTGTCTGTGCCGATAAACGATAGGTGGGTGTACGAACCAAGGGCATTCGTACCATGAACTCAATTATTAAAACCTTAATTGGTAGATTTGTCGAAATTATTATTGTTGTTATGAACTCAATTGTGAAATCTAATTGGATAAATTATTGAAAGTATTATTGGTATTATAAATTCATGATTGAAGGATGATTTGTTGAAATAATATTAATATTGTGTAGTCTTGTTTTGAAATCTTAAGATGATTTGTTAGAAACAATATTTGTATTGTGAATTCATGATTAAACAAATGTACTTGTGTGGTGGTCATGTTGGGTGAGTATCTATATTAGTGGTTTTCTCAAAATTATGTCGCATGCTCATGTTGTATGTTATTTGACTCATTGACATTGTTATGCATGTTTTGAGATTGGGAATGAATTTTATTGAGCTGTCATCTCACCCCAATTGACATCCTTGCAGATTTATCAGAGTGGTGCAGCGAAAGCTAGGAATGAGTAGCTTAGTAATTGAATTGCTTAATTGTATTGCTTGAAATGTAATTTGAAATAATATGTTTGGTTGAAATCGTTATTAAGATAATAAGCGGATTTATATGCTTGAAAGAAAATTATGTTCTTATGCCATGGTTGCTTGTGTTGTGTGTAAAAATGTTTTATAAAAGGAAATGAGTTTATGTTTTTCCGTTAGATGGAATTTATTCTCATGCTAAAGGCGGGTAATGATCCCCTAGAGTTAAATGGGTAATGATCCCCATGGGAACTTGTGTTTCCCGACCACTGATGGCGGTTGTATGTGCCGGTAAACGATAGGTGGTGTACAAACCAAGGTTTTCGTTCTGTGAATGAAACGGGTAATGATCCCCGAGAGCATATGGGTATGATACCCATAGGGACTTTTGTTCCTGACCATCGACGGAGGCTGTCCGTGCCGATAAACGATAGGTGGGTATACGAACCAAGGACATTTGTACCATGAACTCAATTATTAAAACCTTAATTGGTAGATTTGTCGAAATTATTATTGTTGTTATGAACTCAGTTGTGAAATCTAATTTGATGAATTATTGAAAGTATTATTGGTATTATAAATTCATGATTGAAGGATGATTTGTTGAAATAATATTAATATTGTGTAGTCTTGTTTTGAAATCTTAAGATGATTTGTTAGAAACAATATTTGTATTGTGAATTCATGATTAAACAAATGTACTTGTGTGGTGGTCATGTTGGGTGAGTATCTATATTAGTGGTTTTCTTGAAATTATGTCGTATGCTCATGTTGTATGTTATTTGACTCATTGACATTGTTATGCATGTTTTGAGATTGGGAATGCATTCTATTGAGCTGTCATCTCACCCCAATTGACATACTTGCAGATTTATCAGAGTGGTGCAGCGAAAGCTAGGAATAAGTAGCTTAGTGATTGAATTGCTTAATTGTATTGCTTGAAATGTAATTTGAAATAATATGTTTTGTTGAAATCGTTATTAAGATAATAAGTGGATTTATATGCATCAGTTTATGTTATATAAAGTTTCAACTATGTTTTGTGCAAAAGTAAATTAGCAAAAATATGTATGCATAAGTCTCTTTCCGATCCGTAACGCTTTGAGTTTGGATCTCCATATGGGTTTGACCCTGGTCCGGAACTCGGGGTGTTACAAACTCTCTGATCAAAAAATTGTTGAAAAGGTATTACGTTCTCTTCCCTCTAAATTTGAGCATGTAGTAGCTGTTATTGAAGAATCCAAGGATTTGTCAACTTATTCTTTGAATGAACTAATTGGATCTCTTCAAGCACATGAGCAAAGATTGAACAGGTTACAAAAATTGGAATCATATGAAGAGAAAGCTCTTATGGCTAGAGAAAAGGGTAAAAATCCTTCTTCTCAATCATGTTCAATATGCAAAAGGACAAATCATACTACTGATGTTTGTTACTTCAAAGACAAAAATCCACTGCAGTGCTACCACTGTAAAAAGTTTGGGCATATTGAAAAATATTGTCGTGAAAAACCAACGGAAGAGCATGCAAATTTCATTGTAGGAGCATTTGATGATGAGGAATAGTTGAAACTATTTTAATGATGATTATTTGATGATGCTGATGAAGATGATTATATGTTGATGATGATAATGATGTAAGATGATGATGATGATATTATGGTGAAAAAGAAGATGTTTGAATTATTGGAGGATGTTGGAATTAATTAATTCAAACATCTTTGGTCAATCGTTTATTTTGAAATTTGAATATTTTTAGGTTTTAGAATTTTGAGTTTCTGAATATTTTGTATTAAGTCTATTTGTAATCCTAGTTACAATTCACATTTTAGTTCCTAGACTTTAGGAATTTTGTTATGTTAATATTTTGAGTTTTTTTTTAGGATTTATGTTAGGGTTTTATTTGGAACCCACAATTGGGGGATATAAAAACAAATTAGGGGATATATCTACATGACAAAAACTGGATCCATATATCAAATCTGGGTCACCCCTTATGTAATTATTTTTTTAATTCCTAATCTAGCCCTCACTAATCAGGTTTAGTGGTTAATAATAATTAGGAAAATCTTAAGTATTTGGGGGATAGATTAGTGTGTATTTTTATTTGAATTTGTGTGAGGTGAGAGTAAAAGGAGGGAAAAATATTTTTGAGTTGAAATTTTTTTGTGAAAATGGAAGATGATTGTGAAGAGAAAATTGCTGCTAGAGGTTGAAATTTTTTTTTTTTATTTTTGAATCCACCATTTTTGCAGCTGAAAAAGCTCGGTGTCGGCATGGTATTCAACCAAAAAAACCATGCCGGCATTTGTTGGAAATTTTCGTAAATGTTTGCCACTATCCGGGGGGGTCCGGGGAACAAAATTTTCTGGTTTTGATCTTCAAAACCTATTTTTTTGGTTTTAATCAGTTCACTGCCGGCACAGTCAGTTAATTCTCGAGCATGCCGGTACTTATGCCGGCATAGTTTGATGCTAAAATTTCTATGTCGGCACATGATGTAAAGTATCCAGAAAATTGATTTTTTTTTTCACTTGACTACCGGCATTGATAGATTTATATCGAGCATGCCGGCATTTAGTTCCGGCATTGAATTCATCAATTCCGGCATGGTCTTCATCACTTCCGGCGATGTAAAAAATATATTTTCGGCATGGTCTTCATCACTTCCGGAGTGGTCTACATCACTTCCGGCGTGGTCTTCATCACTCCCAGCGTGGTCTTCATCACTCCCGACGTGGTCTTCATCACTTCTGGCATGGTCTTCATCACTTCCGGCATGGTCTTCATCACTTCCGGCGTGGTCTTCATCACTTCTGGCATGGTCTTCATCACTTCCGAATGTGAAAAAAATAAATCGTTTTCAAAGTGAGGAGCCGACAGAGAAGGAGAAGAGAATTTGAAAGGGAGTGGGGAAAATTTAGAATTTGAAAGGGAATGGGGAACATTTGGGTTTCAAAGCTTTAACCCTAAAAGAGATTAATAAGAAGTGGAGATGGAAATGGGGAATATATTTTTGTTTTTTGATTTTAAGTTTTTTAATTTTTATTTTGAGGGAAGGGTGTTTTAGTATTTTCTCCCTAAAAACACCCCTTAGCAGACACCTTTGGTTGGGGGAAGTAATTTATATCCCCCAATTAATTTTGATATCCCATGATTGTGGGTTCTTCATTTGATGTAAGCCTATAAAAAGGACGATTCATTAATGCAAAATATATGAAAAATGTTTTAAGAGTTTAATGTTCACAAGTTTCTTCTAAGAACTTTATTTTCTTAATTAAATTTTCTACAGAAGTGATTGAATGTCGATATGCGTACGGTATGGCTGCATCATTTGATTCGGCATGCGTGTAGAACGGCTTCATATGATTCGGCATGCATGTTAATGCTAACCTGGCTTGTCTTGGACCGCTGCAGGTCAGGCAACAATTAGGCATATCTAGACCTCTTTATAGATTGCCACCGTACATATTACACTAATAACAAAATATTATCTCCGTTTTAGGAAAAGTGATACTTTCACTTTTTCATTTTTGCCTAAAAATAGGCCAAATTGAAAAAGTGAAAGTATTAATTTTTTCTAAACAGGAGGGAGTATAAAGTTATAGGTGTGCTTTGAGGAAAATTGAAATATAAAATTTTAAACTATGTGGCATAATCCGAAGATCATGTTAAGAAAATTTGATATTAGTATACTTATAACAAAAAGGAAAAAAAAATTAAAAACTGGTTTGGTAAAGTGTTTTCTATAAAATCTATTTTATTTGTTTTTCACTAGTAAGGCCACATGTGCGATGCACATGCTTGAATTGGATTCTTTTAACAACATCAAATTTGATAATAATAGGAAAAAAAAATCTAATATCCTTGTTTGAACTCATTACGTAGATAATTTAAAGAGCTTTCCAAATATATTAATTTTACAAAAATTCGATGTGTATTTTTAAAGATATCTAAGCTTAAATTTTTTTGATTTATTTTTAGAACAATGACATTCCTGTAAATATACAAATATTAACTAAAAGCTTAGTTAATAGGGGTATTATTGTCATGTGAAAAGGATTCACCAAAAATACCTAGAAAATACATGGTTTTTATAAATTTTCATGTTTTTTCTTCTCTATACCCTTTGTCTTATTCTCAATACAAATTCCCATACAACATAAATAAGGGTATATATGTCAAAAAGCAATTTGGAATTAGAATTTCGCCTATCTAGTGGGATTAGGAAAATCCAATATTCCGCCTATATGATAGGGACGGAGGGAGTATTAGATTAGATGGTGAAAAAATTTAGGGAAAAATATGGTTTAGTCATTTTTTAGGTGGTCCCATGTCTATTTGGTCCTTTCAAAAATCACCTTTTCCATTTGGTCCATAATTATTTAAAAATATTAAAATATCTAAAGTACTCTTTCTCTCTTATTTTCTTTCCTACTCACGTGAATCATTTTTCTAGTTTTCTCCATCTTCTTTATTTTCTCTACTAATTTCTCTATCTTCTTAACCTTAATATATAAAAGTTTAAAAATTAAATATCTCTCAAAATATAAGTCAAAAATTAATAAATTTTATATATTCGGAAAGCCCTCGGCGATAGCTTTCCAACGAGTACCATTGTCGCTATGTTTCAGAGCTTTTAATTTTTTTCGGTATAATAGTAGTTCATATTCGAGAATGAACACTATTTTATAACATGGTAGTTCATTCTAGTTCTAGCAGTTCATTTCGTAGAATGAACTCGCGCGTATGCACTAGCAATTTATTTTGTAGAATAAACTCATAGTAATTGTTCAAGTTTGAAGAATGAAGTCGCAATGGTAGTTCATTATTATAGTTCATATTGAAGAATGAACTCGTGATAGATGTTCTTAATTTCGAATGAACTCATAATAGTTGTTCATATTGTAGGATTGATAATTCACGTTGTAAAATGAATTCGTAATAGTGATTAAGAATGGTAGTTCATATTGTAGAATGAACTCGTAATAGTTGTTCATTATGGTAGTTCATTTTATAAAATGAACTCGTAAACAGTAATTCCTATTGTAGAATGAACCCGATCACGGGTTCATATTGTATAATGAACTCGTAATAATAGTTCATTATACCAGTTCATTTTGTAGAATGAAGTCGTCCGGTAGTTCATTTTGTAGAATGAACTCGTATGTTATTTAATCCAAAGAGTTCACTTTTTGGAATGAACTAACTAGCATGATAGTTCATTAAAGTAGTTGATTTTGTAGAATGAACTCGTACAATAGTTCATTAAAGTAGTTCATTTTGTAAAATGAACTCGTATAATAATTCATTTTATAGCTAAAAAATAAGGCAAAAATTAAAAACTCTGAAACATAGCGACAATGGTACTAGTTGGAAAGCTATCGTCGAGGGCTTTCCGAATATATAAAATTTATCATTTGTGGACATATAGTTCAAAAGATATTTAAGTTTTAAGTTTTTATTTATTTATTTTTATTAAGAGATTGAATAAAGAGAAAAAAATAGTATTTTTGCCAAAGGAATGTGACATCATTGATGACATCATCCCGCGTGGGTATTGTCCACCTTAGGACCAAATAACAATTTATATTTTTAAAAAGGACCACACAGACAGTTGACTGATTCAACTGGACCAAACTAACTCTAATATATTATTTTTAGGACCAATTGGTATTTCCTACAAAAATTTATACCTGCAGTTTTCGTACGAAAAAGCCTCCATCCACTGGTTTTATCACTTTGTACTACAATAATATCGTTATTTTCTATAAATCTTTAACAGAAAAAAAGAAGAAGTTGGCATAAATGATACTGGCGAGATTGATGTATACCCAATAAGACAAAATAGGGCCATTAGGAAGTAAAATCCAAAGCCCCTTAACCATATATTTTTGAAAATGGCTAAACTGCCCTTGGTTAATTATCACTAATTAACATGGTTGGCTCACTTGACCTTGTTAGATTAGTTAGCTGAATTAAAACTTATAAAATCTTGTTTTGGTTAGATTGAAATTATGGATTACGTTGGAAGACTATTGAGGAAAAAAATTTGTTTTGAGAATTTGTTTTAGTGGAAATGTTATAAACACCCTTCATTTTTGTTTACCTTACACAAATATGCCCGAAGGGTAGAAAATAATTTTTTTGGAGTCAACTTGAAAAAGTTGGTTCCACTTTCTAGAAGTAACTTGTATAAAGTTGCGTCCACTTCCGGTAGCAACTTGTGCTAGTTGCGTCCACTTTTCAGAAGGTATGGGTATTTTAAAAAATTGAATAAGAGTATATTTTAAGGGCGAATTTTGAAGGATATTTAAATAATGTTCACTTTTTTTTATAACTGAAATGAAACCACACTAGCCAAACACTTCTAATAAGGTGATTGCACAACTGTTTAATGGTTTCATTCTCCAAATTATAGAAGAAATCAACACTTTTAGAAATCACAGTATGAAAAATCGACATGCTCGACTAAGAAAATAATGCCAACTAATTACAATTAGAGAACAGTCGGCACACAAAACATACCGACCAAACTTAGTCGGCACGCTCGACAAGAAACTAAGCATGCCGACCAAACATAGTTTTACACATTTACAATCGTCTTGTTCGAAAATGCAACACACTGACGACTGTCTATTAGTCGTCATCGTCATCTTATTTTTACAAAACCATGACGACCAACAACAAAATTTGATACATGAAAACTTGTTTTCTGCTAGTTATTAATCGTCAAGGTGTAGCTTTTCAAAATCTAATGATTATTCATACTACATTACTGGTCGTCAAGGTTTAGAGATGAAGACCATGACGACCTTGTAAATGTTACTTTCAATAATAAAACTCTTTGAAAAGTCCTCATGTTATCCATCCCACAACCTTGACGACTAAAAATAAAATATGAAAAGTCGTCATGCGCGAAGGGATACATAATGACTGTGTAACTGCAATTAAACAATTTTAATTTTTCCGGCCAAATATGTCATTCAAACAACAAAACTAAATACTAGATAAAGTTTGAAAGAATTAATCAACAATAATAAAATTCTAATCAACTATATTTTTTTCATTTGAAAATTGAGAAGGAAAAAGAAATTCATCATTAAATTGATGAAAAAGAAGGAAAAAAAGAATAAGATTTGAATCTAAAATCAAAAAGAGAGTAATTTTAGTTTTATTAGGGGAAGAATAACGATGTAACTTCGTACGTACCTAACACCCCTTGACCCAATATTAGACTGGGAAAAACCGCAAGAGCCAGGCCCTTCCCAGGCTGAAGTGTTAAGGCATTTGGGAAGTGGCTGGGCATGCCCATAAGACCCGGTCTTATAGTTGGGAACAAAGTTTGCATTCCGAAATAATCTATTACAACGTTTCTCTACGGACCGAGAAAACAAACCAAGTACAAACCGCCAATCACAGTTTTTTTTTTTAAATTTATTTGTAGGTCCCAGTGGACCCGCACTTCGGGAGACGTGGGATTGGTTTGTGAGGGGCGTTTTTTTTTTTTGTTCTATCGAAACTTTTTAAATCTAGTATACCCCAATTTGGCTTACCAATCCTTCATAAATTGGGACCTATGCCACTTAATTGGGGCATATAGCTACATGAAAAAATAGGGTCACTAACAAGTAATTTCTAGAAACCCCTTAACCATTATTTTTGTTAATACCTAATATACCCTTATTAAATTAGTGATGATTAATAAAGTTAGTATTAGTTAAATTAATTAGTGTTTGAGTTTGATTATAGTGTTAGGATTAGAGTAGAAATTCATTTCCTCTTTTAAGGTTTGGAGGGAAAGAAGAAGTAGAGTGAAAAAAGATAAATCTAGGGTTTGTGATTTTCTTAGCAAAAATGAAACTTTATAGTGATGATGAAGACTCTAGTAGTGATGAAGAAGTGGGTGCATTAGATTATCATGATTTTGATCCTACCGAATTGGATAATTTGTTGAAAGAAGAAGAGGATGTCAACCAAAGAATGCTTGAGGATATTATTCAAGCACAAGAACAAATTCGTCGGGAAGAAGAAGGTGATAATGCTTCTAATAAACAGGTATGAGTTGTAACGATCTACAAACATGTATTTGCACATCTCGATCGCCCAAAAAGGAACAAAATTTCAAAATCGTTTTCCAGAATCGGTTTATTCGATAACACTACATAAACCGATTATGGGTGAAATCCCCAAATTGGGTACAGAAATCGGTCTTTGTTCATCACCATATGAACCGATTGTAGTAATTTTTTGGCGCGATGGGTACGTGACCAGAATCGGTTTTTGTTGGTGATGTTCATAACCCGATTTCTTCACTTGAATAATCACGTAAGTCGACAATCAGTTTATTTTCGTGTATATGTAATCCGATTCTTAAAGTTCCAGGAGAAATGTGAACAACAATCGGATTATATGACATGAGACGTGAACCGATTGTGGACTTTGAAATTTTTTAGACAAATATTTAATCGGTCTTTATAGTTGCACATATAAACCGATTATGGAAAATCGGTTTAATCGACTATAACATATAAACCGATTTTGAATCATCAACTTGTTGATATTTGTTGTAGATTGTTGCGGCGTTCGACGAAGATCAGCCCAAACCCGTAGGTGTTGATACCTCTTCCCACTATTACACCGATTTGGAATGGAAAGAAAGGAAGGATGCAAAGAAATGGTTTATAGACAAGGGAATAGAGATCAAATGCGCCTTACTTTTAGGCCGTCATTCAAGTGAAGATCATTTGGAAATTGTTTGTGAGAGAGGTGGAAAGCAAGAAAGTCACTGGGAAAAGGAAAGACTGTACATGAAGAAGACGACAAGGGAATACATTACTAAATCAAAGAAGTATGGTTGCCCGTTTAAGATTATAGTTAATAGACCCAAGAGATCCGATGGTAGTAAGGTATACAAGTTCTCTAAAGTGATGAATGGTTTTCACAATCATGATGATCTGGAATCTCTTGTTGGACACGCGGCCGTTTGTGGGTTGAAACCATATCAATGGGAAACAGTGAGGTCGATGAAAGCGTGTAAACCAAGTGACATCCTTAGGAAGATTAAGGAGGATGATAAGGATAACTTTTACACTTTAAGGAAAATATACACGGCAAGAGAAGCCTTTAGGAGGAGGTCATGGGATGGTAGAGCGGTTATGGAACAATCTTAATGTTTAGCCGATCAACACGGATACACAATGAGGAAGCAAGTATTGGAAGGAAAAGTGACTCGTATTTTCTTGGCGCATCCGGAGATGATCAAGTTGGCACAATGCTTCTATCAAATTTTGTTAATAGATTGTGCGTATAAGACCAACAAGTACAGCATGTCGTTGTTAAACATTGCTTGCCATACTTCCGACAAGCAAACTTTCACAGTAGCATGGGGGTTTATGGATCGGGAGAATGATGTGAGTTTTACTTGGATGCTAGAGACCTTGAAGGATATATACTGTGGCGATCAAACTCCTAGGATCCTAGTAACGGATAAGGACCAAGCACTAATGAATGCCATTGGAGTGGTTTTTCCGGATGCTAAGCATTTTATTTGCAAATGGCACATACAATGCAATATTAGAAGTAATTGTAGGGGTCATATCCAAAAGCCAAAGCCACAAAAAGGTACCGCTCGTGAAAAAGCCGAAGATGAGCGTCTTCAAAACCTAACTCCGGAACAAAGAGAGGAGGACAAGAAGAAAAGCAAATCGGAGTATGAAGCGAATGGGATACTATAGAAGGCTTTTCAACATCATTGGGATTCAATGGTATGCTCAATGTCCGTGCCCGAGTTCGATTGCCACTTGGAGAGGTTTATTGGGCTATGGAAGAAAGATTACGAGAAATGTATGGTTTATTGCTTAAAGGAATTGTTGGATCCGTACAAATAAAAATTTGTGTATGCTTACACGTACCAACACATGCATTACAAGAATGAGGCGACAAGTATCGCGGAAGGATCTCATGGACGTTTGAAAAGCTTGCTCCGAGGGAGCCAAAATACCATGGTTACATTACAAGAAGCCATCCATGAATACACCAAGGCCGATATCATCAAGATAACCGCTCAAATGGAAGAGAGTAGGATGAAAATCATCACAAGCTACAAGGAACACAGTCGGTTGATTACAAATTTAAATTATAGGGTGTCTCACTGGGCGATTATTTTTATGATGAAGGATTACAAATATTATGTGGAAAATGAGATGGGGAGAAGAAGAATTGAATGTAAATGTATGACGATGAGGCCTTCGAATTTCCGTGTCGTCACATGATCGCGAAGTACCAACAAGGAATTCCTTTTGAAATCATTGATCCGTTTTGGAAGCAACTTACTTTCAAACCACCCCAAACCGGAGATCCACTCGAATCCTTTGTGAACACGGATATTGGAAGAGAAATCATCGAGAAATTCAAAAAAAATGATGGCTTGGGAAGAAAAGTTTTGTTGTACGACTTAAAACTAGCCGTGAAACCCCATATGGTACCGGTTGGAGAACCAACGGTGTTACCACCGACGGGTAGACCACCTTCCAACATGGATAGGAATGAAGAAGGGTACAAGTTTAAGGTTGCAATGAGTACTGGAAAACACTCGTTGTTGAGTCATAAAAGAATCTTTTTTCGACATGAGAAGGAAGATGCTAAGGTTCCAAAGAAAAGGGGTCGACCGAAGAAGGGAGAAAGCGAGGCAAGTAGCGCACAAGAGAAGACAAATGTTTCAAACTTTCCTTCACAAATTGAGAATGAAGAGGCGCCGATTAAGAGGAAAAGGGGTCGACCAAAGAAGGGAGAAAGCGGGACACGCGCTCCATCGCAACATGAGGATCCAATCACTCCTTCGCAAGAGAGTCAAGGTCCAAACAATCTATTTGTTCCTTCTCAAGAGAATCAAGCAAGTACAACACGAATATCAAGGTTACGTACATGGAAGGGGGAAGCAAGACAAAAGGGTTCTATGGTGACTATAAGGGCCGCTCTTGGTGATGGAAGCACGCCTAGGGATGAACGAGGTAGATCCCATCGAACGTGTTACACCATATTCGAGGAGTATTACTCGAAACTTCCTGAAATCATCAAGCCCTATGTGTTATCCACCGACGGCGTGGATGCGGATGGGAATTGTGGTTATCACGTTACGCCGGAACAAATAGGCCATATAAGTTTGGCGGACGATGAAAACCTAATCCAATGTCAATACTTTAGAAAGATGATGGCCTTGCGCCTACAAGAAGACAAGGAATTTTACATATCGATGATGAAGGAAGGAAAAACAAGACAAGACAAAGAAGTGATTTTTGAAAAAATGGTTGCTAGAGTACAAGGGCCAAAGGGGAATGGACCAATTACCCGAGAGCATTGGATGCAGATGCCTCTATGTGGACATCTCTTGGCGGAAACGTGGAGTTGCTTATTTACGACCAGCTGGAGGCATTTTAAGTATGGGAATGAAGAAGAAATTAAAGATCAAAAGAAGTAGAAACAAGAAAATTTACAGTAGCAGGAGCGGAATTTACGGAGAAACGGTGAAGAAAAGTTGCAGAAAAGATAAGAATAAAAGTAAAAAAGAAGAAGAGAAGAATGAGAAGAATATATATAGAGAGAAGAATTCTCGAGAAGATAAGCACATTTAATGCGAAGAGTAGACGTGAACGGTTGAGAAATAGCGGTTGAAAAGGACGTGTCAAGAAATGGATGGAAGAAGAGATACGTGTAATAAATTCTGCGTAAAACTACAGAATCATGTCAATACAGAAGAATATGGAAAAATGAACGGCTGCGGCATTTTGAAGCACTAATTCTCATGACATTCTCTCCTTCGCAAAGAAGACATGAGAAGAGGCAAGAGGTAGGATCAGAATATCGCAACATCAATACCATTGCGTAACCATTATACAACACATTGCGAAGACATCGCAGATTGGTTACAGAAATGACGCGACAGATGACGACAACTAAAACACGAGAAAGATGTGGTGACCTAGCGAGATTTAGGAGTGTTGCGAAACCTAACACTTGTATACTTGCGAGAATATCTTAAGTCAGATCCGAAAATAAAGGACAGCTTAGCTGTCACCCACTATGTAATATCCTATATAAAGAACCGAACAGGCTTAAGGTGAGGGAGATCATTTTAGAGTAGAGAGAAAGTTGTGAGGAGAGAGAAAGTTTAGAACAAAAGAGTTGTATTCTTGATTTCATTTCCTTCTTGTAAAATTCCTAAACTCAATTAATAAAAAGTGTGATTGTTGATCTTAAAGATGGGTTGATTATTATGAATTCTTGTGAGGGATGTATTGTGGGATTTCCTGCAACTACAATAAAATCAGAGCTTAACTTTACAATGGTTTGAAGAATGCAGTCATCTCGGGTGAACACATCGCCTGCTTCCCTTAGGGACAAGGACTGTTTACCATCTTTGCTTAGTGAAGGGCCGAGATACACGTTACAACACTATGATGATGCAATAACCATATGCAAATTTATGGGACCTCATAAATTTCGTATGTGACCCGATGTGGCCATAAATATAACCTCCTATGAGTTTGATGGGAGGATAAAAAACGGAAGACCGACATGATACTGTCTCGAAGATTGCAAGATTAAATTAAATCATCTAGTGAAGGACTTTGTGCAAGGTTCGGGCAGTTGTGTAAATTAATAACCTAACTTAAAATACAGAAATTATATTTGTTTTCTGTAACAGAATGCAACGAGGATGATGTCTTACTTATCTATTTGCTACAAATTTTTACGCCATTGAATTACCAGAAGCGAGGGCTTCGTCATGTGCAAATTTTGTTTTTCCTAACATAGATAAGTCGCTTCACGACTATATAATCATACTAGCAAAACTACGAAATAAAGCTGCGGACCCAATGGATTTGTGGCTGAGGTCAAATTAATAAAGTAAGGTAAGTTAATACATGTATTTTGCACAACGAACTACATACTTATGGTGTGTATGCACCAGGTTAGAGGCTTGTAGTACTTATATTGTTCGTCCGCGGTTCTCCATGATATATTGCTTCTGGTTCTAGGGTTTTAATGGAATTTTACACTTATAAATGAGAAGAAATCATTAAGATCCACTTCAAATAAAACCCTAATCGTATCCAACACCACTAGAATCTGATGATGTTCTTGCATACGGGAAAAGGCCTGGAAGCCTAGGTATACGGGATTTAGAGTATCATAACATTTCTTTCCTTGCCAAGACTGCTTGGAGACTAGATTCGCATCCCGAGTCTCTTGTCTCTAGGTTGCTTCAGGATAAGTATTATCGATTTTCTCAGTTCTCGGAAGCAACTCCACCCAACCGTGCTTCCTGGAGTTGGCAGAGTATTCTCAAAGGGAAAGGATTAATTAAAGAAGGTTTAAGGTGGCTATTGGGACTGGAGATAAAGTGAATGTGTAGAGAGATGCTTGATGCTTCAATATCCCCCTCTCTAAAATTCTTGGAGAGGTTCCTATTACAAATACCTCTTCTCATGATTGGGATCTATCTACTATAGATTCAGTTGTTCCAACTTCAGTTCAAAATCAAATTTTAGTCATTCTTATTGCAAGGTATTCTCCGTCTTGTGTCCAACAGATCTGATCCTATAGTCGAGATGGTAATATATCAGTTAAAGATTGATATAACTGGTTAATGCAATCACATGTGGATTCGGCTGGGCTCGGTACTAAATGGAAACAACTTTGGAAGTTTCGGTGTCCGGTTCATATCAAGCACTTTTTGTGGCTGTTAGTCCACGGGAAAACCTTAGTCAGAGTCAATTTAAAAAATCATAGCCTTGATATTCCCAATATTTTCCCTCTTTGTCATCAGAATGAGGAAAGTATTTTTCCATCTTTTCTTGGCTTGTGAGCGCACTAGTGCACAACTTAATAATACTCAAGATTTTACAACCCAGAGTTGTGTGCTTTTGAAAAGAAATTATTACAACGCATCTTCATAAGATGTAACGATCTCGGTAAAGAAAACTTATAGAAGCAATGGAACATTGTTAGAAAAATAAATATTTAACAACAACAAATCTATATTTCTCAGTTAAAATTTTAACTACACTAGTTATTAGTAAGAATTTGTTTGGAAAAACAACAAATAAAAATGATTATCACTTTTTGCGAGATGAAGATAAAAAAGAAAAACATCAATTTTTTATGGGACTGAAAGAGTATACATCAATGAAAATACACACATTATTAATATGTAGCGCGTTAGATGATGACCAACTTTTTTTTCATCAAGAAACTATTTCGAGGGGTATTTATACTTGCACCCAAATTACCTTAAATAAGATTGATTTGCGCTATGAGACTTATATATATATGTCGGTACTTTAGTCCGAGAACTCATAATGTAAATCTTGTTTTTCTCTGTTGATCATTAAGAAAAACACAAAAAGTTTACATTAGATCTTACAACATGTAACTTATGAATTTTTGTTATAATCGACAATACTTATGAATGAACCTAGTCTTATATATTTCTGTTGTAGGATGAACTTTATCGTCTAATATTAGATGCTATTTCTAGGTTAAGTACTAGATTTTCTGCTCAATACATAAATATTATTAAGGAATAAACACTATATAAAAACATAAAAATTCTAATCCTAATTGGACACAATTTTATAAAAATTATATCAAAATAGCTTATTTAAGTTTCAAACGGTTCCAAAAATATTGTTATACAAAAGTATATTATGGTATTAAAAAAACATACAAATGCGCCATCTCCTCTTTATTTCTTTATAATCGCCCGTCAAACTCTCTTACAATTTCTATTATGGCAAAGCTAACATTATCCAAGGATTTGTGAATGTATTGAGAAATAGCCTTGCTATCCAGCAAACCCTTCCAATGAGATCCAAGACTACAAAAGGTAGTACCACTGCAAAATGTATTTTAATTTAGTATTTCTTAAAGTACTTTTTTTTAATAAAAATACTAAATTTATTTGATTGTTGTTTGTTGTTACCTGTTTCTGGTTCACTATAACGAGTGAGTGAACGTTTAGTGCGTTGTTTAGCCATGTCCAATTCCTGCAATATTTGGATAAATAGAATAACAACTAAGTTTATGGTATACAAAATATTATAAGATAATTATTATTTTTTAGATGGTTTGATTTTCCATATAACTAACTTATTAAAAGTTCTTCGTTATATATCTCCAATCTATCATTGAATCGTTATACCTAAAATAATTGCATTCAACTCTTGACTAGCTAAACAAAATTAAAGTTATACCATTGACCCATAAAGTTTATCCAAAATCTTAAATTAAAGGTAAACTTTAACTTTCTTTAATAGTTTCGAAACATACACCTTGCATCCTAGTCCAGTGGGATGTCCCATCCCAAGCACAAAAAGGTATTGGGAATTGCCACACCAACCACCATTTATATTCAATGATAGTATTCCATCTTAACTTAAAATCATTTGGGTCAAACAACATCTAAAGTTATGCATTCCAAATATCCTATTAACCCAAAATAAAAATAAAAATACACATTTAATTTTTTTATACAACATCTTGTTGTTGTTTTGAAAGTAAAAATATTTCTCCTCTTTCTTGAGTGGAGTATAATATCTTAGATGTTATATAATGAAGCATCCATGTTTCTCCCTTGTTTCACAAATTTTAAGTAATGATTATGTCAAATTCGCTTGTTTCTCAGCAAAGCTTTTAGTTTCTTCAGAATATGGATCTTCAAGCCTATCCATAATTAAATAAAACAAAAGCAAAATATAACAAAATATTTAAACTTTAATTTTTGGTCTTCCAAGAAATAAGGGTGATCAGCAATGTAAACACCATGGTCGGCAACGGTCTCATCTTTGCACAAACATGGTATTGCAAAGTAGAAAACATATTTCTAGCGAGTATATAACGTAGTGAAAGCATATAACAATGTTGGAGGTAGAATGTGTTTCAGAGGAGAGCTTGATAAATTTATTATTAACAAAGACTTGCTGAATCTCTAAGAGGAGGGCTTGATAACTTTATTATTAAGAAACCATGTCGTTCAGCAAAAAATTCAGATGGAAATGAAATCGGTAATGTTATAGTCGAAAGAAATAACAAACAAGAATATGAAACCGAAAGGGTTCCTGTTGAAGCTAACATTTTCAGTGAATTTGCCGTTTTGACATGTCTTTCAAAAGTTTTTGTGTTATGCCTATATCATGGTATAAGAACTTAAATTACAGCAAACTGAGTCGCAACAAAAGTTTTTTTACTTCATTTCTCAAATGTATTATTATGTCATCATCTCTGCTGCAGACTCTAGTTTTTCACTACATTGACGACAACTATGTTTCTAGCTAATTTGTTTGTGATTGTATTTATTGGGTAATGAACAAGAACAACTAGAGATTAATGTTACTGAATTAGGTAATGAACAACACAAATTCTCCCAAGCAATGTGAATATTTTTAATCCGGTGGCTTGGGATAATCTTGATATAAGGTCAAGAGAAATTTGAATAGAAAATGATTAGTTCAGAGATTTTATGCTAGAAAATGGTCCCAAAGAGGTAGACATTTCTTTTCTAACATACTATACAACATTGGAAAGAAGTGTTACAAATAATAATCATTGTTGTGAAGTATGTTACTAAACTTGCTCTAGCATTTTGTGAAACGAATGCGAAAATTTATCAAGGTAATAATGGTAACTTCTTAGGGCTGAATGAAATGATTGCGAGGTGGGACAAAGTTATGAAAGAACATCTTCAACGTAATGAGAATAATGAATTTTGACATCATTATTTCGGAAATAATATTAATTGGTAAGTTTATTGTCTTCAAAAGTTAAGTGCAAGATTATTCAAAAAGTAAAAGCAGCAAAATACTTTCCAGTACTACTCGATTGTACACCGGATACAAGTCACCAAAAACAAATGATCTTGATCTTACTAAACTATAAAACTGGTTATGAACGTCCTCATTCAACGCATTGGTGGTGAAGCATCTTGAAAATAGAAGGATTTGAATATGTGAAGCTCTATAAGGATATCGAAACAAGCTTCGCGACCAAAATGTTTTTCGTTACATAACTTCCATATCTCTAGAGTTTTTTTTGTACCACTCCATCAAAAGTTTCTCTATTCAATCTTTGGTAGTTAGTGTGCATTACCAGAGCTGCGAAATGCATGATTTCGTGATTAATTATTTGAAAACGACTCGACAATCCTTGAGCTTCACGCATTCCCGGGTTCCCAGTTTCTTCTGCGAACGTTGCAACAATGTTATTCCAAACACCCAGATTCGACACGGCTTGATCACTATGGATAGATATAAGTTCACAAATGGCTAAATCCCCTTCTTGAGTATACTTATGACCACTAATTCAGGGAGGCACTTTTCGTGATTACGGGGGATTAACAAGAAACTAAAGTAAAATTATAAAAAAAAAATTGGGTAGAAAAGGTGTGATTTTGAAATAGAAAATAGTTGAATTTATAGATAATGAAAAAAAGACCGTTGGCTGAACTAATCGTTATCGAATCAATATGGACCAATCGCCTCAACCCGAGCCAAGTCTAGTCCCCAAATTAATTCGATCAACTGAACTTGAGACAAGATTGGTAAATGTTCAGACTTCAGCCTTTGCCAACCCATTTTCACCATTTACCCTGTCCACTGTAGGGTGGGAATGGGCCAATTTGCTAATTTGCCAACCCCATTGGACTTGCTCCGAGGCTCACTCAACTCCGATTCTATTTTGTATCCCACGCCGAATCCTCATTTCCATTGAATCCAAAACAAAACCCTAAAAATCAATACTCTGTAATCGCTTCAATGGGGAGCTTCAACATTCTCCCCAACGAGATCGTGTTAAACATTTTAACTCGTTTACAAGCTAAATCAGTATTAAACTGTAAATCGGTCTGTATATCATGGAGAAATCTCATTCGTCATCCATCATTTCCTCCAACTCCACTTAACTCATCTCCGTAATTCTTCGGGTAAGTTGAGTTTCATTTTCTTAACTCGTATCAACATAGGATTTGAATATCAAGAATTTAACTATACTGAGTATGAATGTAAGATTCCAAATGAGATGAGGCCAATTACAAGGATGAACTTCAACCCTATTCCATTTCAGTATTATGAAATTGTTGGTTCATATAATGGTTTGATTTGTCTAAATGTATGTTATGATTATGATCATGGTTTATTTGATCCATATGACTATGAACCTACAAAGGTCCTACATATATCTGTAATCCTATCAGTAGAGAATATCTTATTCTTCCAAAGCTTGAGATGCCGTATACGAAATTTAAGAATCGTTTGTCGAATGGATTCACTTATTGTTCGTCAACAGGTGAATACAAAGTTGTTAGGATCAGCAGGTTAGTTAAACAATCAGATATTATTCAAGTTGAGATTTATACTCTTGGTAGTGGTAATGGGCGGCGAAAGTTAGGCTGTTACAAAGAAGAGTATTTGTTTCTAAATACTGTTGGCGTGTTTGCCAACGGAGATCTGCATTGGATTGAAAAGAAAGGAAGAATAGTGGAATTTGATTTGGTTAATGAAAGTTTTCATGAAATTCCATTGACCACCAATTTTGCTCAATCGTAATTGGCAGGGGATGATGGCTGTTGAAGTTCGAGTTTTAAGTGGTTATTTGATGTGTCTCCATCGTGGAAGAGGGAGATCTGTTGATATTTGGTTATTGAAGAAGAAGGAGAATGGCGGTGGTCTTTATGGCATGAAAGAAGAGGTAAATTACAGTTCAATGAGCTGGAATATAGAGTTTAGCTTAGTTGGTTCTGAACCATTTGCTTTTACAGAGAGTGGTGCAGTTCTGTGTTTCGATACCAATCTTGTGTCTACCAAGCTCAGGTATTATGACTTCAGATCTTCGTCTGATGACTTGCTTGGTTACTTTTGTCTAGAAATTTCTCCACCACCAATCCCTCACATGAACACCTTGGTTTCATTGAGAGGTTTAGGAGAGAAAAACATGGAAATAGTGGAATCAATTTAAGTGACAATCCATCTGCGAAGGAGCAATTGGAATGGTGCATTTCATTCATACATACATACAAACATAATGGTTTCATTAGGTGGCCGCTTCATAAATGCAGGGTACATATTCTTTAACCTTTTTTTTTTTCTTTCTTTAATGTTTTGTTAAATTTAGTTGAGCTAAGTTTAACGGAAAGAATGCGATACATCTTTTAGCAATCTTCATTTGTTCATAGAAATGTCAGTCTTTGGGTTATGCTTATAAGCTAGTTTAAATCGTGCAGTTCATTATTTCATTTTTGTTGATTGTGCATTTCGTTATTTGTTTTTGCTACTTCCAATGGAGAAGAATGCGTTGCATACTTGCATAAGCTAGTTTAAATCGTTTATAAAAATGGAACTAAAGAAGTATACTCTGGAATAAAGTGGACATGTTTGACACTTTCAGGAATCCAAATTTTGATATCTATGTACTTTCACATGCTGTTTCGAATTTGCAGCTGGCAAATGTTTGGTTTATAGCTTTAGGAACTAACTAGTTCTTTACATTGCTTATGTGGATTTTATGAAGATATACTAAGATCAGTAGATCAAAGCAAAACTGCTACAGCTAGAGTAGTTTGAGCACGAATCTGAAGCCAAGTTAGTCTTCCTTTATCAGGATAATTCAGATGAACGACAGATGTATCTAGTCAGATTACTGTAAAAGCTAACATTTAGAAAGTTTCAACACAACAACCCTACAGAACCATGATAAAATAGACAGTTTGGATGAGAGTGAGATATGCAATGAAGTCCTAAATCCTGCTGTCTTAAACATGTTTTGTTTGGTCATAACTATTGAGTTCAGCTCTTAGCAAGTGAATAGCCTTTTTGGACAGTTCACCCACAAGTATAAGTATGGTTACAAAACCCTAATATTTAAGTCTCGTGTTATCTCCCCTTGGCTAGTAAGCTCTAGGGGTTTGTGTTTTATTTGTCATTAGCAATTTTATTAGCAAGAACGGTTTTTTTATGCCTCGAACAGTTCAATAATTCATGACATGTTATTAACATTTTTAACCCTTCAAACAGATTTTTTCAGTGAAACTTGACCAATGTGCCTTGTTACTCTGTATGATCAAATTTTCATAGTCAAATTCTGACCAATGTGGCTTTTCCTTGGAAGCTTCTGAAAAATAAAGAATCTGGAGCCTTGATTCCGTCTTTTCATCTTGAGGGTTATCCATAAATGAATTGCGATTTTCAAAGTTATGGGTAAATTTCTTTAGGGTCTAGACCAAGATTGCAGGCTCTGTTGTACTGGTTCTGAAACCATTGATCATCTCTTTCTCAAGTGCCCTGCTGCATCAGATATGTAAAATTCTTCTACGAAGTCCTTACTGTCTAGTTAGATTCAGGAACAATGGGACTTTCAGTGTCTTTAGAATGGGAAGTTATGTTGTGTGGGCCATTTGGAAGGCCTGGAATGATTTTTTTTTTTTTTAATAACACTGCTCCTATCATTCAAAGAATCATCCAGGTTGCTCAGTTTTGATTCAATTACTACTTGGCTACTGGTGATGATCACATGAATCTGCTTCTTTCCAGACTGTCACTCCCAGAAGAGGCTTCACTCTGCAAGTAATGTAGGAGCCACCTGAAGATCCTCGGATCAAGTTGAATACCGATGCTTCCTTCTTTTCTAATGCTGGCACTTGTGCTGTGGTGGCTAGGAATTCTGAAGCAAAGTTTGAAGGTGGTGGTACTTGTGGGCACAATTGTCTCTCCCCATTGAAGGCTGAAACTAAAGCTATTCTTGTGGCCTTGGTTGGTACACTTGGCTGAGGAAAAGCTTTGGAAAGACTATCATTGGAAGTAATGTTGAAAAAGTGATCAAGGTGCTCAACAAGGTGATGAAGTCTTATTGCAAATCAGTAGCATGGATGATTCCTTCATCAGAGCCCAGTTCAAGTTTAGAAAGGTGCAAGTGAAGTTGCACACTCTCGAGCAAGTTTTGCGTTTAAAAACCATGGTGGTTATCTCCTTCCCATCCTTGTATTGCCTTTCTATGTGATAAAGAGTGTCTTCTCCTTTAGTTCTATTTTTATTTCTCTTTTGCAAAATGGAAAAAGTGTAGAAAATAAAAACTCTGCATAATCGATTATAAAGTCGTATATACGCATATGCAAAACAGGAACATAATAATTCTGTTGCGCATTATAACACATCATCTAGACACTGGAAACCACCTGCACCACCTTTTCTTACTATAAACTGTGATGCTTTGTATGATACACACACTGAACTAACGGGTATTGCCCTCATTCTACATGATTTTGCAGGACAATGGAGGGGAAGCTCTACAAAATGCTATGCAGGAGTGAAAGACTCTGAACAAGCGGGATGTCTGGCATTCTTCGAGGCTGTCAAATGGAGCAAGGAGTTACAACACACACATGTAGTCCTGGAAACTGATTTGAAAGGAATTGAAAGCTACATCAGTAAGCAAGCACCAGTAATAGCTTGGGAGAGTGAAGATATTCTGCTAGATGCCATGGAATGTCTTAGAAGTATCCCACAGTGGGAATGTCATTTTATTCCTAGAATCTGTAATAAACCTGCTGACAAACTAGCCAAGTTCAGCAGGCAATTTGGAGTCACTAGGGTTTGGCTTGACAAACCCCCTAGTATTATTGAGAGAACCTTATTAGCAGACAATGTACCTATTTCCAGTTAATAATCTATCACTTCTTTGGCATCAAAAAAAAAAAAATACACGCATATGCAAAATTACACTCCATGACTACAGTATTTCTGCCAGGAAGATCAGTCACAGTAGTTGAAAGTGAACATTCTCCCAGGAAGATCAGTCACAGTAGTTGAAAAGGAACAGTGTGGATTAGATTGCTGTGGGCTCAGGCATGTTCAGTTTCTTCTGCAGTCTGGACTTCTCGATAGGAGAAAATGTTAGGCAAATAATAGAAACACTGGTCTCGGTTTGAATTGGGCTACCTGTCATCCCTTAGATTGGCTCCTTTGAGTAACAGAAATCAAATCTTTAACAAAAAGAACAGGTTTCAGTCCTTGGGAACCCCTTGTATAGCCACAAAAAGGAAAAAAGAAAAAAATCAGTTAAAAGAAAAAAAGAAAAAAAAAGGGGCAATCCGAGAATTGAACTCGGGACCTCTCGCACCCTAAGCGAGAATCATACCACTAGACCAATTGCCCTACAGTTGGTTTCAATTCGGCAGGGGATGAACTTCACGTAATAATTGTTAACCTGAGAACTAACCAAGAGCATGATGGTTTCTGTCACACGCCCATTTAATAGCCTATAATTTTTATGGGACAATGACCGATTTACTCAGCCTTGCATACTCGCATCAAAGTACGCATCTGCCTTCACTCTAAGGGCTTTGCACAACGGAAATTTTTCTTCTTTCTCTCTAACTCTTCACGCCCCCATAAGCATAAGAGGTTTGCCATGCATAAATGTACTCAAACAACTTCAAAAGATCATCAACATCATGAACACAAAGATAAAACACAATAAACCCATTGTATTGCATTAAGGAAGATTACAAACAACAGTCCAACTCATGGACCAAAACCTGTCATTCACCCTCTTGGTGAATGCCTAAAACACTCTCTACATTAGTGATTTTTCTCTCAAAACGAACAACACCAACATTATTGATTCCTAAACTATTTATACTAACTAGGATCAGGCCAAAACTACTGTGCAACCGCTTGCACAAGCCTTAGACATCCAAGTAGTTAATCTCGGCCGAGATGGCCGAGATATCGCCGATAATATCGGTTTCGGTGTTTCACCGAGATGCCGATATTGCTGGTAGGCCGATATTTCGCCGATATTGGCCGATATTTCACCGGTATTCACCGAAATATCGTGTCTCGGTACTCGACCGATATTCACCGAAATATCGTGTCTCGGTACTCGACCGATATTCACCGAAATCCGATATTGACTACATTGGTTTCCATAACCACCAACTTCAACTGCCACCTTTTGTGTTGTCACGCCAATTGGTGCCACACATGTTCTTGGTGGTTATGAACACTCTAATATGGTTATAAACACACTTTATAACCGTTCTCCATTGTCTCACACATTTGGCATGCTTGTAAAGCCAATAACCAAATCCTAACCGTCACTTGAGCCGTATTGCGCCACTGTAGCGCTTTACTGAATTCGTCCTTGATCCAATGCTCACCCATCTTGGCCCTGTAAACTTCTTGCTACAAGTTAATGCACGGACAATCCTTGTGCTTCAATCATCAAGGCCAACTTCTTAAGCTCATTATGGTTGCTCATGCGTCGTATGCTTCACTTAGCCAATTTTCTTGACAATAAAAATGCCATTCTTGCATTGCTAGCTTGTTTGCACTGTTCAAGCTTTGGCCAGCCTTGAACAAATGACATAGACCAACTCTTGGCCAACTCTACCTTCTTGCATCATCCTTGAGTTTGGGCCAACTCAATTCCATGGATATGCCTTAATGCCAACATCGCATGTTACATCTGACAACTTTGGTCATGTCTTGCCAATCCATCAATGAAGCCTCATTGTGTTGGCCAATAAGATTCATTAATTATCCAAATGTCTTTATAGTGTAGCGCTACCTTTGCGTGTCACTAGCCCTCAGGGTTATGCCATTCTTAGCACTTGACGCCTACGCAAAGTTGTCGCGCCATCCTGGATGCACACCGACTTGGCCTGCAACACTGTAACGCACAATCATTGTGCGCCACTTGTCCGGCACGTCATATACCTCCCCCACCTAATCCGTTCAAAACCCTCGTTGAGCGCAACAAAGTATACTCGCTATACTTGCTCTATGGACTTGTACACTTCTCGAGCCTATCTCGAAAATCAAAGAAACTTGCTTGGCCTTCTTTTCCAATACTTTTATGCCTAGTACCATATGCCATCACTTAGCTTCTCGCCTTGCCATTGATCTTACTTGACTTGTACTTGTTGTTGTCACGTTGGCCTACGCTCCAACTTCAATTACAATCGCATATCAACCCCAAATGCAAACCGGAAATTCTTCTTGTCAATTCCTCAAGTAGACTTAAATTTCACTTGAATCATTTGCGCCGAAGTATAGGCAAGTAATGACTCTTCCTAACTCGATCCCAATGATCATTCCCATATCTTTTGCCTTCATATTCCGACTTTTAGTCGCACCACGCAACATAATAAGACTTATTCAAGACTCGGCCTTATGCTTCAATCATGTTGCTTCTTCTCCAAACATGCCATGCTTTAAGGTATGCAAGCTATGATTCGATACCACTCTGGTATGTGCCACAATCTATAGTCTTTGCGGTACTTTGTCAACTCAGAACTTTTGCTAGATTTGGCCTCCAAATCATATTGAAAACTTTACCCTCTCGGACTTGCATCATTTGTATGCCAAAGAACCAACACCTTGCTGTTCTTTGCTCGCATTGTCGCAAAACCTTGATTGAAATGCATGACTTTGGTATAGTCATGACTTAGGATTACCCGGGACATCCCACCGTCACTTTGGACAAGGCATCCTCTTCACGCTCCTTTGAAACCAACAATTTAAGCATCACTTGCTTTTTCAAACTTCTACGCTTTAATGTGGAGGAAAAACAACATCATGTTCTTAAAGACTATGAGTTACTCTTAACTCATATACTTGATGGACTTACATCTTCATTCTTGCTGTGTTACTCCATGTTGTCGCTGCCAAATGATGTTGCACTTCCACATAACTCTCAATAACAAACTTGACTATGCCACCAACTCTATTTTTTTTTTCACTTTCAGCGTCTCCTATTGTATATTTTGGCTTAATATGCTATATAACATCTTCCACGTGAACTAGCTTTACTTTGAACGAAAGAGACAAGAACTCTCGTCTCAAATAACCCTCATTCACTACTACCTTACATAGAGAGACAACTCTCAACACCAAGGTTCACTCGACCCAAACTGAAAGTATACTCAAACTTGAGTAAATACTTGCACCAACTGATTGCGACTTGTAAGACCTAGCATGCCTTGCAATATTGACTTCATCTTCGCTTCTAAGCAACAAACAAGGAAGCGAGACAACACCTACTGTCCCCAATGTGGTAATTCACTTTGCCACATGCACTCTTCCAACTATCAATGTTCTTATGCAACTCCCATAAAGAAGCATAATATAATCAAAACTTAGTTGAATACTCCTTCAAACTGAGTCTATCATGTTGCTTTAGATTTCATGAAGATTTTTCTAAGAATGAACTCATACATTCTTATACATCACCATTACAATCAGTTATCCAAACCGAAAACAAGCTTCTTAAATTGCTACCTTTTTACTGGCTTGCATGCCACACTTTTTCTCGACGATTAGGACATACCAATTAACACCAACATTTTGACGCAAAACTGTGCACCTTTGCACAATTTAACTGGACTTAGCTTGGTGATCCTGAGCATCACCATAAAGCTCAGCAAGTCATATTACTTAATGACTTTTGCGGATAAATCCCTTGAACAATCTCAACAAGGCCATAATATTTGCAAATGAGGCACCATTACCTATGTTCCATAAAGCAATAATGCCACATTCTTCTTCAGACTTAAAACTCATTTTTACTGCCCATGCACAACTGGTTAGTCTTGTCTTTCCCCTTCTCCAAAATCAACTTTGTAGCAATAATGATTTGTAGTCGACAAGAACATCCGCTTGTGGTTATGATCAAATGCAGGTATTTGGACACCCTTGTCCAAGCATATTGATCCCACTCATAAACCATGTGCAAGCACACTCCTTGTGTACATCTAGCATCAACGAAGTACTCTTTGCAAACGCAAGATTGTGGTGTATCGGTTTTTCCCTTAACTTGCGCTTATTTCTTCAAATTTCCATAAGCTTTATGCTAGATAAGAATTATCCATCCAATTATTTTTTCATGGCATCACATTTCCATAAAAATGCTGGTTCACAACTAGACTTTGCATTACCACCAAGGTACATACATTCGAGAGAGATAACTTTAATCTTTCCATCCTACTGGATACAATGAAACACCTTCAATTCTATCGCATAGAAAAGTTCTCCATCTTCTTTGCAACTGCTAAGGCCAAAAACATCTTTGCATTCAAGAATTTTTGCAAAATTCTCATTACAACACGTAATGCACTCGCTACTGATAACACTACGAAGTTATGCATTCTAAATGCTTAATATTCGCATACTTGTGAGAAACATGGACTTAAACAACTGACTTGCACCATATAAGTCACCATAGCTGTCCTTTCCCTAAAACCCTTTTAGGGTTTCAGCGACTACGAAGACTTCATTGGGATTTGTGAAGCCAGCTCCAACTATTGTTTATCTTAATAGCTCAATTATCCTGATCTTGTTTGATTTTTGAGTCTCACTCCATCAACAAGATAAATAGAAATCATCAAAGTTCTCTTCGTCTCACACTTTGTTGATTCCACAAGTTTTATACTTGTGAGGTGAATAATAATCTAGGTTGCACTTCGGGTTGCATAAGTCTGGATTTTGAGGTTAGCTAGACTTTGTATATTATTATTGATTTTCGATCACCTTGATCAAAATATTTTTGATCGTAAAGGAAATCGTATATAGGCTTAATATGTGGGAGGCATATTGGTTTAAAGTCCTTAACTGAATTGAAGCAACTTTTCGTTGGTGTGATGGCAGCGAATGGAATTAATAGCGCGGAATCCTGCTGAGATTCAAGAGGAGTAAGGAACACGTGTGCAACCGAATTATTGAGAGGGTTTAATTCGGTCTCAACTACATTCCAACAAAGTTAATTGGTAGTAGGTTAGTGTCTCAGCGGCTTAATATAGTTTGGTGTTCAATCTGGACTAGGTCCCGAAGTTTTTCTGTATTTGCGGTTTCCACTTTAATAAAACTTTCGGTGTCTGTGTTATTTCTTTTCCGCATTATATTGTTTATCCTTATAATTGAAATATCACAGCTTTTACTTAAATCAATCATAGTAGATACATCCGACCTTGTTTGTTGGATAAGACTTGATTGATTACTTGGGAAATTGATCTTTTGAATAACCAAAGCACTTTCACCCGAAAATTAGGTTCATGGACTAGTGTCTGTAAACATTCTGATTTGAGAGTTAGAGATATAACTCGAGATATTCTTTCTTGATTGAGATTCATTAAGTTGAACTCTCGGAATTGAATATTGAGTTTGTCCATAAAGATTTCGTAAGAAAAAGTTGGTGGTGTATTTTGGTACCCCCCGCGTTTTCACTTTTAATGAATATTTTGCATCACATCATTAAGTCCATGGTATGTCGAAGTTATTCAACATTTATGACTAACATGATTTATAAGAAATGTGACAAAAAAAAACTAAGGCCATGTTTGGTATGGTTTTTAGAGATCGTTTTCCGTTTTTAAAACGGAAAACATAATGAAACACGTTTGGTAAAACATGTTTTCTGAAAACGTTTCTCCGTTGTTCTCAGTTTTTAAAAACGAAAGAAATGAAAACAACATGTTATCGTTTTCTCTGTTTTTTTTTTTTCTTATTTTCAAATGAAGGGTATGAGCTATGGTAAAAGAGCTAGAGTATGATCTCTTCAAAACTCTCTTGCATGATTAGTTTCTCTACTCAAACGTTCAATCTTTTATTCACTTCAATTTCCAAAATATGATGTTGTTCCTTTGTTTTCATGGTGTATAAGAGGATGAAACTGATAAGGGAATTAAACCCAGTATCGTTATAACATATTGATCAGTTGTTGTAGTGAATTAAGTCAAATCGATTATGATTTTTATTTTTTTATGAGGTTTTTGAGAGACATTATGATCATAGTACTATAACATTCACTTTTCTGATTAAATAACTGGAAGATTTGTAATGTGCATGAACTATTTGGTAAAATAATTGAAAGAGATATTAAATATTGATAATTATAAAAAATTTCATCTAAAGAACCCCTAATAGTTATAAAAATTAATTAATTTTTCTGATATGGAATTAAGTAATGAAAATTTCTTCTCTGACATACCTTTACAACCTATTCTATCAGCTCTTTCCAAGCCTTCAGCTTTAGTTTAAGGGTTGTCATGCCTAATTGTGTGATGGTCCCATTTATCACATGGTATACTGCAAACAACAGATTTTTAGGTGAAGATGGACCAGCACAAAACTTCAAAATTCAATGAAAAACATAATCCTTTACCCATCCGAGACAATTTCATGTAACATTGCCCCTCTTTACATGAGACTTCACATACCACAAACTTGTTTGTATTATCACATTACACGACCACGGCTTTAGCATTTAAATATTATATCTGTTTCCAGTTCACACTAAGTTGGGATGACAAATCTACAATCTTGAAGTATTTGATAGAGTTGTAGAGTATGAACTATTGTTGGTTATAATTTATAACTAAGTTTTGCTCATAAAAAATATATTTTCCAAAACGGTTTTTAAATTTTTACACCACAAACTATTTTCAAATCTAATGGAGAATGAAAACAAGAAAAAATAAAATATTTTAAAAACAGTGTGAAATAATTTTTGAAAGTTGTTTTTAAAAATTGTACCAAACATGCCTAAACTTTTACGTACATAACAAAAGAAGTAGAAATCTTATGAATACTATGAACATTTCTAGATAAATATTTGTTTATTATATTATTTACATGTGTTTTCTTTACAGAAATGTATTAAAACTAACTGTTACTTTTCCAAGTGAAACTCTATATGTTCTTATTTTTATGGGCTCCAATGATAATTTCTACCCAAATATACTAATTAAAAGTCGAGATATTTAATTTGGTTTATCTAAAAAAAACATACCATACCAATTTCTATACACCATAGGGAAAAAATTAAAAGTCATGATGTTTTATTTGTTTTATCTAAACAAAACCTGCATGCCAGACAAACAAAAAAGCCATACAAAACAAATTGAAAAAAGAAGTTGAGCCTCGGCATAGTCTGAGGTCATACCTAGTTATTAATTATGATTTTCGTTTATATTAATTATTGGACTATCGAAAATAATTTACTTCTAATCTAATATAATTGATATTTATTATTTTTCATGAATCAGGTCATGTTGAATCTTTCAAATCACTCCCCTGAAGAATTTGATAACACACCTAGAGCACTAATAGGTGAAAGTCCAATAGATGATATAAAAGAAATGACTTGAGTGTATAGTATGTTAGATTCTCTGTTTTAGTTTATGGAAGTGCAACATGATACTTCAAAAGCAGTAAGGGTTGAGACAAGGTGATCTTCTGTCACCTTTTCGTTTCTTCTTATTCGAAAGCTCTTACTTACATGGTTATTCAGTCTTAAGATTAAGGATTGGTTTCGGGTTTTCAAGCTAAATATTGCAGCATATTTATTAGTCATTTGGAATTTGCAAATGATTCCTTATTTTTTTGATATTGATGCTGGTCAAATCTAGGATTAGTTCTTCTTTCTTTTGAGCTTCTTACATGCCATAAATGTAAAAATTCATATTTATGGAGTTGGGTACGAATTTGATTTAACTGAATTTCTTCAATTCTTAGTTGCTACGTTGGAATTCTAGAAACCACTTATTAAGGCTTACCTTGGAATTCATATCTACTTTGATGGTGTTGCTAAATAGGATAAGGTAATGGATATATTTATATCTAAGCTGGATGGAAAGTCGTTGTTATCTGGAGATGGGTAGATTACACTCATCAATCGTATACTTGTTAGCTTGCTCATTATATATATGTCTTTATATAAATTTTAATGTCCGTGATTAAGAAATCGGATAAAATTATGTGTGATTTTTTATGACATGATGACAAAGGTAAGAAAAATGATTCATTTCATTAAGTGGAGGCTCTTTGGATAAGAAAAATGGCCGGTAGTTAGGGGGATCAAAAATGGAAAAAAATATAGACAATGCATTATTTCTAATTGGTCTTGCAGATTTGCACTAGATAGTGAAGCTCTTTTGAGAAATATCATTGTGGAGAATATGTCATTAATGAGAAATATCATTGTGGAGAATATGTCAATAATGAAGTTAGTTGGATTTTGAAAAAGGAATATATACAGAATTAGGTCTGTTTTGGTACCTCGTTTTCAAATCTAAGCCACTTTTTTTATTTCTTACAAAACTAGGACAATTGAACGGATTCCATCCAATTCCGTTATCTCAGTCAATATCTCGTGCTCACTGGTCAATATACCGCCAAAATCTCGTATAGAGAGATCTCGTGAACGTGTGAAAATTACTAAAATGCCCTCTTTGTACTGTGTCGGTAGCATAGTTATTGGCGCACACGTGCTTTGATCTGAACCCCTAATCCAAGATCAGGAAATCTCGAAGATTATTGAACGACAATGATATCCTATATACATCATTATCCTAAAATCCCTTCATGCAGTGCCACTCTTCCATCTTTGCTCTTCTTTCCCATTTTCTGTTCTTCACTGGCCGAAACAAGAGAGATTAAAACCAGTGAAAAACTATGGTGGTTCCTGTTACCCAATAGCACAAAAAGAAGATCGATGCTGATTTTGGGTTCTAATTAGAGAAGAAGAACAAAGAAACAAATGATTGAAGATGGAGAAATTCATGGGAATGAGCAGGAATTGAAGTTGAGATAGAGTTCGAATTAGAGAAGCTGTGATGAATAATTGAAGAAAATTAGGGTTTTGGTGGTGTTGATCTTTAATGGAATTGAGAGTTGCTACTGATAAAACAAATGAAGAAGAATTTGAGGGTTTAAACGAATGTGATTAAGGGTTATTTTTTCTTTCTCTGCCTATCTTTTTCATTACTAGATGTGTGGAAACTTTTAATGTTTCTTAGTTAAGTTTTTTCTCTTTATTATATATTTGGGGTGAATTGTTAGTGTTATGTCATGAATTCTTTACTTTTAAAAGCGAGTAAAAAAACATGCGTTGAATGTTAACCGATAAAATTTTGGTGAAAATAAATACTTGAGAAGTTTGATTAAAAGAAATAAAAAAAGATATGATTTTTCAAGATTCCATTTCGAAAACCTTCGGTTTTATCACAATGATAACCTTTTTAAATATTATATTAATTGGACACTCTGGATACATAAATATAAATGATAATCATTGTACGTAAGCAATTAGTATTGCTTCAGTGAAGCATACTATACTCTTATGTCGTCGTTAAACAGTATTGGAGCCAAACCTTCAATATTGTTGTCTTTAAACATGTGGGTATTAAAATTAATCAACCTTGAGTAAAATGCTCTTTACTGATTTTAAGATATTGTACTAAAGATATTTTATGAATGAAATGACAATTTTAATTTGGGACCATCATATGATATCTATTGGAGTATATTTATTAACAAAGGAACAATTTGACCTCCAATCCTAAGAGCCAAATCTATTAAATTCACCCATCAACCTCATAAAATCATCCTTAATCATACTCCAATCATGCTTATAGAACTCCATAGAAAATCCATCAGGACCTGGAGATTTATTGGCACCAAACTGTTTAACAACCTCATACACTTCATCTTTAGATAAATCCTTCTCCAATTCTAACTTCTCATCCTCAACAATCCTGTTAAAAGATATATTTTCCATTGAAAAAGCTACATCATTCTTTTCAGGAAAAGCATTTTCAAAATAATTCCCCATTTCCACTTTAATAAGGGTGTTATAGTGTCATAAACTATAGTAATCGTGGGGAATTGGGAAATTACGAGACACATAATATCGAATTTGCCCGTTAAGCCTAAATTCTCGAGATAAAACTTAGGACCCTAAAACTTACTTCGGCGTTTCCGTTTGTATAAGGTGTGTATAAATAAGTGATTTCTCTACCTTTCTCAAGCTCAAAAACAATTTGATTTTTTTATTTTCCAATCTTGCTGCATACCTCTTCAGTTGATTGATTTTTTATCCAAAATCAAACCCCATTAATAACTTCAAAGCCTCCAACTCTAGAGATGGAATGACAGCTTTTAGCTTCCTCGATATGAAAAGTATTAAGGAGTTGGCTGCTTTAAAGAACTGGAAATATTTTTTGTTATAAAAACTGATGCTTAGAAGGTTATTAATAAGATCAATGTGGTGGTTCCTATACTTTAGGCCAAGCACAATGGTCACCCTTATTCCTTAGCTATAGCTTATTTAAAGCTAAGGGAAAAGGGCCTCAAGGAAACCTCACTATGGTGCTATGTTAATAATGTTATCTCTTAGCTACACTATATGGAAACTATAAATAATACAAAACGGAAACTCAATTTCCGTTTGTTTTTTCTCTAAATTTTTTTCCGTGGAATATTTGGATAGGTTAAAAGATAATTAAGAGAGAAAAAAAAGGAGATATAATAGGTAAAAGAAAGAGTTTTAGTAAATCAAAATAGTGAAAAAGAGAAGCTTTAGGGTAAAACTATGAAAAACAGAGACGGATACTCAGTATCCGTTGAAAATCTTACAGAAATTGCATAATTTTTTACACGAAGACTGAGTATTAGTGTTATTTTCCTTCTATATAAGCGGATCAAATGTGATTCACTTTTAAGTATAGCTAAAGGATATCCCACACTTAAGCTACACGGGAGACCATAGTAAATGGGGTTCCCTACAAATATGGGATAACTAAGGAAAATGGCATACCATTGTACTTGTCCTTAGGTTTACTATTAAATAAGAGACATAAAGTCGAAGTTTTATCAAGAGATACGCTAACGAAGCTGCCTACTCTCTAACCTTACTTTTAAACACAATATCGCTATCTCGTGACCCCGAAATGCGATGTCTCTATTGCTTAGTAATTTTTTGCTTTCATATTGTTTTTCCTTAGTAATTGTCACTGGCCATTGTCGATGATCATAATTTGCTTACAAATCCAAAACTGCTAAAATATCTCTTGTCACCCAAAAGTTGACATAACTGGAAAATTACCTTGCGGCTTGTGACTCAAATTCCAAAACTGCTAACCAATTTGCTTGGGGTGTACCAACCAAAAGACAACTGATGTTTTGTCTTATATGTGGTTTGGCACCACCAAGCAAATTGAACCCTCTTGTTAACAATCTTGTCAAATTTTACCTTGGTACTATCCTGTCCAGCCCAATAAGGCTCACTCACCCAGCACCGCCAGCACTAGGGGTGTGCATACAATCCGGAACCGCGGATTTCATCCGCAACCGTCCGCAAAATTGCGGGTGAAAACCAATCCGCAAGAGTCTATGGTCCTATTACGGTGAATTCTTAAATCCGCAAGGTCTAGCGGTTTGGTTACGGTTGGTTTTGTAAATCCGCGGATTTATTCGCACCATGAGGTAATAAAAGAATTTAATAGAAATAGTAATAGCTAGTCTAAGCTCGAGCACCGATGTATTTTTAACGAGAGCCCGATGACTAACGAGATAATGAAAGACTTAAAAATGTACCGAGCTTATGCTTTTCTTTGTTAGGGTCTTTACTCCTTCTTGTGAGGGGACTTAATGACAAAGACACACCCAATTACTAAGGTTCACTACTAAGAACTCAATCATGTCTCTCCCACCTTCCACACCATTGCTATCATTAACAGGTTAGCACGTTATGATGTACTTCGGTACTTGCAGTTCCTGGAAACCAAGACATTTAGTAAATGGATGTGTCATCGTCATTCTGAAGGACCTTGAGATTATTAGTTGAAGCCCACAGAGCATCTTGCAAATGGGTTTCACAACTTGCAATATGATAAATGTATAACGACGTTGAAGCACGAACCGTGCTTATGCGAGAGCCAAAGTAAGGGTTAGAAGAAAGCTGAAAAATTCTAAACAAAAGCGAGGAAGAAAGAAGGCAAGGGACCATTTTGACTAAATCCGTGGTTAAACCGCATCCGGTCCGCATTATCCGTTGATCCGCGGATGTGAAATCCGCGGGTGATTGGGCCGGTCACGGTTCAATTTTCCAAATCCGCAACTTTGACGGTTTGGTTGCGGGTGACCCCTAATCCGCAACCGTCCGTCCGTTGCACACCCCTAGCCAGCACCGCCCAAGTTCAGATTCAAACCCTCGCAATAAAAACCAAATCCTTCCCATCGCCGAATCCTAATTTCCATTTGATCCTTCATCCAAAAAAACAAAAACCCTAGAAATCAGCCCTCTCTAATTGTTTCAATGGGGAGCTTCAACATTCTCCCTAAGGAGATCGCGTTGGACATTTTTACTCACCTACCAGCTGAATCAGTATAAAAGTGTAAATCGGTCTGTAAATCATGGACGACGACATCATTTCCTCGACTCCACTTAACTCATCTTCGTAGTTCTTCCGGTAAGTTGGGTTTCTTTCTCTTAAGTCGTTTCAACAGAGGATTTGAATATTAACTGAGTATGACTGTAAGATTTCAATTGAGAGTGGGCCAATTACAAGGATGAAATTAAACCCTATACCATTTCAATATAATGAAATTGTTGGTTCATTTAATGGTTTAATTTGTCTAAATGTATGCTATGATTATGATCTTGGTTTATTTGATCTATATGACTATGAACCTACTTGTATTTGTAATCCTATCACCAGAGGGTATCTTGCTCTTCCAAAACTTGAGATGTCGTATACGAAATTTAAGAATCGTTTGTCGAGTGAATTCGGTTATTGTCCATCGAATAGTGAGTACAAAGTTGTTAGGATCAGCAGGTTAGGTAAAGAGTAGGATATTATTCAGGTTGAGATTTATACTCTTGGCTGTGGTAATGGTTGGAGAAACTTAGGTAGTTATGAAGAAGAGTATTTTTTTTTTCTAAATACAGTCGGGGTATTTGCCAATGAAGCTCTACATTGGATTGAAAAGAAAGGAAGGATAATGGCATTTGATTTGGTTAATGAAAGTTTTCATGAAATTCCATTACCACCAATTTTGCTAAATCGTAATTGGCAGGGGATGATGACTGTTGAAGTTGGGGTTTTAAGTGGTTATTTGATGTGTCTCCATCGTAGAAGAGGGAGACCTGTCGATATCTGGTTACTGAAGAAGAAGGAGAATGGCGGTGGTCTTTATGACATGAAAGAAGAGGTAGATTACTGTTCAATGAGCTGGAATAAAGAGTTTAGCGTAGTTGGTTCGGAACCATTTGCTTTTACGGAGAGTGGTGCAGTTCTGTGTTTCCATACTAATCTTGTATCTACCAAGCTCAGTTGTTATGGCTTCAGATCTTTGTCTGCTGAGATGCTTGATTACTTTTGCCAAGAAATTTCTCCACCACCAATCCCTCACATGAATACCTTGGTTTCATTGAGAGGTTTAGGAGAGAAAAACACGTAAATAGTGGAATCAATTTAAGTGACAATCTGTCTGCAAAGGAGCAATTGAAATGGTGCATTTCATACGTACATACAAACATAATGGTTTCATTAGGTGGCCACTTCATATTGCAGGTACCTATTCTTTAACCTTTTTTTTTTAATGTTTTGTTAAATTAACTTGAACTAAGTTTAATGGAAAGAATGCGATACATCTTTTAGCAATCTTCATTTGTTCATAGAAATGTCAATTTTTGGGTTATGCTTATAAGCTAGTTTAAATCGTGCATTTCATTACTTTATTTTTGTTAATTGTGCATTTCATTATTTGTTTTTGCTACTTTCAATGGAGAAGAATGCGATGCATACTTTCATAAGCTAGTTTAAATCATCTATAAAAATGGAACCAAAGAAGTGTACTCTGGAAAAAAGGTGGAAATGTTGGGTTTATCGGTGGTTCTTACTTCTTAGCATCATATGATTGACACTTTAAGGAAACCAGATTTTAATATTTATGTACTTTCACATGCTGTTTCGAATTTGCAGCGGGCAAATGTTTGGTTTATAGCTTTAGGAACTAACTAGTTCTTTACATTGCTTATGTGGATTTTATGAAGATATACTAAGATCAGTGGATCAAAGCAAAACTGCTACAGCTAGAGTAGTTTGAGCACCAATCTGAAGCCAAGTTAGTCTTCCTTTATCAGGATAATTCAGATGAACGACAGATGTATCTAGTCAGATTACTGTAAAAGCTAACATTTAGAAAGTTTCAACACAACAACCCTACAAAACCATGATAAAATAGACAGTTTGGATGAGAGTGAGATATGCAATGAAATCCTAAATCCTGCTGTCTTAAACATGTTTTGTTTGGTCATAACTATTGAGTTCAGCTCTTAGCAAGTGAATAGCTTTTTTGGACAGTTCACCCACAAGTATAAGTATGGTTACAAAACCCTAATATTCAAGTCTCGTGTTATCTCCCCTTGGCTACTAAGCTCTAGGGGTTTGCGTTTTATTTGTCATTAGCAATTTTATTAGTAAGAACGGTTTTTTTATGCCTCAAACAGTTCAATAATTCATGACATGTTATTAACATTTTGAACCCTTCAAACAGATTTTTTCAGTGTAACTTGACCAATGTGCCTTGTTACTCTGTATGATCAAATTTTCATAGTCAAATATGTGGCTTTTCCTTGGAAGCTTCTGAAAAATAAAGAATCTGGAGCCTTGATTCCGTCTTTTCATCTTGAGGGTTATCCATAAATGAATTGCGATTTTCAAAGTTATGGGTAAATTTCTTTAGCGTCTAGACCAAGATTGCAGGCTTTGTTGTACTGGTTCTGAAACCATTGACCATCTCTTTCTCAAGTGCCCTGCTGCACGAGCTGCCTTTTTTAGCTCAAATTTGGGTTTCAGAGATATGCAAATTCTTCTAGAAAGTTCTTACTGTCTAGTTAGATTCAGGAAGAATGGGATTTTCAGTGTCTTTAGAATGGGAAGTTATGTTGTGAGGGCCATTTGGAAGGCCTAGAATGATTTTTTTTTTAATAGCACTGCTCCTATCATTAAATGAATCATCCAGGTTGCTCAGTTTTGGTTCAATTACTACTTGGCTACTGGTGATGATCATACGGAGTCTGTTTTGTTCCAGACTGTCACTCCCTGAAGAGGCTTCATTCTGTAAGTTAAGTAGGAGCCACCTGAAAATCCTCGGATCAAGTTGAATACTGATGCTTCCTTCTTTTCTAATGCTGGCGCTTGTGCTCTGGTGGCTAGGAAATCTGAAGCAAAGTTTGAAGATGGTGGTACTTGTGGGCACAATTGTCTCTCCCCATTGAAGGCTGAAACTAAAGCTATTCTTCAGGCCTTGGTACTTGGCTGCTTTGGAAAGACTATCATTGGAAGTGATGTTGAAAAAGTGATCAAGGTGCTCAACAAGGTGATGAAGTCTTATTGCAAATCAGTAGCAGGGCTGATTCCTTCTTCAGAGCCCAGTTCAAGTTTAGAAAGGTGCAAATGAAGCTGCGCACTCTCGAGCAAGTTTTGCATTTTTAAAAACATGCTGGTCCTTCCCCACTTTGTATTGCCTTTCTATGTGTATAGAGCGTCTTCTCTTTTAGTTCTATTTTTGTTTCTCTTTTGCAAAATGAAAAAAAAAGAAGGAAAAAAAAACTCTGCATAATCGATTATAAAGTGTCCTATATAAGCATATCCAAAATTACACTACACTCCCTGACTACAGTATTTCTGCCAGTCACAGTAGTTGAAAGGGAACCGTGTGGATTAGATTCGAAAGTGCTAGGGAGCCCGCTTCTATACACCATCATTTTACACCACTATGTGTCACTAACATCTACCATTGATTTCTTTCTCACCCTGCCCAAATTGTTAGGCAAAGAATAGAAACACTAGTCTATTGAGTAACAGAAATCAAATCTTTAACAAAAATAATAGGTTACAGTCCTTGGTAACCCTTTGCAGCACAAAAATGAAAAAAAACAAAGGGGCAATCCGAGAATTGAACTCGGGACCTCTCGCACCCTAAGCGAGAATCATACCACTAGACCAATTGCCCTACAGTTGGTTGCTAAGATGACTGAACCCTGAACTTTTCAATCTTCAAATGGTTTCAATTGTGGGTTTGCCAGGGGATCCGGTTCAGGTTCATGATGGTTAACGTAAGGCGCCCTATTGGACCGTGGTACAAAGAAAAACACCATGTTCGTCAAATATGTTAGATTCTAATTAAAAAGGCATCATTAGAGATACAAAGGCATGTATTTTTTTTGTTGCAAGATGAATAATTCAAATCAGAAATTACCAAGATAACAATTTAGATATACAACCTCAAACTTAAAATAAAAATTCACAACTACTTTCCTACTCTATATGGTTGAACATAAAGACTTTTAACTTCTTTCAAATCACACCACTTGAACTAACTAGTAGCTTCTGCCCCAGTAAGTCCACTTTGTAGCAAGTTTTGTTTTTTCAGAGCCAGAGGCAAAACACAGTGTCCCTTCTGGAAGGTCAGGCTGATCGAAAGGGGTGCAAAGAGTCTTGCGTGCACCCATATGCTCCTTCTTGATACGTTTTTTAACATCTCTCTCAACATCCTCCTCATCGCACCAAGGAGCTAAGATCAGCCTATTCTCATGCAGAGCCTGTAAGAATATTTCTATACATATAGAAATATCCTGTGGGCCCATGTAATAGTTTTGGTTAATTAAGAATATTGCTAAATATTCCGGTTACCATTTTAAGGGATTAATTTCTATTAACTCTTCTTTGATGGACGTTCGAGATTGATTGCTAACTCTAAACCCTAGGAACCTTGGTCCCCCTTCTACCTATAAAAGGAACTCAATAGCCATTAGTATTGGTTCGAGAATTTTATTATTCATTACACAAAGGAGAAACCAAGATATTCCGTTTGTATTCTCGTTCTCTCACGGGTGTGCTTGCACCTTGGAGGATTTCTTGGATTCAATCAATGGCTTCATCAGGTATTCTATTTTAACACAACTATGCGTATTGTGATTATCATGTTGTTCGAAGATCCAACCGTTATATATATAAAATAAAACTTATATTTGGCATCGAGCCTGGTTTAGAACTCCATGATTGTCCTTGATGATTGTATGCAGTTGTTGTGTTTATATCAATCCATAGTATGTCTGTTTGATTACTAATATTCATGTTTATGTATGATTTATAAATATGAATATTTTGTCTTACTTAATTGAAATTCAATTTTGATTGATTGAGCAAATAAATCATGCGGCTATTTTTTTTTTTAGATCCTGTTAATTATAATATGGGCTCACCTATAATAGCTTGATATGTTTCTATGATTATTGGATTTATAACATATAAGAAAGATTTGATGTGTTGTTTCATCCGATTGAAAATGGTATGATCTCGTATGATTTTTGCTTGACGTGATATAACATGATGATGTAATTAATTTATGATTAATAACATGTTTTGTTTAATTCATGCGTAAAGTACTCAAAACGTTTGTTTAATATGCGAAGTATGCGGCTACGGTTATGTGAAGATGAAACGTTTATGAAAAATGAAAGTTTATATGTATGGGGCTCACTATGATATTTATGAAAGTTTATTGGCCTTGGTTTAGTATTTCTTAACTATAACATAAACATGAAATGTATGTTGGGTTCTGTTTTGGACAATCCCATAAGGTTAAAATCATCTTGGTTTGACATTAAGAAAACAGTTGACCATAATGTCTGACCTTGACTGTTTGACCATCTGACTTTGACTGACTGTTGACTTCCGCCATTGACTTTGACCGATTGTTTGACTTCTGTTGTTGACTTTGACCGACTGTTTGACTTCTGCCGTTGACTTTGACTGACTGTTTGACTTTCAACGTTGACTTGACTATTTGACTGTTGACTTTCGCATGTTGACTTTGAGTTTTGATTTTTAATTTTGGTTTTTAATATGAACATATATAGAACTTTATTGTATCGTAATAACTATAACATGTTTTAGATCACCAAAATGTTTGAATTGTATGCTCTTTAGTTATCACCACAGTGATACTAAAGTATTATATTATATTAACATGTCATTGTAAGTCTACACCGTTTTTTGCAATCACATGAGAATAACTATCACCCACAGGAGATGTTTGTTCAAGTGTTTGTATATATAAACATAAAGAAAGTAACTATTTAGTCATACATATTAGAATGAAAAGTTACCCACAAAAGTTACTCTAATTCACATGTTTGAACAAATATTATGATTATGTATGTAACCATGAAAGGCATAATGTCCACAGATGTTTGTCTTTGCTTTCTTATATATATGTGAATGTTTTTTTTGTGTGACTTTATGACATGATTGATGTTTTATTTGCAAACCGTAAAGTGCAGGTTTTGCAGTTATCGACATCATGTGATAATGACATTATTTTAGTTGATTGGCTATCACCACAGTGATATCAAATCACTTTTGGCCATGATTACAGTTTTTCTAATGCTTGTAATATTTTTTTTTCTTAAATATATCGTAACGCAAATTTACCCAAGAAATTGGAGTTCATTTATTTAAGAAAACACCTGATCGATATGATTGTTGATCATACATTATGGATATGAACTGATTTGAATCTTGAGGGTGTCTTGTGTAATTATGTTTCACTTTTCTCCCAATGTTGATGATAATTTCAATTGTACGTATAAAATTATTGTGCTTAAGATTCTTAGGTCATAATTCTTTAGTTTTCACCACAGTGATACTAGAGTGTTTTATCTTAGCAATAATAATAATTTTATTGTAAGCATGAATACGCCAAGCCGTAAAGGCAAGGTTTAGTAGTTATTATGGCATTATTTGAGTTGTTTGGCTATCACCACAGTGATGTCAAATAATTTTTCCAGTCATAATATCATGTCAAGTGCTTATAATATTATTTTTCTTAAATGTATTAGAACAACAATTACCCACAGGTAATTTGAGTTCACATGTTTAAGATAACATTGAAGTGTACAATATCTGATCATACATTATGGTAATTAAATAATTGGCACATGATTTTACGTTATTTCTTAAAAGTGCATAAAAGAAAATTTACATAAATTAACTCATTATCGAGTTGAGTAACCTATTACGAATTTTTCATATTTTCATGAATATTTTTTATTATGTTGTCCAAAACTTATTGCATCCTCTATGAAATTGAGGTTTTATTTTTGATAAATTTCTCCATATTTCTGAAAATGATATTCATTGACTATTTAACACCTTTCATATTAATTCATCATATATCCGATATTTATTATGATCTTTAAGTTTGTATCATATTTAAATGAGTGATGCATCAAAGAATTTTTCTTCAATGAAATTTCATTATTGAATTATATTTATAGACTTGTTTCATGCTCGATTTTGGTTTAAGAAAAAGTTCATTATGTTTGGATATTTTTCGATTATAGGGTGTTGATATTTTTTCACAATTTATGTATGGCATGCTTTTGAATAAATGTTCATGATTGATGTTTTAGGGTTACTTATTATTGTTTATAAGCGACTAAATTTATGATCAGATCAAGTATGTCCGTATCATTGAGTGGGACTGTGCAATATCACAAGAAAAATTAGTGTGATATTTGCAATTGTACATGTTTGTTGGATAGTTTAGTTATCACCACAGTGATGCTATGCTCTTATCTGGTAAGTGGTGTATATTTTGAGTTCTTTCAGTTTGATTTAACGATTAGAACAATGCTGCTCACAAGTAGTTTTGGATCACAAATTTAAACAAGCATTAAGGTTATCTAAATATTTCATATACATGTGAAATAATAGCCACCCACAGGTGACTACAACTCACATTATATTAGGTTGAAAATATTTAGAATTATTGGAGTTTGTTAATACATTTTAGGACGTGAGTTGCCCACAGGTGATTCTAGTTGTGGTATTGAACAAACATAATGTTGCGTGTATGAGAAGGTAAAATATGTACTAATGTTTTTCATGTCTCACATTGTTCCTTGATAAGGTTTACCCCACAGGAGAATCTTATTGAAGGTATGTGTTTGTAAAGTAAAAATACTCCTACCCCAAACACAGAATTTTGTATGAATGATGATTTTGGTGACAATTGATTTGTGGACTGGATCTTCGACTGAATGATGGAGGAAGGGGGGGGAACCGCAAAAACCCTCCGATGCTAAAGTCGTATTGGATTTTTCACATGAGATTTTTGGCTAGAAGATTGCTTACCTTTTTGGTTGTGAAACTCTCCATTTATATGTGCGAATTTCAGTTTATTTTCTGTGATTTAATGGCAGGCATTGATTGCCATAACTGGCCCCTGCATGCCTCCCTGAAATAACAGTCCCTGCATGTCTTCCAGCAATAATGTACCTGCATGCCTGCATGACTGCATGTCTTCCAGCAATAATATTCCTGCATGCCTGTATGACTTTAGAGAAATACTACTGGGACGCAAATATCCGGGGGCTACGGGACCAAACTACATCGCGCGACAACGAATCGAAAGATCAACAAATTGCTGTCAATTAGTCGCCGATTAATCGCCGAATAATCGGCGATTTCTCTCAATTAATCGGCGATTATCTCCAATTAATCGCCGATTACCACTCGGTTGGGCCGCCGGCTCGTGGCCGCCGGCTTGGACCGCCCAGTTGGGCCGCCGACTTGGGCCCTGTTGACGTGGCACACAGTGCTGACGTGGCACCTGCCACGTCATCGTGACTGATGACGTGTCACCTCGTTTTGTTGCCGTGGCTCTTTGAGAACTGTGTATTCTGCTGACATGGCACCTGCCACGTCATCGTCTTTGCTGACGTGGTACCTGCCACGTCACTGTCGTTGCTGACGTGACATCTGTTTTGGTGACGTGTTACCTGCCACATCATCAACTGCGCTGACGTGGCAACTGCTTTTGGTGACGTGCCACCTGCCACGTCATCAACTGTGCTGACGTGGCACCTGCTGTGGTGACGTGTCACATGCCACGTCATCAACTGTGCTGACGTGGCACCTGTTTTGGTGACGTGTCGCCTGCCACGTCATCGCCTGTGCTGACGTGGCGCCTGTTTTGCTGACGTGCCGCGTTGGTGACGTGGCACCTCCGATGACGTGTTATTAGTGACGTGGAACACTTGTGTTGTGAAAACTTTTTAGCCCATGGGCTTGTACATGGGGTGTTTGTTAGGCCTAGTTAGCCATTTTTGAGTAAACTAGGGAAGCACCTTAGGCCCAATGAACACTCCTTAGCCATTAGCAAGGGTTTTGGAGGCCTAAGTTAGCCCATTTATTTGTGAAGAATATTAGGGGTACAAACATCGCCCCCTCTTAATCCATAACTTGTTATGGGTTAAGAAGTTCGGGTTCCCCTCTAATTTTGTATTTTTCCGGAGTGTTACATAACTCGCCCCCGTGCGTGTTGTTCGGAGTGTTACGCAACTCGTCCCCAAGGATGTGTTGATTGTCTTTGAGTGTTACACATCTTGCCCCCAAATGGTTGGGGTGACGTATAACTCGCCCCCAATATGTGTTTTGTGTCATGTTTTGCTCAATGCTTGCGCAGGGTGCACCTCCTGCCGCATTTCGCTTGTGCATGGAATGAAAAGTTGAGTTTTACTCGCTACCTTGAATTTGCGCAGGGGCCAATTCTGCTATTCAAGATGCGCGCGAGTTTGGGATGTGTACATTTTCACGTGCACGACCAGAGATGAAAATGTTTGCCACATTTGTTGCTGCCCCATATGATGGGGATGAATTTGAGATAGGGTAGAAATGCTCGAACTGTGCACTTACCCTATCCACGAGGTGTCAGAGACGTTGCTGACAGTAGACTTCAACTGTACTGTTTTGTCATTTAGGGATGACTGCGGATTCGATCACCCGCAGTAGCTTATAATTAACACGAACAATATTGATAAAGTACGGAATACCAAAATAATGTTGGACCAGAATATCTGAATTAAAATAACAAGATAAATACCTACTGCTTTGATTAAGCTGCCTCGTTAAAACCTTTGAGTGGAAAACCCAGTGGGACAAAACCATCAAAAAGGAAAAAGAGTGCAGCACAGCAGGACTTGAATCTACCTCTAATGATAAAACTTTTTCAAGTGGAACGAATTCCACGGCTTCCATGGCCTGGAATCCTCAGTTCCGTCAAGATTCCTCAAGTAGTAGGATCCACGAGATGCTGGTCTATCCACTATGTATGGGCCTTCCCAGTTCGCCCCGAGCTTCCCACAGTTCGGTTCCATTGTGGCTGCTCGTGTTTTCTTCAAGACATATTCCCCTGGTTTGAACGACCGTTCTCTGACCTTGCGATCATATCCCAGCTTGATTGCCTGCTGGTACCGGACCAACTGCTGCAATGCTGTTTCTCTTTGTTCTTCCGAAGAACTCTTTGTCCAAAGCCGGTATGTCTTGTCGTTTTCCGGACTTGACAAAGACGAGTTTTGGTAGTCTTGAGTTGTACCTCGGTGGGTATGGGACCGCCTCTGTCCCATACGCCAATGTGAATGGAGAAAATCCAGTGGATCTTTTGGGGGTTGTTCGATAAGACCATAAGACTCCAGGGAATTCTTCATTCCATTTTCCCTTCGCCTTTTCCAGCCGTTTCTTGAGGTTGTCCATAATAACTCGGTTGGTTGCTTCTGCCTGCCCGTTGCTTTGAGCATAGTAAGGAGACGAGAAATTGTGGCGGATATTCAGGCCCTTACAAAAGTCTTTGATTACTCCCGAATCGAATCGCTTCCCATTGTCTCGATATTATCGCGTCTGGGATTCCGAACTCCGCAGACGATATTCTCCCATATGAACCTTTTCACATCATGTCTGGTGACGTGTACCGTGCACTGCTTTCGACCCACTTGGTGAAATAATCGGTAGCGGCTAGTACGAATCTGACGCCTCCAGGAGCTTTGGGGAGCAGCCCGACGATGTCCAATCCCCACATAGAGAACGGCTAGGGACTAAAAACTGGATGTAATTCGTTGGCGGGCCTTTTCGGAATTGGAGCGTGTTCTTGGCATGGCACACATTTCTGCGCATATTCTTTAGCGTCTTTCGCATGTACGGCCGTAAATACCCACGGGTAAGTATCCTGTGTGTGAGACTAGCCCTCCGAATGGCTGCCACAAATCCCCTCATGGGCCTCTCGCTAGTATTATTTGTCCTTCCTCGGCCGATACGCATCGCAAAAATGGCTCCAAAGCAACAGGTTTGCGGTATAATGTACTCTTCGATCATTGAGTATCTCCATGAATTCTTTCTCACCTTTGCAGCCAGCTTTCTCATCTTCGTGGAGTTCGCCGGTTGTCGTGTCACCGGATGTATGGTTGACGCCAGTCTGTAATGTTTTCAACATGACTGCCTGAATTATCTCTCATTGGACTGTCATCATCCATATTGCTGCCGATGTTCTCAGTATCCCCCTGTGCTGATGTAACTACCATCTCGCCCCCACTAGCGTGTTCGAGAGCCAGAACAAATTGGCTGTCGGAGATACTAGGTAACTCTTGGAAATCTACTACAACGAAACGGGCGGAATCAGTTTCGACTGCGGAAGAGAGATATGCCAAAGCATCTGCATGCCCCTGTTTTCCAACGCGGTCTCTGCCCAATAGAAAATTGGTCGAACTCATTTGCCGCCTTTCTCATATGCTCCAAATACAGGGCCATTCTCTCTTCCTTGGCTTTGTAGGTCCCGAAACCGGGTTGACCACTAGCATGGAATCGCACCGACTTCACGTTCTTCGCATCTAACTGTTTGACACTTTTAAACCGATTATTGCAGCTTCATATTTAGCTTCATTGTTTGATGCTTGAAAGCCCACTGTTGCTTTCTCCATCCTCGAACCTTCGGGAGTGAGGATGACGCATCCAACTCCAAAGACCACCAACGTTTGATGACCCATCGGTAAATCCATATCCATAATGGTTCTGGTGTATCAATCTCCATTGCAGACTCGCCTTTGATCGATCGGTGATCGCTCGGTGGGTTTGAACAACTCCACTTCTTCGTCGAAGAACCATTTCTATATCGTCCACGGGAAAATCACTGCGAGCGATGCAAGGTGCATGTCCTTTCTCTGCCAGCTTCGGTTTCGTACTTGATCTCATACGCCCCGAGAAAATTTGACCATATGGCTAGTCGATGGAATCATCAGCACGCTCCAGGATTCTCTTCAGCGGGTATTCCGAGTATACTACGATCTGCCTTCCTTGGAAATAAGGCTTGAGGCGACGAGATGCATGGAAAAGTGCAAGTGCTATCTTCTCAATTTTCTTGTACCGTGTTTCCGCCCCCACAAGGATTTATGTGACGAAGTATACAGGTTTCTCATGTGGATCCGTAACAAACAACACTGCACTAACAGCGTTCTCCATTGCAGCCAGATATACTCCGACCGGTTGTCCAGTTTTTGGACTCACCAAAACTGGGGGAGTTGACAAATACTGCTTGATCTCATCAAAAGCCCTTTCGCACTCATCCGTCCAACCAAAATTCACTGCTTTTTTCAAAACATCAAAGAATGGCTTGAATCGATCCGACGATCGTGAGATGAAACGGTTTAAAGATGCTAATCGTCCCGCTGGATCTGGACCTCCTTCTTCGTTCTTGGGGATGGCATTTCTCTGATGGCTCTGATTTGTTCCGGATTTGCCTCGATTCCTCTCGTGTGTCATCAAGTATCCAAGGAACTTTCCGACGATGATAGCCCAAATGAACATTTTTGCTGGATTGAGCTTCATACGATATTGCCTTAAGATATCGAACGTCTTTTGCAGATCGAGAAAATGCGATTCTTTTTGCTGAGATTTCACTACCATATCATCGATGTATACTTCCATAGATTTCCCAATCAGATCCTTGAACATATGGTCTACCAAGTGCTGGTAGGTTGCCCTGCGTTCTTAAGCCCGAACGGCGGCATTACGAGATAGCAAGAAACTCCTCTGTCGATCACGAATGCAAGTATGCTCTTGGTCGTCCTCGAACAAAGGTATTTGGTTATACCCCGAAAAACCGTCCATGAATGACAGTCTCCCATACCCTGCGGTTGCATCCACCAAATCTCTTATCCGCGGCAGCGGGTAGGGATCACTCGGACAAGCTTTATTCAAATCAGTAAAATCGATACAGACACGAATTTTACCAATTTTCTTCGAAACAGGTACGACGTTTGACAATTGACTTGGATATTGTACTTGGTCGAATAAATCCGACTTCCAAATGACTTTTTCGACCTCTTCAAGAACTCCATCTTTTTTGCTTTGCGCCATATTTCGATTTTCTCGAACAGATGGAAATTCTCATCGATATTTAGCTTTGTGGCGAGGCTACATTCGGATCTATCCACGGCATCTCAAAGAAAACTCCATGCAAAACGTCGGCGTTTGCCCTTAGCAATGTCATCAAACCATCACGTTCATGTTCGAGCAGATCTGCCCCTATGAACGTTGTTTTGTGCTCCTCATCTCCAATCTGGACCTCGATCGTTTCTCAACCGTTGGGGGTTCACCATCCTCTCCCCCTATATGATTACGGAGGGAGAGGATTCTGTAATTGCTATTTCTGCTCGACTCGCATGATCTGGTTTCCACTGACTTCTGACTTCTTGTACTCATCCATTGCACTTTCATGACACTTGTGGGCGGCCATCTGGTCGCCTCTCACTTTCACGACTCCTTCTTGGGTAATAAACTTCAAGCATTGATGATTAGATGATGTGACTGCACCGATCTCATGCAGCCAATCTCGTCCTACAATCGCATTGTAGGGTGTTCGGCAATCTAACAACAAGAAAGTGCCCAAGACGGACTTGTCACCCACCAAGTTATAGGTATTTTCACTTTTCCAATCGCCTTTGTAACTTCTCCGCTGAAACCGATAATTGGATTTTCATCCTCCTCGATCAAGTCGTGTGGAAGATTCATAGAGGATTAAGGACCTGAGAACAGCACGCTCACTGAACTTCCTGTATCAACTAGAATCTGGTGTACACGAAACATGCCAATCCAAGCATTATAACGATAGCATCATTGTGGGGAGCATATACACCTATCATGTCCGCATCGAGAACTCGATCTTTGTGCATCCAAGTTCCCGAAGTTTCTGCTCCATTACCGTGACAAAATCGATGTGATTTGTCAAGTACCACTCTTTCAACCGCCCGAGCTTCCTCCCCGGTTTCATCTTCGATGCCCGCCTTGGTCATTGAATGGATCTGGCGTGGCCGACGTTAATCACATGTGCGTTAATCACGTTGGTTGTGCCAAACTGTCCGGGCCCTTTCCCAAAGTCCTTTTCACGTCTTCACAGTGCAGCTTCCCAAATCGATCATTCGCCGAATCTCGATCTGTAAAGAGCGGCGATTCTCGATTTTGTGACCATGGTCTTTATGGAACTTGCAGTATTTGCTCCTATCACGCTTATCTCGTATTTTTGCTGCCAAAGGACGTGGGGGGCTCAAATCTTTGTGTATTTTTTCGTACAGATCTGTGATACTTATGCTCAGCGGGGTCAGCTTCATATCGTGAAATTTCGATACCCAGTTTCCATGCGTTCACCTTGATTTTTCTCGTCCAACATCACCGCGATCATTATGCTTTGACCGTTCGAACGGTTCTTGGATTTTCTCTCTTACCATCGTTTGGATGATTGGATGATTTGTGAACTTCTTCTCGAGCTTTAGAATCGTCCTCCATTCGGGCGTACTCTTCTACTCGATCATATAGTTCTTCCAAAGTTTTTGGTGGTCTCTTGACCAAAGAACCGTACACACCTCTCTGATCATGTTGGTAAGCTTGTTTGTATGCCGCAATGACAACTTGGTCGTTGGCTCCATCCACGTCCGCTAACTCTTGCTTGAAACGCCTAGTGAACTGTCTGATGCTTTCCTCCTTCCGAATTCCTAAAAGGAACAGTGAATGGCATCCTTTCAGTCACGTTTGTTGTATTTATAGTTACTGAAAAAATCATCGATCAGCTTATGGTAAGTCCCGATCGACCAGTCTTTGAAGCCGGTTGAACCACGTTATAGCTCCTCCTGTCAAGGATTGCGGAAACATTTTACACATCAACTCGTCGCTGTACTGCCACAAGGACATGGCAGTCTCATAGTGTAAAACGTGCTGATCTGGATCATCAGTTTTCTCATCGAATTCTGGTAATTTTGGAACTAAAAAATTCATTGGCGGCCTGAATTCTCTGATATTCTGCTTGAAAGGAGCTCCTGCTGCTCGATGTAGCCTTTCCATCTTTTCTTCTCGGGATTGTTTTTTCATCATTACTTTCTCGATCATCTTGGCAAGACGAGCTTTTGTTATCGCGTCTAGGTCGCCATCTGAGGAACTGCCTTCCCGATCATAATCCCAGTCCTCTGGAATATGATTATCCGATCTCATTTTCTTTCTTCGGTGCAGAGTAGTCTCTCTGCCATGCCTGCCTTGCTCCGAACGAGCATAGTAATCGTCCGAAAAGTCGCCCTCGCCGTGTTGGTCTCGAGCTTCATTCTCGTCATTCTGAGCCGTTTTGAATAAGACGTAGTTACGCCGCGCTCTGTTGAGTTGCATTTGTCCGTTTTCCCGCTACTTTGGGTCGTTTCGGTAATTCTCCGGTGACCAATAGATCTGTCGGTCGATCAAGATTGATCACATCTCTGTTAGAGTCTGCGACTTGTGGTTCAATCCGACTTCCAAGGCGTTGCCAAACAGATCGGACCTCCGATTATTCAAAACGCTGAGACCTAGGCCGAGGTTGGTTTTCACGTTCTAATCTCGGTTAGGGCATTCTCCTTCTCTAACTCGTCTAGCCGATTCGGTGGTTGTTCTTCCTCTCGTCTTTGGGAGTCGCGTTGCGCCATCTCGCAGATTCTGTCGATTGCGATTCCTCCTAGATGGGCTGCCGAACGCATACCCTTTGTTTCCACGAACATCTGGGTTTTCCCCATCAACGTCAATAACTTCGTTATCGACCAGACGTTGTTTTTCCTTTCTCCGATTCAGATCCGGAGCACTATCACGAAAACGATCTCGATCTCGTCCACGATCCAGTGATCTGTTGTGAGTATGATCTTGACCCTGTCTGTTTCCAATGGGTATAGCAGGTGCAGATTGAACCTCAATTTCGTTCCTCTCAATTTCGCGTCTCCTGTTTGGTTGGGAATTGTTTGTTAGAATCGGACCTTCGTGCGATCGTCTAACTATTGCCATAACTCGATTTGGTAAAACTCGATGATCTTTTCTCGAAAACCTTAGTCGGCGCCACTGTTTGTAAAGTAAAAATACTCCTACCCCAAACACAGAATTTTGTATGAATGATGATTTTGGTGACAATTGATTTGTGGACTGGATCTTCGACTGAATGATGGAGGAAGGGGCGGGGGTACCTGCAAAAAACCCTCCGATGCTAAAGTCAGTATTGGATTTTTCACAGGAGATTTTTGGCTAGAAGATTGCTTACCTTTTTGGTTGTGAAACTCTCCATTTATATGTGCGAATTTCAGTTTATTTTCTGTGATTTAATGGCAGGCATTGATTGCCATAAGTGGCCCCTGCATGCCTCCCTGAAATAACAGTCCCTGCATGTCTTCCAGCAATAATGTACCTGCATGCCTGCATGACTGCATGTCTTCCAGCAATAATATTCCTGCATGCCTGTATGACTTTAGAGAAATACTACTGGGACGCAAATATCCGGGGGCTACGGGACCAAACTACATCGTGCGACAACGAATCGAAAGATCAACAAATTGCTGTCAATTAGTCGCCGATTAATCGCCGAATAATCGGCGATTTCTCCCAATAAATCGACGATTATCTCCAATTAATCGCCGATTACCACTCGGTTGGGCCGCCGGCTTGTGGCCGCTCGGTTGGGCCGCCGGCTCGTGGCCGCCCGGTTGGACCGCCGGCTCGTGGCCGCCGGCTTGGAACGCCCAGTTGGGCTGCCGGCTTGGGCCCTGTTGACGTGGCACACAGTGCTGACGTGGCACCTGCCACGTCATCATGACTGATGACGTGTCACCTGCCACGTCATCATGACTGATGACGTGTCACCTCGTTTTGTTGCCGTGGCACTTTGAGAACTGTGTATTCTGCTGACATGGCACCTACCACGTCATCGTCTTTGCTGACGTGGCACCTACCACGTCACTGTCGTTGCTGACGTGGCACCTGACACGTCATCGTACGTGCTGACGTGGCATCTGTTTTGGTGACGTGTTACCTGCTACGTCATCAACTGTGCTGACGTGGCAACTGCTTTGGTGACGTGCCACCTACCACGTCATCAACTGTGCTGACGTGGCACCTGCTTTGGTGACGTGTCACCTGCCACGTCATCAACTGTGCTGACGTTGCACCTGTTTTGGTGACGTGTCACCTGCCACGTCATCGCCCGTCTTGCCGACGTGGCACTGTTTGTTTGACGTCTTAGCGTTGGTGACGTGGCACCTCCGATGACGTGTTATTAGTGACGTGGAACACTTGTGTTGTGAAAACTTTTTAGCCCATGGGCTTGTACATGGGGTGTTTGTTAGGCCTAGTTAGCCATTTTTGAGTAAACTAGGGAAGCACCTTAGGCCCAATGAACACTCCTTAGCCATTAGCAAGGGTTTTGGAGGCCTAAGTTAGCCCATTTATTTGTGAAGAATATTAGGGGTACAAACAGTATGAAACTATTGTAAGCTTAATTGTCATTTATCTCTAATATAAATTTCAGCTTTTGTTCTTATTAATTGTTGATTATGATTATTTTGTAGATTTTTAATGGTCCATTTTTTGGAAGATAAAATTGTTTATCACCCGATGATTTTTCGCGTTATTGTGTACATCTATCAATTGCATTACGAATCTCAATCCGTGGATGTTTTCTTGAACATTCATTATTGAAATTGAGAGGCAATTATAGAGAAACCGAAAATCATAAAGTCTGATAAAGGTGGTGAATATTGTGAAAGGTATGACAAAACAGGATAATATCCTAAATCTTTTACGTAGTATCTCCAAAATTTTGGATTTGTTGTTCAATACACAAGGCCAACTTATCCTTGGCATAATGGTGTATAACAAAAGGCAAAATCACACTTTTATGAAAATTGTTAGAAGCGTGATGAATTATGCATAATGACCACATATCAGTGAATGTATGTTCTTTCAACAACTGTGTAATTTAAATAGATTTCCGAGTAAACCAGTTTCAAAGACACATTTTGGACTAGAATGGTTGGAAACCTAGTTTAAATCACCTTTAAGTTATGGTTGTTGAGTTGGAGGTGAGGGCTTACATTCCAAAGAGTGAAAATTGGATTTGGAAACTATTATTGGTTCATTGGTTTTCCTAAATGATACAAATGGTATTCTTTAACGTTCTAACCGTAGTATGAGACTTATTGAAACCGAAAATATAAATTCGTTAATGATGGCATTATCAGTGGGAGTACGTGGATATATTTGTTCAAGAAATCATGATAATGATCCCTTTATTTAAGATTTCTACAGATATTGTGAATCTTCTCATTATCAGAATGTTAGATAATGAGAGACCAAAAATTACTGACCCAATACTCCATAATATAACTGCTGCCAATAAAGAAATTTTTTGATAACAATATGAACCAACATTAAGAAGGTCTCAACAGAGATTGTAAGAAAGTTATTCATGTTGTTTCAGTGATTTTCTTATAAGAATTTATTACATTTTGACATGGAATGGCAAAGACTCGGTTTTAGGTTCACAAATATTATGTGTAATAATTTTGATTAATGGATTAATACTATGTGAGCAAAAATCATTGGTTGAAAGTCAAGTCTCGGATATTGTTTACTTGCTCGAAAGACACAAATCAGTTGTATAAAAGTGGGTCTTTCTGACCTAATACGACTGTAATAGCAATTTTAAACGGTATAAAGCAAGACTTATTTCCAAAGATTTTACTCTGAAATGACGCATTGATTATAAATAAGTTTTTCTCTCATGTCAAATAAAGACTTATTCAGAATTATCATAGTATTATTAGTAGCTCAGTATGACCTAAGAGTTGCATTAATTAAATGTGAAAATAGCCTTTATGAATGATAAATTTTAGTCTACGAATTTAAAAAAAATAAAAAAAAAATAAAAATCGAAGTATGAAATTTAAGCAACCTCCCATAATGGTATATGAAATTCAACAAAACTATAAATGCTTCAAGTTTTGGATGAAATTATTACAGGTTTATGCATATACCTCAAGATCAGTGGGAGAAATTCATACTCTTGGTCTTGTATGTTAAGACATACTATTTACGAGTAGTGATCTTGACTTTATGCATATCTCTATATTTTTTGAAATAAAGGATATCAATGAAGCTTACCATGTGATAGTAATATCATATGGATTACTAAAGCTCTCATATAAGGCATATATTGAATATTCAAGGAATTTTTAGGTAATAACATATTTAACATATTTTATTTCATGTTGGATAGAAAATATAAATTTAATCTTCATTACGTCTTAATTCTGATATGAAACTTATAACAAGTTGTTAATATGTTAACTAATTGCCTAAAGAATCGAAGAAAAAATTACAGGAAAGCTATCAAGAATTTTGAGATACTATTTTAACTTATGTATTATAATTAGTTAGCAAACCCAACAAGAGTTGATTGGGTTTTAAGACTTCAATTTTTGTGGATGTATGGATTTTATAAAGGAAGAATCCATTAATACTAGTCCCACAATTGAGTTTGAATATTTATGACTGCGATACTTAGAGACTTACGGTTTGTCTCTACATTGCTGAAATTTACTGTCTTAGCTTCGCAGCATTAAAGCACGATAAGATACAAAAGGAACAAAACACATGAACCTTGAGTATATATGTGTGAATTAGGAAATTCAGAAACAATAGTTGTTCATTTACCGCTTAAGCACAATTGCATTCGGAGATGCACTTAATGAACAATTACCTTTTAAGACCTCTTAAGAAAAGATTAAAATTGATTATTGAATTCAACTAATTTATGTGCTTATTTTTGAAAACTAATTGAGCTCTTAATAATGTACTTCTGAATTTATTTCTGTATCCATATTTAGTATACACTTATGTGAATGGATGAATGTTAACAAAAATTATCTTTTTTTTTGAAGACATAACTTGACCATTATGATATCCCCATTTAAGGCCTGATTAAGTAAGTTGCTTGTGTTGTGGTACATGGAAGGGAACATGTTGATAACAGGACAATGTGCCACCGCCATGACTCGCATACGTGATTTGCTTGGTTAAGGTATTACGTTTAGGGAAAATTAGGCGCAGGCCCAAAAAAATAATATTCTCATTCTCAGGCCCACAATTAATTTTAGGTACTGTGACACCCATAATTATTTCTGTGACACCCATAATTATATGAAATTATTAAAAATGTCTGCATGACGGATTATGCATCCGCATGACAGGTTATGCATCAGGGGTATAATTGACAACGCAACTTGGATATAACATATCTAAAAATCCGCGCCTTGGAATTTTATAAATTTTATATCGTTGGAAATCTTTTTAAAAGAGCTACGCAACGAGTACAAACAACAATATCAAATTTTTGTTTTGCACGAAAAAATCGGAGGTGATCATCATTTTAGGTAAAATTTCGAAAACTGACTACATAACTATTATGCGACCACCAAAAAAGATGCATAACACATTCTGCAGAAGCATAACGAATTATGCAACCATTTTCTCGACTGCATAACAAATTATGCATCTGCATAACAAAGTTATGCATCTATAACAAGTTATACATCTATAACAAGTTATGTAACCATTGTTTTGGTTGATTTTAGTGTGTATATAAAAAATTGATGCATAATGCAGTATGCATCCATATTTACGGATGCATATCAGGTTATGCATCTATTTTCTCGATGCATAAAAGATTGTGCAACCATTTTCTCAAAGCATAATGCATTATGCAGCCACATTTTCGGATGCATACATTTCCCTAGATGCATAAAAGATTATGCATCAATTTTATTTCAGTCCTTACAAAAAAAAGTGGTTTCATACTGCTTTATGCATCCATTTTCACGACTGCATAACATGTTATGCAGATATTATTGTAGGTGCATAACAAGTTATTCGGTTTTTTTTTTGTTGTTGGTTTCAATACTAACAAAAAAAATTGTTGCATAACGTGTTATGCAACCATTTTCTGGACTGCATAACAAGTTATGCAACAACTTTTGTAGATGCATAACAGGTTATGCAATCATTTTCATAGCTGCATAACAAATTATTCTACCATTATGACCATCACCAATATATCCGTAGCTTCCCAACCAACAACACCAACTCCTCAAACTCAGTTTATCCAACCATTATCCTCCATCCGTAGCTTCCTAATCCACTACTACCAAAGAAAATGCAGTAATCATGCTACATTATCATTGAATAAAATTAATATCCATCACAAATGTCATCAGTAAATCATGGGATCCCATACCAACACTTAAGCCTTCAATTTTGGGCTGGCTCCCCCCTACTATAAAGGACTTCCCTTCAATTTTGCGTTGGCTCCCCCCTACTATAAAGGACTCCGCTCCTGTTGCCATTAATCTGGTTCTTTTTTAACCTGTAGATACATAAGCATGCCATTTCAGTGAAATTGTATAACAACAGAGGGTATAAGTCAGATAATTGACGACACTCAAACCATTTCTGGAATCCAGCCTACTAAATTAACATGTCCTATGTGCGCAGAAAATGGAGCACCAGTACTCAAGTAAGCCGTTAACTCATCTCAACAATCTATTAGCAAAAGATGAGGTTCATAATCATCAGGAGCTGGGTGAAGTTGATAGATCATAGACTGTACTATAGTTAGTCATTCCATATCGAAGCAATCTATTAGTGACATTTTCTTCCATAAAATAAAACCAGCAGTGGGTAGCAAGGTCCGGGATTAAAGAAGACAGCTGAATATACACATCTTAACACTACATTCCAAATAAATTTACACAACCTGCGAATTAATATGACTCGACTTCTCCGCAAAAAAGGCCACTATGTTATTATGAGTTCCCAAACCGGCAAACACTCGAACAACGATGCAAGAATTATAAGAAAAAATCACCACAGAAACAAATTACTTGGTCATCAAAGTTCTATAACATTTTTATGTTGATTCCGTTAACTCATACCTTTGATTTGGTTTCTCTGGCTGAATAAATAGCAGACACATCAACTCCTCATTCTCCTTACATCATCCCCAAACTCGAGCAAGTCTTTGGCAAACACAGATCCGATTCTAACCCAACTCATAATTGATCAAAAACTCTCACTTGCTTCTTTAATTTCCTGTGAATCGATGGAAGTAACCCTGATAAGAATTGACATATGATTACAACTATGCAACCACTTGCTGGTGACCATCAATTTACATATGAAAAATTGACCATGGATTCACATGAAATTAAAGAAGCAAGTGAGAATTCCTTTATCTCAATTTTACATCAAATTGTTATACATTAATCCAGTGACCAGAAAGCAAACAACAACTACTCCATGAAAATTCTTTAGGTTGTTCATACATGAGAGATGGTATAATTTTCATTTCCAAAGTAACAAAACAAGCACATAGCTAAAATCCTTAAAAATAAAAGAGAGGAAGCAAGTGAACAAAAAAGGGAAAAACTGACTACATACCACTAGTACATATTCATCTCTTTAGATTAGATATTTAATAATATAAGATTCAGGAACAATTTGCATCTCAACATCACCGTTTTTCATCAAAAATCAATGACAACACATCATTTATCGACCAAATCCAAAATGGATCGCAATTTCGGATTTAACCGAGCAAAAAAATAAAATAAAAAAAACAAACAAACCAATTTCTGATTCCCTCTCGTCTTGAATTCCATGTACAGCAAATACATATCCTTCCCGTCCTTCTTGAATTCAATCTAAAAAATTTGACAGCAACCACCGGATCCATTAATTGAATCGGCATCAGAAAAAGAACATAACCTAGTTTTTACAAACAAAAAAAAAATAGTCGTTATGACTCATATTCTCCATTGTTATAGATTTGCATCTGCTATTGCTGCGAACCCTATTGTAATTTTCTGATCTCCTCTCCAACTCTCTAAATATCTCGCCTCTCTTTCTTTAGCGGAAGGAAAATGGGTTTTAATGGAAAAAAGATGTGATAGAACCTAATTTCATAAATTGTGGGTGTATAAGAAATTTTCACCCAGAAAATGGGTGCGCGCCTGAAGTTTCATGCCCGTGGGTTTGAGGGTGGGTTAAATCTCAAAAATGGGTGTGGTGGTAGTTTTCACTTACGTTTAACCATTAAATTTGTTTAGCAATTATGCGCGCTTATGTTTTTCTATAATTAACCGTTAAATAAGTTATCACATGGACCAGTAGGAGAATGTAAGAATATTTCTATACATATAGAAATATCCTGTGGGCCCATGTAATAATTTTTGTTAATTAAGAATATTGCTAAATATTCCGGTTACCATTTTAGGGGATTAATTCCTATTAACTCTTCCTTGATGGACGGTCGAGATTGATTGCTAACTCTAAACCTTAGGAACCTTGGTCCTCCTTCTACCTATAAAAGGAACTCAATAGCCATTAGTATTGGTTCGAGAATTTTATTATTCATTACATAAAAGGTCAAGAAGGAGAAACCAAGACATTCCACTGTATGCTGTTCTACGGGTGTGCTTGCAGCCTTGGAGGATTTCTTGGATTCAATCAATGGCTTCATCAGGTATTCTATTTTAACACAACTATGCGTATTGTAATTATCATGTTGTTCGAAGATCCAACCGTTATATATATAAAACAAGCTCCGTAAGCCCGTCCAAATGGACGGGCAAGTTCATTAGTTGACCGAAAATAAGATTTAAAAACGGTAATCATAGATTGCGTTTGCGAAAAAGAAATTCATAAGATTATTTCATAGAGTTTGTAATCATCTTATAGCCCAAAGGATCTTCCTTACCAAACATGTCATCTCAACCCATTCATCTACATTTTCCCCCACACGGGTTTATTTAAAGTGACAAATTCACCGTGTTGGACATACCTGCATTTCAGGTCAGAGTGGATTATATATAATGGTTCTTTAGAAAGCTTACAATTTTAAGGTGAAAAACTCATAGTATCTTCCACTTGATTTTTTCATCGGACATCAGTGTTTGCAACTACATTTCTCTGGAGCAATTGATGCAACAACATGATAACCTGATTCATCTTGAACTCCGCGATCACAACCAATACTTCATTTTCAATGAATAACCTCGCTGCTTCCTGCCGTCCTGGTTATTACAGCCACTCTACTCTTTTAACCTATTTCCATATATCAAGATACATCTGTTTATGGGTAAAAATCGTTTCCGCCGATTTTGGTAAATTTGGTAGGTGAGTGAGAAACTGGTTTAAACCCTAAACAAATGTGCTGCACGTGAGCACTTACTAGATTCGAGAGATCAATCTATACAAGTCCATCCTAAACCAAGAAATGGCCGTTCCAGACTTGCTTCGGTCACAAAGTGGAGGAAAGGGTTGATTTGGGGAGGGAAGCAAAGAAAGGTGTTGAGACCAGAATAATTCTGGGAGAGTAGTGTCTCGACTTGTATCAGAAAGTGAAATCTTAGGAAGCTTGCAAGAGATGAAAGCTTTTTGGAGAGCTTGCAAAGTTTCCTTTTCTGAGAATGTTGTATTTTTTGTCCTGACCGAGACTTGTTGTCTGGTGGAAATAGGTAAGACCTATTTATACAAGTCGAGATTGAAACATACCCTGGCCTCATGAAGGAAGAGAGTAAAGGGTGAAATAATGGGAGGAGGTGGTAACCGCATGGTGTTTATGGGTGAAAACGTTTTCACCATTATTTCCTCATTTATTTGACCGCTTTATTCCTATTCACGCTTTCTTAATGTGAGCGTAGTGTACGCATCTTTGTGACCGCCAAACCAAGACCCTGGAAAGCATCCCCCAGTTTGTATTGATGTCTCGAGTGTTGGTTGCACCTTGAGTGCAAGTGGCGCTGCTAGGGGCGTGTGTGGCTTGTGCCAATGGCATGTGCGGAATGCCTTTGTTGCGAGTTGTACCTCGAGCACAAGTGGCAATTCCAGAGCTGCTAGTGGCATGTGTGGCATGTGCAGAACGCCTTGGTGGTAGGTTGCACGGTTTGCAAGTTAGGCTACCAGCATGGGTTTTGACATGTGCCAATGGCGCGTACGTCCAAGTTGGCCTAGGTTGCACGGTTTGCAAGTTAGGCTACCCGCGTGCATGTTTGGCATATGCCAATGGTATGCGTGGCCAATTTGGATCACGACCTGGTAAGAAAAGCTACCAGCGATGCGTGTTGGCATGTGCCAATGGCATGCGTAGCCATTAGGACCAGGGCTTGGTAAGAAAAGCTACCAGCGAGCGTGTTTGGCATGTGCCAATGGCATGCTCGGCCATTAGGGCCACGGACTGGTAAGAAAATCTACCAGCGATGCGTGTTGGCATGTGCCAATGGCATGCTCGGCCATTAGGGCCATGCCCTGGTGAGAAAAGCTACCAGCGAGCGTGTTGGCATGTGCCAATGGCATGCTCGGCTATTAGGGCCACGTCCTGGTGAGAAAAGCTACCAGCGAGCGTGTTGGCATGTGCCAATGGCATGCTCGGCCATTAGGGCCACGCCTTGGTGAGAAAAGCTACCAACGAGCGTGTTGGCATGTGCCAATGTCATGCTCGGCCATTAGGGCCACGTCCTGGTGAGAAAAGCTATTAGCAAGCGTGTTGGCATGTTCCAATGGCATGCTCGGCCATTAGGGCCACGCCTTGGTGAGAAAAGATACCGGCGAGCGTGTTGGCATGTGCCAATGGCATGCTCGGCCATTAGGGCCACGCCTTGGTGAGAAAAGCTACCAGCGAGCGTGTTGGCATGTGCCAATGGCATGCGTGGCCAATTGGTCTAGGTTGCACGGTTTGCAAGCCTAGGTGCGAGCGCTAGTTTGGCATGGCGCGGCTAGGGCCAAGGTAAGGGTGTTTGTCTTGGCGTGGCGTGACCAGCGTAGCTAGGGCCAAGGAAGAGTGTGTTTGGCATGGCGCGGCTAGCTTGGGCTAGGTGTGGCTCGCATGATTTGCCATTGGCACGAAGGTGCGGCTAGCATGGTTGGCATGCTTTGGCGCGTTTAGTGTGACAAGCATAGCTAGGGCCAAGGCAGAGTGCGTTTGGCATGGCGTGGCTAGCTTGGGCTAGGTGTGGCTGGCATGAATTGCCATTGGCACGGAGGTGCGGCTAGCATGGTTGGCATGCTTTGGCGCTTTTTGGTGTGGATGACATGATTTGCCATTGGCACAGAGGTGCGGCTAGCTTGTGTTAGGTGTGGCTGGCATGATTTGCCATTAGCACGAAGGTGCGGCTAGCTTGGGCTAGGTGTGTCTGGCATGATTTGCCATTGGCACGGAGGTGCGGCTAGCATGGTTGGCATGCTTTGGCGCATTTGGTATAGCTGGCATGATTTGCCATTGGCACAGAGGTGCGGCTAGCTTGGGCTAGGTGTGGCTGGCATGATTTGCCATTGGCACGGAGGTGCGGCTAGCGTGGTTGGCATGCTTTGGCGCGCTTGGTGTGGCTGGCATGATTTGCCATTGGCACAGAGGTGCGGCTAGCTTGGGCTAGGTGTGGATGGCATGATTTGTCATTGGAACGGAGGTGCGGCTAGTATGGTTGGCATGCTTTGGCGCGCTTGGTGTGACTAACATAGCTAGGGTCAAGGCAAAGTGCATTTGGCATGGCGCGACTAGCTTGGGCTAGGTGTGGCTGGCATGATTTGCCATTGGCACAGAGGGGAATTAGGGTTTTGTTCGTTGTAACCCTTATTTGAAAAAATACCCCCTATTAATTTCTGACTACATGCATTAAATGTTCTAATAAATGTGTCACCGGTGACATTAGGTTATTTGGGGTTTTACGATTTTACCCTTTGTTTAAAAACCACCATCAACATTAAGTCCCCTGCTTAGCTCGGAACAGAGCTTTGTTGCGAGGTAAGCATAAGATGGTGACAAACTATCGCAAGAAATCGTAAAGAGAATTGAGGAGGCTTGTCGACCTTTTATAAATAGGATTTGGAATCCTTGCCTCCGCGACTTTGCACAAATCGAGGTCGGCACAATTGGGAAGTCGGCGTCATTGAGAGACAGAAGTCAGGCGGCATTGAGAAGTTGACGCGAGTTGGGAAACGAAGCGTGCTAGTCATGGGACCGGCGCAAAGTGGGAAGATGATCGCGCTAGTCGGGGATCGGTGCAAGGTGGGGAAGTCGAGCGTGTTAGCCGGGCGTGACTTGGGCGACGTTGGGAAGTTGGGCGCAATTGGTGGGACCGGTGCAACTTGGGTGACGTTGGGAAGTTGGGCGCAATTGGTGGGACCGGTGCAACTTGGGCGATGTTGGGAAGTTGGGCGCCCTTGTGGGCCCGTTCCTTATATGCACGATTTTTGGTATAGGGAAATCCTTCCCTATTTCAGAATCTCCACGCCCATATATATAAAATCCCTTCCTCTCATCTTTGTTCTTTCATCTTTTCATACTAGCGGCAGAGTCATAAAGAAAAACCGGCTTCCAGGTATGTCTTCCAGTACTTCTCTTGTTTCCCTTTTCATGTAGGTGCAAACCATAAAAGTAGGCGTTTTCTTTCATAATCCTTGCAATGATATTGCGCATATGATTTCTTGGCGTGCTTCTTGTAGAAAATATTGTATATATGCACCCAAGGGAAATACTGTATATATGATTTGAACCCGTAGAAAAACGCTCCATATATAATTTTGAACCCGAAGAAGGATACCATAGACGCATTCGAGCCCGTAGAAAATACTGCGTATATAGTTTTGAACCCGAAGAAGGATACTGCAGACGCACTTGAGCCAGTATAAAATACTGCGTATATAATTTTGAACCCTGAAGAAGATATTGCGTGTGCATTTTCGAACCCGTAGAGAATACTGTATATGTGCTTCATATGACTTCGAACCTATAGGAAATATTGCATATATGAATTTCGGACCTGAAGAAAATACTGCGCGGGCAGTTTTCAACCCGTAGAAAAATGCTCCATATATAATTTTGAACCCGAAGAAGGATACCATAGACGCATTCGAGCCCGTAGAAAATACTGCGTATATAATTTTGAACCCTGAAGAAAATACTGCGTGTGCAGTTTTGAACCCGTAGAGACTACACCCTCTTTTTTTTTTGTTTTCCAGGTTTTCTTTTTGTTTGGTGCGGTTATGTGTCAGGGAGATAATTTCGTCTTTCTCCGTGTGCAGATATCTTGTTACTAAGTTGTTATGAAGAAATCCGACTAGATGTTACCTGAACAAAATTTCGCCTAATCGAAGGACGTTCATAGTTCCATACCAAACACGGATGATGAATTCTTTGCTAAACCCCTCGCCCGCCTCTCGGAAGAATCACCCGTGTTTCGTGCCAATTTTGTTAACCGGTGGTGAAGATGAAAAGAAGACACGTTCGGTTCGCCCAGAGAATACCATACGGTTCTGTCTTCATAAAGGGGTATATTCTTCTTCCAACATTAATTTCAGGATGTGTCAAATCCCATTGCGTTCTTTTGATAGATGGTTTGAGTTTATGGTGAGTAAGGAGCACATAAATACCAACTTGACTCGAGCGCAGATTATTGATGCTGTCAGAGCTTCATGAAATCTCCGTTAGGAAGGATATCCTGGGGCTTGGTTGCTTTCATCTCCAGATGGTGTTCGGACACCCATACGATCATATGTAGATGGGGTGAAATAACTTTCTCCTTGGAGAGTGTGGCTCTCTTGCTGAATCTTCTGGTAACCGGGAATCTTAATATTCGATTGTCTGAAGGTGAGGCGGAGATGCGGGATGACCTTGCCGCTAAGTTGGGAGATTACGCTCAAAAAGACTCCACTGCGAAGTCGAAGGATTCTGTCCGGAAAGAGGATGAAAGGTGCATTTACAGCTGGTGGATATCTCAATGGTTTCTGGACGATATGGAACCTAAACGAAAAGCGTGATCTTCATGTTGCATCATTTTCGGCTCTTCAGTTTGTCTAGAGACATTTTTGATGACGGTTCTGTCAAGAAGGAAATAAGACCAGAGTTGCTAGTGATTGCTGTGAAGTTAGCAAAAGGTGAAGTTCTTCCCATTGGCAAGCTATTCCTTGGTTCCATGTATGTGCATCTGGATCACCTAGTTACGAACATGCGAGTTTCGAATGGTTTCATGAAAGTGGATTCATATGTGCACGTTGCTTTCTGCAAGCCTGGTTATGGGAGCACTTTGAGAAGTATGCTCCGAAACCGTTGCCTTCGATTCCCGCGAGTTGGGGCGGCTCCCGAATTCTTCGATGGGTGACAGGCGTCCAAGAGTTGGCATGAGCTTGGTTAGTCTTCTCGATAAGTCGCATGAAATCAGTTTTCGCCCATGGGAGCAGGTCCATAGGTCGGTGACTCAAATTGAAACCTTTGCTTCTGCTCCGATCATATGTTTATCTTCTGACGACAACTTGAGTATTGGTGAAAACTTGTTTATTCAAAGATGCATGTCCTACTATATGCCGTCTTTCTTCATGGGGTCTTTCCGAATAGCCGCTTACAATATTGACCGTCTTGCTCGTCACATGGGTTTCGATCAAGGGGTGCCTCTTGCTTACCAGCTGGTGGTTCCTAAGGATTCATTGCATGCCGCCCTCAATGCCAGTGCCCTTGAGCCGGGTATCCTCCTTCCCTTCTTTCAAACGGGAAGAGTAACTTCGACGACTTTTTGCTATAATGAGTTCTGGTACGATGAATTCATTATGATCCAAGATTTTGTAAATAACGTGGTGGAGAATGTTCGTTGTAAACCTTCCCTAACAGTTTTGAAGAAGTATCCAATGTTGAGAGATCCCAAGCGAAAGTTGCCTGGCAACTCGGAAAGTCCTGCAAAGGAACGAGAACGAAGAATCGTGGTTTGGCGGGTTCCGGGCGGTTTCAAAAGATCCTCCCGCAGCTCTCGTGTCTTTCGGTTCTTCCAATAACCGCATGTGTCGCCTCCTTGTTGGTTTGTCTCATAACACGTGAATTTCTGCACGAAAACATGTGTCTTGTTTCTTCCAGGGCTTCTGAGAGTGTTAATGCTTTATTTGCACGTTGCCGTGAGACTTCAATTTCTTCAAGAATTCCGACGTCACCGAGCCTTCTCATAGCGGTGATGAGTCGAGAAAAGAAGAAAGTTCGACAAGTGAGAGTGATTCCTCTGCAGCACTGGTTCTTTTTCGGGAAGCGGTTCGGTGAGTTTCGCGCTTCTTTTTCTTTCTTCTTCCGTTTCTTCTTTTGAAAAATGTCTAACTCAAGTTCACAGGAGGAATCTGGTTCGGAGGACGATTTTGGAGTGGATCCACATAAAAACTTTCCTTTGGTAACCACCGCCGGTGACTTGGAGATGGGATTTAGCTAATTGCCGGGCACAGATGTGGTTCAAACGATGGATGATTCTCTGATGGTTGCTGCCGTAGACATGGAAAAACACCCTTCGCGAGTCGTGAGGCCAGTTGTAGGCGCCATTTTCGATCCCCCGTACTTGGTTCCTTATCCAGGTCATGTGTCAAGTTGGCGGTTTCTGTGCTGGCTGGCTAAGTATGAGGCGTTGTACACCAGAATCTGGGATAAGTATGGACATATGGCCACAACCAAGAAGGTCACTAGTCGATTTACGCTGGTTAAGCGTGTGGAAGAGGCTTTATCTTCCATCGAGGACATGCGTGAGGTGACTGGCCACACCGTTTCTGAAGACGTTATTGCCGACTGGGAGCACCATCGCGACGTGTGTGTAGAAAAGGAGTTCAATGCTTCGTGGTTTGTCAAAGGCCTTGCTGAGATCAGAAGTCGAAAGATGCAGCAATCGAAAGCCTTTCTGCAGAGGAGATTGCACGACAGGAGGTAGAACTCGAAAAGCTTTCCAAGATGTTAACTATGAAGAGAGCGGCTCTTGAAGATGCAAAGTTGACTTTCTCCAAGAAGAGAAGACCTCTGTTGGATAATTTTCCTTGATAGCTTTTGAGGATATTGGATTATTTCTGGGATGAATGGTTTTGATAATATAACTCTGATTATATTTTGTGAAAGGAATATTGCTTTTATGAAAGTGTGTGCTAGCAATAGGCACAAGACGCAGTAGTATGACGGTTTTATTAAGAACCTGAAAACAGATCGTATATCTTGCCCTGTCAAAATTTACTCACTCCATAGGTTTTTGCGAACACGCCCCTCTCCATGTAAAAGGCGGCTTTGCTGGTAGCATCGCCAGAAAGTCCCCAATCGCTGGTAGCATCTTCAGCGAGTCCCCAGTTTTCTGGTGTAGTTTTTACAACTGGTAACCGGGTTGTCTGGCAGTTGAGTCGGATTGAGTCGCCTTCCCCTACCATCTTGACATCTGGGTCGAAGAACGAGATAGACAGTCTGACATTGTAGCCGATAGATCAATCCTCCCGTTGCGGTCGCCAATTGTTTATGGGTAAAAATCGTTTCTGCCGATTTTGGTAAATTCGGTAGGTGAGTGAGAAACTGGTTTAAACCCTAAACAAATGTGCTGCACGTGAGCACTTTCTAGATTCGAGAGATCAATCTGTACAAGTACGTCCTAAACCAAGAAATGACCGTTCCAGACTTGCTTCGGTCACAAAGTGGAGGAGAAGGGTTGATTTGGGGAGGGAAGCAAAGAAAGGTGTTGAGACCAGAATAATTCTGGGAGAGTAGTGTCTCGACTTGTATCAGAAAGTGAAAGCTTAGGAAGCTTGCAAGAGATGAAAGCTTTTTGGAGAGATTGCAAAGTTTCATTTTCTGAGAGTGTTGTATTTTTTCTCCTGACCGAGACTTATTGTCTGGTGGAAATAGGTAAGACCTATTTATACAAGTCGAGATTGAAACGTACCCTGGCCTCATGAAGGAAGAGAGTAAAGGGTGAAATAATGGGAGGAGGTGGTAACCGCATGGTGTTTATGGGTGAAAACGTTTTCACCATTATTTCCTCATTTATTTGACCGCTTTATTACTATTCACGCTTTCTTAATGTGAGCGTAGTGTACGCTGCATGCTGTGACCGCCAAACCAAGACCCTGGAAAGCATCCCCCAATTTGTATTGATGTCTCGAGTGTTGGTTGCACCTTGAGTGCAAGTGCGCTGCTAGGGGCGCGTGTGGCATGTTCCAATGGCATGTGCGGAATGCCTTTGTTGCGGGTTGTACCTCGAGCACAAGTGGCAATGCCATGTGTGTGCCAATGGCATGTGTGGAATGCCTAGTGGCGTGTGTGGCATGTGCCAATGGCATGTGCGGAACGCCTTGGTACTAGGTTGCACGGTTTGCAAGTTAGGCTACCAGCGTGGGTTTTGACATGTGCCAATGTCGCGTACGACCAATTTGGCCTAGGTTGCACGGTTTGCAAGTTAGGCTACCAGCGTGCATGTTTGGCATGTGCCAATGGCATGCGTGGCCAATTTGGATCACGACCTGGTAAGAAAAGCTACCAAATGATGCGTGTTGGCATGTGCCAATGGCATGCGTGGCCATTAGGACCACGGCTTGGTAAGAAAAGCTACCAGCGAGCGTGTTTGGCATGTGCCAATGGCATGCTCGGCCATTAGGGCCACGACCTGGTAAGAAAAGCTACCAGCGATGCGTGTTGGCATGTGCCAATGGCATGCTCGGCCATTAGGGCCATGCCACAGTGAGAAAAGCTACCAAATGAGCGTGTTGGCATGTGCCAATGGCATGCTCGGCCATTAGGGCCACGTCCTGGTGAGAAAAGCTACCATCGAGCGTGTTGGCATGTGCCAATGGCATGCTCGGCCATTAGGGCCACGCCTTGGTAAGAAAAGCTACCAGCGAGTGTGTTGGCATGTGCCAATGGCATGCTCGGCCATTAGGGCCACGTCCTGGTGAGAAAAGATACCAGCGAGCGTGTTGGCATGTGCCAATGGCACGCTCGGCCATTAGGGCCACGCCTTGGTGAGAAAAGCTACCAGCGAGCGTGTTGGCATGTGCCAATGGCATGCTCGGCCATTAGGGCCACGCCTTGGTGAGAAAAGCTACCAGCGAGCGTTTTGGCATGTGACAATGGCATGCGTGGCCAATTTGTTCTAGGTTGCTCGGTTAACAAGCCTAGGTGCGAGCGCTACTTTGGCATGGCGCGGCTAGGGCCAAGGTAAGGGTGTTTGGCTTGGCTGGCATGATTTGCCATTGGCACATAGGTGCGGCTAGCATGGTTGGCATGCTTTGACGCGTTTAGTGTGACTAGCATAGCTAGGGCCAAGGCAGAGTGCATTTGGCATGGCGTGGCCAGCTTGGGCTAGGTGTGGTTGGCATGATTTGCCATTGGCACGGAGGTGCGGCTAGCATGGTTGGCATGCTTTGGCGCGTTTTGGTGTGGCTGGCATGATTTGCCATTGGCACAGAGGTGCGGCTAGCTTGGGCTAGGTGTGGCTGGCATGATTTTCCATTGGCACGGAGGTGCGGCTAGCTTGGGCTAGGTGTGGCTGGCATGATTTTCCATTGGCATGGAGGTGCGGCTAGCATGGTTGGCATGCTTTGGCGCGCTTTGGTGTGGCCGGCATGATTTGCCATTGGCACAGAGGTGCGGCTAGCTTGGGCTAGGTGTGGCTGGCATGATTTGCCATTGGCACGGAGGTTCGGCTAGCATGGTTGGCATGCTTTGGCGCGTTTGGTGTGGCTGGCATGATTTGCCATTGGCACAGAGGTGCGGCTAGCTTGGGCTAGGTGTGGCTGGCATGATTTGTCATTGGCACGGAGGTGCGGCTAGCATGGTTGGCATGCTTTGGCGCGCTTGGTGTGACTAGCATTGCTAGGGCCAAGGGAGAGTGCGTTTGGCATGGCGCGGCTAGCTTGGGCTAGGTGTGGCTGGCATGATTTGCCATTGGCACAGAGGGGAATTAGGGTTTTGTTCGTTGTAACCCTAATTTGAAAAAATACCCCCTATTAATTTCTGACTACATGCATTAAATGTTCTAATAAATGTGTCACCGGTGACATTAGGTTATTTGGGGTTTTACGATTTTACCGTTTGTTTAAAAACCACCATCAACAACATCATATCTAAAAATTTAGTCATTTGAAAACATAAGTGAACCGAAGATAGAAATTTGTATCTTAGCATAGACTCTCCTTATTAAAACTGGCAATTCTCTGCTGGAAGACTCATTTTCCAAATTCACATCACAAACAACTGATTTTGCCTCCCTTCATGTTCTTGGCATATTTTTCTACCTTGAACAGGTATCACATACACCTTTTGATATTTTGAGATGTCCATAGCAGAACCGAGATGAAATGTGAAGTACTGTTATTTTTAACTAACTGTGCCTAAGAAAATACCTCTTTCCATCATTCCAATTAGCAGTGCCGTAAAATATCCTCCACCTCATATAAAGTCTCATCCTCGTCTCCGATTTCTACTTCTATATGCCAATAGTACACCCAACAATATCAAGAACCAAAGAGAGCACCTAGCCAAAAATTGAAAGGGTATTCAACTCCCTTGTTCAATAAAAATGAGAACCTATAAAAGAAAAACCATGATCACATACCTCTGATTTGTAGTCATCAGGGAATTGTTTCTTTCTATCCCCCAATATGTTAATATCATCCTCCTTGTTGAACAGTAAAATATTTGATCGAACAAATGACATGTTATAAATAAGCCTGGAGAGCATTTATGTACCATATACTCATCCGAATGACTGCATTCAAGGACTAAGTAATACGGCAATGATCTTCTAGAAAAATTGAGGCCAGTGTACTTGAATTATGCAAACCATACAGATTGACAGTCGAACCAAAATCAGATTTATTCTCAACTTGATTCAATAATCAAAGTATCAGACCTTGTCATTTCTTTGATGCTCCTTAAATGGATCCCGTCCTTAGAGAGTTGGTATACGGTTTAAACCTTGGTTTTTTCTTCAATTTCCATAACTTTATTTGACAAAACATGCAACTCATTCAAGTACTTCCTTCAAAAACTCATCAGAAGCCACCTACTACCACCAAGGCACTCGAAGACCTGCATGTTAACAGAATGGAAAAACCATCAAGATTCAGTGAAGACATTCTGAGCGGGTAAAAGAATTCCCTCTTTCAAAAGCAGTGCTACCCTTAATAGCAAAAAAATGTTATAAAAAGATTTAGGAAAATTTGAGAAGATGAAAAAGAAGAGAGGTTCGTTGGATGGTATCAATTTGATCGGAGTTTTGTGTTTTCACCTTTTCGGCTTAAGAATTTATTCAACTGAAGAGTCGTGTCGCTAAAGCCTGCCTAATATCGTCTCGGGGTAACCTATCTTCTCATATATTTGCAAACAGTCATTTGGTTGAATCTTTTCATGCATTCCGTTGGATTGACCAAAAGACGTATCCTTTCTTTTATTTCTTTTCGTACAGTTGCCTGCTGAAAATGCTACAACATGACACTCTATATCTCCAGAAAACTCCATTTTTTGATTCTATCCTGTTCATACGTTCCGATAGATGACCAAAAGACGTATGCTTTCATTATTCTTTTTGTACAGTCACCCGCTGACAATGCTGCCACATGGTACTCTATATCTCCAGAAAACTCGAAATTGATCTTGGTCGCGACACATCAGCATAATCATTCACCTTTATATAAAGATAAAGATAAAGAAGTATTGATAAAACTTATAGAGCCAGCCTCCTTAAACTCTTCCCATGTCTTAGCTACAGTGATACAAGCATCACGTTTTTGCTTGTATCACTGTAAAATAGGCTTTGCTGGATATTGTCCAGTAGGTCTTTAATCTGATCAACCAAGTTGGTTCTTGTAATATCCTCTTTTTCTCCATTGTCTCGACGAACAACACGTACTTGGTTTTTGGCCATATCCTTTGGACCTATCTCAATCCTCAAGGGAACTCCTTTCAATTCCCAGTCTGAGTACTTCCAACCAGGTGAGTAGTTGTCTCTCAGATCTGTCTCGGCACGGAAACCAGCTTTATTCAACTCTTTTTCAGTTTGAAAACAAGCTTCACAGATGGCTTGAGTGTCGGCATCTTTGAAAGGCACAGGAATCACTATGACTTGCACAGGTGCAACTTTAGGTGGCAATACTAAGCCCTTGTCATCTCCATGAACCATCACCATCGCTCCAATCTGTAAAAGAGTATACATACTAAATAAATAAAGATGTTTTCGATGCAACAAAAATGGACCATCCAAAGATAGTTTTATTTTCTCGAAATGAATCTTTAACATTTTCCACAATTTGTTTCTGAGAAATGGCCTATACCCTGAATGCCACATCATTGATCCCTATAAAAGAAATGACATATCTGTTGAAAAAGTGAACAAGGAGAAAACTAATGGGGATATTACCGTTCGAGTGCTGTATGCCCAAGAATTTTGCCACACCATGGCCTTTTCTCCCTTCTCGTTCTCAAAGTTGATATCGAACATTTTTGCAAAATTTTGACCAAGGCAATGTGAGGTTGCACCTTGTATCCCACGACCAGCATTTGGAACAAAAGCCTGAGAACAAGAAAGAATGGTTATGTAATTGCACAAAAGAAAATAAAGATTAAAAATTAGTCACTTGGAATACAAAGATAGAGCGACATGGAACTTATGTCTCAGCTCAACACTGGTTGTATTATATGTAAAGCTCCAGCAAACTTTTCATTCTCACTTTTCCTCCACTTTATCACTGGCACCGCCAAGAACTCTTCATATATCCTTCGATACAGCTCCAAAACTTCTAACACCTCTTCATCTGCTTCTTCTTTTGTAGCAAAAGCCGTATGTCCTTCTTGTCAAAGAAACTCACGACTCCTGATGAAAGGTTTAGGATCGCTGAATTCCCAACGGACAACATTGCACCACTGGTTAGTTTTCAAGGGCAAGTCGCGATGTCCTTTAATCAAATCTGAAAAATGGGGATAGATGATTGTTTCACTGGTAGGACGGATTGCAATACGATTCTCTAACTCTTTATCTCCAGCATGGGTAACCCATGCAACCTCTGGAGAGAAGCCCTTGATGTGATCTTTCTCCTTTTGTACGGCGGTATTAGACACAAACAGAGGGAAGTAATATTCCTTGATCTTCATTTTCTCCAGTTCAGCATCGAAGAATTTTTCATATTTTTCCAAATATCCATTGAACATGGCATGAGGATGTAACATCCAGATATATCAGAGTATCTGATCATCTCAGCTTTAACAACGACCTCAGAATACCAATCCCCGAAATTTTCATCTTTCTTATTACACAAACCTAGACCAGTCTCTTTTTTGACCTCCTTTTTTCTGCCACCACCACCGCCGCCGCTAGTAGTCACTTCCATGTTAGCTACTTTTTCATTGACATCCTCCATTACCTCGTCAGCTCGTCTATGAAGAAGAATTCACCTAATACTCTGTATTATTGAACCAGACAAAACAACAAGCGATGAAACCAAAGACAGATAAAGCAGCTAAACTATAAGACAAGTAAGCCTCCCCAGAATTCACCTAATACATAAGAAAAAGATGCTAGTGATCGCTTATGGTCTCTCTTAAGTATCAGTACAAGCCTACAAGGTGGTAACGGTTTCCAAGTTTGCATACAATTCTAAAAACAAGACATATTCTGAGGTTGTTTGGATGCTAGAAGAACCAGAAGTCGGTCCTAGAAAGTCAAAACCAAAAACGATTTGTTCCCCAAAACATAGACATTTTTTATTCTAGAAATTACAATTCAAATATGTGTTTTCAAATAAATTTCCGACGTTTTACTTAATTAAATTGAAAAAACAACTTCTGAAAATGGTATCCAGATTCCAAACGGACTCTCAAAACTTAACGACCTTTTACTAAGACCATTTGGTTAAACCCAACTCCTATTAATGGATTGGTCATTGGTGAGGTGCAATGCCAAATTCTTTCCTAAAGGATACACATATATAAACACGACTTTCGGCATATGATCTAAGCAGAAGTACTATGGATAAGTTTGATTAAGAGGAAGCAGCTAGAGAACTTTTGAAGATATTTTTGAAGTATGGCGGGTGACTGGTGATGCTAAGGCGCTATTTATCTCTTGGGCTAGCTAATTTATCAAGCCAGCACAACTCCTTTACATTTTGATAGATTCATTTTTAACAGGGATATGATGTTATCCTGGTCACAATTTTATGTTGTTTAATGATGTTTTTCTTCTCGTCTGTAGTCAAATTAACGTTGATTCTTTTTTTTCTTGTTTGTTTGATGAATTCAGCTCCACCAACGGCCTATGGCTAATTTTTGCAGCGACGACAACAAATGAAGAGAGTGAGCAAGGGAGAAATGGCATATATATTTGGACCCTTTGGCGCAACAATTTAGCATTTTATCTGACCAACATGATAGCTAACCTTGATCAGTACTCGTATACAGTTGGTTACAAAGTACAAGGATTAACATATACAAACTCTTGATAGAATGAACTCACCTCTAAATCGTAAATATGCTACTATGGAGATGTACATAAATGGATGCAATAATATTTAATGCCTTTGTGTTGTTTATGCATTCGTATATATGTCATAACACGACTCAAAGACTTGTCAATATATAAGTCCGGTGACCATAGTAACCAAGTTGAACCAAACAGTTGAACATGAATAGTCTCCCAACCCAATACTTGATTTTACTCATAGTAATAAGTCACAACTCGCATATGTTGAGACTCAACCAAGTTATAAAAAACAACTCACCTAGTTAACGCAAATAGTGTAACCTTTGACTACCTCTAAATACCATTTTTGCCTCCAAGTTTCTCACACCAAAAGCGGAAAACGAAAGAAAGTTGTTGAAGAAGCAATGAACTGATATCATGAATTCATGATGTTTATCATGAGAATATAACAATGTATATTCTTCTTCCTAAGGACTCTGTAACAAGCTTTTGCTTTCGCATCTCATCCTGTGATAAGCAGGTACCTCATGCTTTACTTCACTCCTCCACACTTCAGCAGACAGGAATAGAGAGGGAGAGTAACAAATGAGGTATAGTCTTAATCATGCAAGCAGAGAGCATCTATAACATGTTGGTGGGGGTAGGGAACTTTCTGAAGAAAATAGGCAGCAAAAAGGCAAAAAGAAGAGTATGGTCTTCATTCTTTCGGGATGGGAAAGTTTACGAGTAAGTTACAAGAAAAGTAGTACATATATAGGATATCCTTGGTATAAACCCTATAGGATGCCATTTTCCTTTTCCTTTTTTTTTTTTTTTGGTTTTCAAAGGGTTATTATTCCATATCACATTTAGGGTCCGTATCCGTCAAAGATTGAGATTCATGCGTATAATATTGATTGTATATGAAGACTTGCATATAAATAGGGTATGCAAGGAGTATCTAAGCCGTATCATAAGCTAACAATGATATGATCACTGCCGATCAAAAAAAAAAACAATGATATGATCACTGAGGTAAGCGAAACAGTTATAGGGTGTCTTTCCATTGGCAGGTAACTAATAATTAAATGATGTCGATATCTAGATGATCGAATCAGCTACAATCTCTTTGGTTATAATAACAATTAAATTGTTTGTTGTTGTTATGTTCGCTTTTACCGATCATCATGGATATATAGTCATTAATTTGGGTGAGTACCCCGCCAAAGGAGAGTTGCCCTATTACTGCTTTAGCTTAATGTTAAACTTGGAGTGGGATCAATCATGCTCTATATTCTCGATCTAGTTCATCGTCATCATCAACATCAATCTCAAGGTATGGCATAACTATCATTCTCAATGAACTGAAGAACCAAACTGAATACGTCAAAGTTTTAATGAAGAAGAAAAAAAGCATTTGGCAGCTATAATTGTATGTGAGAGCGTAATCTATGATGTCCACATGAACCGATGTTCGTATGATATGTAATCTCATAACATAAAGATCTAACTTGGAATATTTTTCTTGTATGTTACTTTTGCAGTAAGTTGAAACCAAGTAAATGTGATATGCTTTCTTTGTAATACTCTTATTTCTAATTTGAACGAGGTTCGACATGAAAATACTTACCTGTTTGATTTCACGAATTAAAGCACATTATATGTAACTAATGTGACAGGGTTCAAGACTATGTTAAAACCAGATTCAAACTTATTTACTACGGAGAGACGGAAGCTTTAATGAGATGATTATATCCATTTGCAGATTGAGGGATGATGCTATAGTGGAGTATCAACCCGGTTGGGGGAGTATTGGCTATACGGGGATGGCCGCGAATTTTGAAGTTTTTCATGAAGAATCGAGATTAGGTAAAAGAGGCTATTCAATATAAAAAATTAATTTTGGTAAGGAACTTGTGTTCTAGATTTGCCTTCAAAGCAACTCAAGCAGATGATAATTGGTTGCGAACAAGATGGATATATGATCCACATGATGGAATCGTGATGCGTGGATAGGATGGGCGAAACTGATAAGGAGGAGGCAGTGATCAGTGACAGTTTATATAACAAAAGGATGGGAGCTCAAACCAGAAACAAGTGGAAGAACCAAATTTCACCTATGCTAAAATGAACGTTGCGTATTACCTAGATCTGCGTTGTAACTTGTAAAACCGCTGACATAAATAAAATTAAGGATCCGAATTCATACATTTTGTTATCACTGTTGTGGATTACTCGTGCAACCTATTTACAACTTGTGCACATTGATCTGAATCTCTGATCAAGAATATAAAATATTAATCAGCGCCTCAGTCTATACTGTATGGCCAATTTTGTCTAGGCCGTCAGATTGCACGGTTGTATTCTTTTGAATTTGAAACGGAGTGTTTCTGGGCTATTCCGGACCTAGAGACCTAGCTCTATCCTTCAAAGTAATTCGATGAAACTAAAACATTTACCCAAAAACTTACCGCCACCGTCTGGCAATTGTTCCGGATTCATTTGAATAGATTTTTTTTGCGACCGATTTCTTTAGTGACTCTTATGAATGAGCTCTTGAACATTATGTACGTATAAGAAAATGGTGTAACGTATTTTTTATATATAACAAAACTCACCAATGGAGAGAAAAACTATTGAATGAAGAAAATACATAAAGGGCAACATAAGGGCCTGACCTGAACTTATTACACTGCCATTAAAAAGGGCAACCCATATAATTTGGGTTTTAGGATATTTGAAATTAAAAAGGAGGGTTGCATTTAACTTGTTTAAGTTAAGGGCAACCCATAATTTAACTTAAAATTATTAAATGAAGAATAGCCATTAGTATTACCGATACATATCATAACAAAAATTCTAAACTATTCTAAACTGTACGAGGAATACCCAGAACACTGTTTACTTGTTTTGGCAAAAAGTAAGTTGGACCTTCTATTATTAGTTATATGATATGGCATTCATCTCCAATCAGTTATCACAGCAGGTACCATATAGTATTCGTATATGTACAAGAGCAAGCATTTTCCTTAAAAATAAATAAATGAGTAAGCACTAGGTAAGTGGTCAAGCCATGCGTAAGGGAAAAAAAAAAACACTGCGGACAAAGGTCATATGGTAATGAAAACTCAATCGTCCAGTTGTTTTTTGATTCGAAATTTCGGTTCTATTAGGTTCAAGTAGTTTAGGTACAAGTAGGGAAAAACCGAAATGATGGTCAAATAGATAATAACGAAGGCTCCATTTTGATAAGCCAAGGCTTGGCGATAATCTATATTCTTGAAAATTTTCTCCCCCATAGTACTTGCTCATGGCTACAATCTAACCATAGCTAAAAAAACACTTCTCCATGGTGCTTGAGTGGTCCCATGTTTAGTACAGTTCTTCGACACTATTTTGTCCGCCTTATGTACAATTAAACACAACATATAAATTTTATCAATCTCATACTCTGATAAGCAGGTACCTCATGTTTTTAACCCTCCTTTTAAACACAGAGGCATACATTTTAAGTCTAGAGAATAGTCACAGATAAGGGTAGTAGTCTCAATCAAGCAGAGGGTATGAGCATCTATACCTAAAGGACTTTTAAAGACAATAGCCAGCAAAAAGAAAAAGGAAGAATAAATGTCTTTAGTTTTTTTGTTTATAGGTTCAAGAATGGGCAAGTTTTTGACTATGTTAAAAACGACGCAGTGCATATGAAGGATATCCTTGGTATAAACCCTATAGGATGCCATTTTTGGTTTCCTTTTTTATTTTTGGTTGCCAGGGTTTATATTCCATGTACATATTTAGTGTCTATATCAGTCAAAAATTGAGATTCATAATAAGATATCAATACTTGCGTATAATTAAATAGGTATGCAAGGTGAACCCAAGAACCATAAAAACACTGTGGCAAGTAGCTAGACCCAAAAAGAAGTTTATAACATATATGAGCACTGTGGTAAGCGAAATGGTTGTAGGGTTTTTTTCCATTGGCAGGTAACTACTAATTATCCAAGTGATTGTTTCATCAAACTCAATACAGTCATTTGTTTCGATGTATACCCCGCCAAAGGAGAATTGCCCTATGACTGCTTTAGCTTATGTTGTATATTGCTCTTAGGATCGATTATTCTATGGTTTATACATGATCTAGCTTATCATCGATACCAATTTCAAGGTATGGTTATAAAAAGTTTTAATTATCTAAAATATATAACCCTCTGATTAGTACATTTAACTTCTTTAACTGTTTAAGTGAATTGAAAACTGAAGCCGTAAAATGCATGATGGTATGTATGATCACATAACTGAGCAGTCTAATTGGTTACGTTTTTATGCACTAATTAAGTTGAAACCAAATGTGTTTAGTTTTTTATATAGCAACACTCTAATTGTTGGTCAGGATGATAAGATGACATACGAAACAACACTACTGGTTTGAAATAATAGGATGCCAGACTTCAAGACCATGTTAATACCAGATTCAAATTTGCAGATTGAGGGATGACGCTATAATGGAGCCCCAACACGATTGGGGGAGCAATCATTTTCAATAGGGGGATGGCTACGATTTTGAAAGTTTGCCATGAAGAATCGAGATTTGGCCAAAGAGGCTATACAATACATAATAACTTTGGCAGGGATACATGAGCTTAACGAGAAACGGAGAAAGCCTCATAAATTGGACCAAACAATGGAATCGGGATGAGCAAAGAGGATTGGTGAGGAGTGAGGACTGATAAGGAGGACCCATTGATCAATGATTGTCGCCTTACGCAGATGTACTGGGGATTGAATGCATGGCCGGAGCTCACACCAAGAAAAACAAGTGGAGGAACCAGATTTCACCTATGTTAAAATGAGTTTTACGTATTACCAAAATCTGCAATATGTATTTAATTAAACACTACGGCTATAAGAAGATAGTGGTGTATACTTTGCCGAACGCATAAGCCTTAATTTCGTAACTTGAAAATAGTTGACATTAAATAACACTAAAGGATCCAAATTTTTACATTTACAACACCGTTGCGAATTACTTCGTGCAACTTATTTACCACTTATATGCGCATTATAACATTATTAATCAGTGTCAAATTCTATAATGTGATATGACCAAGTTGGTCCAGGGCGTCAGATTACACCGTTGTACTCTTTTGACTTTGAAACTGTGTTGTGTAAGCTGGTGTATCTGGGGTGGGTATCCGCCTGGACCTGGAAACCTAGCTCCAACCTTCAAACTAATTCGATGAAACTAAGACATTTACTCGAAGGATGAAACTAAAGACATTTACTCGAAAACAGAAGTTGAAAGAGTCTTTGGTCCTAAACCGGCAATTACAAACTTTATTGAGCACTATGATCGAATTAATCAATAGTAATTTCCGTTTTGCATACATATATACGTACAGTCCCACATTTCCTTCACCTTGTATTGTACAATAATATATATCAATCGCATCCTGAGAGAGTACATACAAATTTTAAATTTTATCAATCTCATAATGAGAAAAGAGGGTACTTTATGTTTTCGATAATCATTCATCTAAAAATCACTACGGAGACCTACTTTTCTTTGCTTTGGCTATAGCCAAGAGCAACTACTATGGTTCCTCACTTCTCTCAAATCTAGTAGATAGCCAAGATGTGCAGCATCTTATAACAAAGCTGTAGAGTAGCTTTTTGTGTTTGTGATCTAGCTTTCGTATTTGTCTCTGTACAGTGCTTGCTTTTTTTTCTTACCCTTGATATAGCTAAAAACCCTAATTGTAGCCAAACCCAAGGGTTACCCTTGCTCTTAGCGTCGAAGGCGTAAATGAAAATCCAGAGAGGAGTAACAGACAAGGTTAGTAGTCTATATCATGCAGAGATTAGCATCTATACCTAAAGAACTTTCAATGACAAGAACCATCAAAAAAGTAAAAAAGAAGAAGAACATATGGTCTTTAGACTGTTTATTGTGTAAGTTAAAAGCGAAGTAGTATATAGAGAAGGATATCCATGGTATAACCCTGTAGGATATGCCATTGCTTTTTCTTTTTCTTTTTATTGCAGGACTTTTCTTCCCTTATACAGATTTAGGGTCTATGTCAGTGAAAGATTGAGATTCATAACAACTTATCAATACTTGCATATAAATAGAGCATGGGGGAACCAAGTATCACAAGCAGAGGTAGCGAACTATGAGTCAAGTAGCTAGACTTGAGAGCAATGAGTTAAGCAAATCGGTTGTAGGGTTTTTTTCTATTGGCAGGTGATTACCAATTCATTTAGATGTATACCCCGCCAAAGGAGAATTGCCCTATGACTGCTTTAGCTTATGAAATATTGCTCTTGGATCGATCATTCTATAGTTTGTACTTGGTCTAGCTCATCATCAATATCAATTTTAAGGTACTATAATAATGTATTCATTTAAACTTCTTTAATTGTTTAACTGAATTGAGAAACAAAGCTGAATCATGAAGATGACATGTATGATCACATAATAGAACAGTCCAATTAGTTTTTGTTGACATTTTTATGCATGGATGCAGTAAGTGAAACGTAATGTGCTTTGTGTTTTACATAGCAGCAACACTCTAATTGTTGCTCAGGACAAGATGATAAAATGACATATGAAACAACATTACTAATGAAAGGATGTCGTTCTATTTTCCTTTTCTTTTCTTTTTTACCCTTTTGTTGCAAGGGTTTATTTATTCCATATACATACTTAGGGTATATGTCATGAGTCAAAGACTGATATTCATAGGAAAAATTGGGAATATGTCCGGTTTTCACTAATGCGTTTGGGGATCTATCCCATAACGAAAAAGATTAAGAAATCTATCCCATCCGTCTAAAAGAACTGTTAAGCGGTCAATATTCCGCACTGGTGGGATTACACGTGAAATCGAAGGACTCGTCTTGCCCTTCCCATTAAATTAGAACTTCCTAACCTAAGTTTCATCCCCTCGTCTTCATCTCCAATTCATCTCTGGTTTTTTTTCTTACTCTAACAGGAAAATATCTCTCTGAAAACTAATCTATTGATTATCCAATCCGTTAAACCTTCTGAAGATATGGTGTTAGGGCTACCACATATTGCATCGTTTAAGCAACGATTACCGTAAAAAAAAAAAAAAACCGATCAAAACCCTGTTTGAGTTTGCAGTTACACGAGATAAGGCGTTGGCAGATTTATAAGTTTGCGGGTTAGGTTTTTTTTTATTGTTTTGTTATTATCGTAAAAGAAGTTGAAATTAAGGTTTTCTAATGAAATCAATATCTATTTGTTTGATATTGAAATGTTATCCTTGCTGATTCAAGCAAATTGTGATTATGTGATTAAACTGATCAATGGGTACTCATTAATTGTGTGGAAATTTAGCTTTTGAGTTTTATTTCATGGATTTGATTCTTTGGGGTTTCAGATTAAATTAGGATTCCATCATCAACTAGGGATTATCCTTGATAGCATTTTAAAGTCCAAGCAATCATGTCTGGATTGTCAACTGGAGATGCACAAGTTTACTAATTTTCTGCCATGATTGTTGTGTTTAATAAAATGGAGAAGAACAGAAGGATGAAGATGATCTAAAGGGTGTATATGTAACTTTGTTAGAGAATTTGACCATTCAACGACTGATATTGACTACTTAACAGTCTTTTTAGAAGGTCGGGATAGATTTCTTAATTTTTTCCGTTATGGGATAGATCCCCAAACGCATTAGTGAAAACGGGACATATTCCCAATTTTCCCATATTCATAATACATGCGATTCGTACCTAAGCAGTATCATAAGCTAACATTGATATATATGATCACTGAGGTAAGCGAGTCTTTCCATTGGCAGGTAAGTAATAATTATATGATGCCAACATCTGGATGATCGATCGGCTATAATCTTTTTGGTTATAATTAATAACATTTCCGATTTAAATTGATGTTGATGTGGCAGTTCTTATTGATCATCATGGATATGATCATTAATTTGCGATTGTACCACGCAAAGGAGGGTTGCCCCATGATTGCTTTAGCTCAATGTTAAAAAATTCCGTGGAATCAATCATGCTCTATTACTGGTCTCAAGGTATCATTAAAATTAGAGTCTAATTTGCGGTATTCTTATATGTTGGTCACAGTATTATGTTTTTTTTTAGTAACTTTCTGAATCCTTATGAGGATGATAGAACGACATGAAACAACTTTATCTGCTTGATTTCACTATTATAAGTATGTAACTAATGTACAGGGTTCAAGACTGTGTTGAAACCAGATTCAAATGTGCTTACCATAACAAGACGAAACCTTAAATGAGACGGCGATGATTTGCTAGATTAATGGATGATGCTATATATAATGAAGTCTCAACCCGGTTTCTGAATGGGCGATACAAAGAAGATGAGAGACAGATTATGCATCTCGAATCCATTGGAAGCAATCATTCAAAATAGGGGATGGCCGGCATTTTCGAGTTCATCTGAAGATTAGAGATTGGTTAAAAAGGTTGTTCAATATATAGCAGAATATAATTTTGGTAGGGAACTTGCGTTCTAGGTTGCCTTCCAAGCAATTCAAGAAGTCTATAATTGGTCGCGAACAAGATGGGGGTATACAAGTAATACGACTACCTTCCCTCACAAGTATGTATGGAACAAAACTATTCCCACCAAAATTTTTCTTATAGTATGGGCAGCTGCGATTAATAGTCTTCTTACAGCAGAAAATCTGAAAAGAAGAGGAATGGAAATTGAGAATGGTAGATGCAGGTTTTGTGATAATATCGAGGATGAGTCACTAACCATCTTTTTATTAGTTGCAAGGTTGCAAATGATTTATGGCAAGCATTTTTTGGTTTGCTTGATTCAACATGGTCTCCTCCCAATTCAAGTGATACAAGTTACGAACGATTGGAAGCTCAAGTTTAGTTTAAAACCGTCGATCTTCATCAAGTATTGCCTGCCATTTGCGATATGGTCTGTTCTTTGGACTGAAAGGAACAACAGGGTGTTTAGGACAGAATCAATCACTTATGAGAAGTTGCTCATTAACATTAAAGCAACTCTATACAACTGGGCTTCCATGTACAAAGAGCTTAGAATCTTTACTTTTGATGACTTCATGTGTAGATGGGAAAAATTTAAAGACAACATGTAAATCCCGTCGCTCAACTATTGTTAACTCTTATACTTTGTAGTTTTCTTGTGCTTTCTCAGCACTCTTGGAATGAATTTTGTTGTTTCGAAATAAAAAGATGGGGGTATACAAGCTTAACGAGTAAACTTGATTTTTGGACAGAATGACCGAATTGGGATGAGCAGAAAGAATGTGTGAGGACTAATAATTAGGAGCCATTTAGATAGAGGTTAATAGTTCAGGGACTTCCAAACTGTTAAGAAGCCATGCATTTGAAATGATGGTCAGCAGTATTAATCCGAAACTGTGGGTATAAGGAGATAAATGTGTATACTTCGTATCTGCATAAGCCTTAATTTTATAACTTGAAAATAGTTGACAAAAAAATAAAGTCTTACATTCTGTTATTATCATTGTTAATTACTCGTACAACCTATCTACCACTCGTGCAAAATGATCTGATCATCAAGAATATAATATTACTAATCAGTGCCAAATTCTATAATGTGATATGGCAAAATTGGTCTAGCCGTCTAGGGCGTCAGATTCCGCTGTTGTACTCTTTTAACCTTCAAAATTCGACGAAAGTAATAACTTAGCGCCACTTTCTGGTGATTAATGTTCCGGATTCGTTTAAATAGATTTCTTTTTCTCACCAACGGAGAGAAAATTTATTGATGAAGTAAAATACAAAAATTAAGGGCATCATAGATTCGTAGGGGCCTGACCGCCTGAACTGGAAAAAGAACTTATTGTTATTGTTTTGGCATAAAGTAAGCTGGACCATCTTGATCTGAGAGTGTTAGAGTTTCAACCGATCCGCCTAAACAAACCTCCATCTTCATCACCAAAGGTTTTTGTTTACTCTTAATCATCTATCAATAATCATATTTGATCAGGGCTTTAAGTTAAAACAGATAAAATTTAGTTGTGATCTGAGATTTGTTTATTAAAGTTTGATTAGGAAGAAAAATGACTGTTTGCTTGATTTGGAAGTTCTGAACGAGAAAGATCTTCGGTTTCAGAATCACCATGGAATTTGCTTCTCCAATTGATGATTTTTTGCAGAGTTGGGCTAACATGATTTACGTTCAGCGTCAGCAGCAACATCTGGTAAAGCTTCTCTACACCTGGAATGAAGAATTACAGGTGAAAACTTTGGAACAATTCTTAACTCAGGGTTCAATCAGCATAGTTTTTCTCATGGGAAATAAACCTCTGGTATGTCCTCCTCCACCATCTGATAAACCTCCACCAATGTTTTTGTCATTCAACCCAATCAAACCCATCGGAAATCTGAATCATGAGTTGAAAAAATCAAACATAGAAATAACCAGAAAGAACAAAACAATATATATATATATATATCAACCTGGATGTTTCAAATGGGGATAGTCCTAATTACAACTCAAAAATCAGACCCCCTATCAAAGACTGAATGCATCAATCCTAACAACAATAGATTTCCCAAAGAAAGCTAGGTAATGGAAGATATGAAGGAAGCTACAACCGGTGACCTAGTGAGCTGGTTGAATCGGTTTATCTATTGTTCTACGACTATGATCCTTAATGAATGGAAGAAATCCTTATTAATACATATTTTTTTCCTTAAACTCTTCGACATCTGCGAAGCAGCTTTTAACGAAAAAATCATCGGAAAAAATCACCTCGTAAATCACTGCATAAGGTCTGTTACATCAAACCGATTCCGTACAACTTCTAGTCACGATTTCTGGTGGATGGAAAGCAGGGGCACAATGGAAATTAGTTCACAAGCACCCAAGGGTACAAAGGTAATAATATATGGTTTAATAATGGAGGGGACAAAATATGTTCATTGCAAATGGGATAAGGAAAAAGATGTCAGTCTGCACAAAACTTCTCAATGTGGGGAATCGTGTTTTTTTGTTTTAATAAACAATTGTACTCAAATAAGAGGGAGGATCCCCTCACACTTTTATTATCACACTATCTCACACGTTGGGCGTCATTTCGCGAATAAAAACCAAACCGTAACGGATTTGAAGCTAATATTTTGGGGATATGTTCCTCTTACCAAGTTCTACATGCCTACCAAAAATGAGAACATTCCGAAATATCAAACCTCACAATCTACCGGTCTTAATTTCGACGGCCAGAAATCCGTTGATTTTCAACGGCTCATTTTCAAAGTAGTAGATGGTGGTGTTATGTGTCTCGGAATACGCTCATTTTTGGTAGGTATGTAAAACTTGGTAAGAGGAACATATCCCCAAAATATTAACTTCAAATCCGTTACGGTTTGATTTTGTTCACAAAAATAACGCTTAATGTGTGAGATAGTGTGATAATAAAAGTGTGAGAGGATCCCTCCTCCTCAAATAATGAGTTTAGGACTACTAGTAGCTTTAGGAATGGTTAATTGTTTTATTTGTTTTGAGTGTGTTTTAGTTAGGATGTCCGTAAACATGTGGGCAAAGGTCAATGTAATCTTGTGTGCAACTGTGTCTAATAGTTGCCAAAAAATTCTAGATTTAGGTGATAATATCGAACACGGTCAGACAGCGATTCACTCTGCAGGTTTAAGATCCATTCGACTCCGGAAACGATTCTACATCAGCTTGCTTCCACAACAATCTGTACATATACCATCCTCAGCTTCAGTACCATGTGATCCCTCTCTCCACGACAATTTTTTCCGGCGAGTACTTTGTTTACCAACTAGGGATGACGATTGCGAGGAAATTGGGGTTGGTTATCTCCGGCGGGTACTTCGTTTGCCAACTAGGGATGACAAAATCTCGGAACTGTTGCAATCAAAAAATCATGGGCTGCTCTTGTGGGTAGTCTTTCTAGAAGCGCTAATAGCCTTAGCCTTCGCCTTATACCACTCTCGAAGTAGAGTGTTTTACCACATCTCCAACAAGTAGCTGATAACAAAATCAAGAATAAGCCAGATGTGTCCTACAACCAGGCAGTCTCATATCACCAACAAGCTAGAGAAGTTCTTAATTACATTGTCTAACATGTTTCTATGTAGGTTATGTAAGCTAAGCGTGGAAAAACCGAGAAAGTCCTCTAAACAAAAAGCGGATATCACCCGACCACAGTCCTTACCTCTTAAGATCTTAGGAGATAAGACCCATTATGATATTCCAAATATGTAAGTTCGGTTGATTTTGAATAAATTCCAACTTTCAAAAAAAAAAAAAAAAAAATAAGCTGGACCCATCTATCATTAGTTACAGCATTATGCTCTATAACAGTACTATATTGCTGTACTGTACAGTACCATATAGTAGTATATACTGTTCGTACACTGTACCATTACCATATAATATGTATGTACAGTATATACTGCACATTATTGCATTCTGCACTAGTGGCGCCCCGTACATACGAACAGTCTTTTGACACTTCTTGTCCACCTTGTATTGTGCAATTTCAATATGACAGGTAAACTCTTTCAATCTCATACTCATAAGAAGGTGCCTCATGTTTTTAATTCTCCTCTATTAGGCTTCCATCTTTTAAACACAAAGGCATAATTAAAAATCAAGAGATTTTTAATTCTTCTCTATTAATTAGCCCTCCATCTTTTAAACACAAAGGCATAATTTAAAATCCAGAGAGAAGTAACTGATGAGGGTAGTAGTCTATATCATGCAGAGGGGATGAGCATCTATACCAGAACTTGCAAAGACAATGGCCGGCAAAAAGGAAAAAAGGAAGAATATATGGTCTTTCATTAGACTGTTTATTTTTTACCAGTCCGGGAGAATGGGCTAGTTTTTGTGTTAGTTAAAAGCGAAGTAGTATATATAAAAGGATATCCATAGTATAACCCTAGGATATGCCATTACTTTCTCCCTTTTCTTTCCTTTGCAGGACTTTCTTCCATATACATATTTAGGGTCTATGTCAGTCAAAGATTGAGATTCATAACTACTAATCAATACTTGCATATAAATAGAGTATTGGTGAACCAAGTATATCACATGCAGAGGTAGCAAATTATGTGTGAAATAGCTAGACTTAAGAGCAATGAGTTAAGCAAAATGGTTGTAGGGCTTTTTTCCATTGGCAGGTGACTACCAATTTCATTTGGATGTATACCCCGCCAAAGGAGAATTGCCCTATGACTGCTTTAGCTTGTGTTATATTGCTCTTGAGATCGATGATTTTATGGTTGATACTTGCTCTAACTCATCATCAATATCAATTTTAAGGTACGACTTTAATAAATTACATTTGAACTTCTTTAACTGTTTAAATGAATTGCAAAATGGAGTCGAATCATGTTCAAATATAAAATGCATGAAGATGACATGTATTATAACTATAACTGAGCAGTTCTAATTGGTTGTTTTTCTTACATTTTTATGCATCTAAGGGATTATTCCATAAACATACATATTTAGGGTAGAGAATTCATCAACAGGGTATCCGCGCAAGAAGTACCTAAGAAGTATTCTAAGCTAACATAGCTATGATCACTGAGGTATGATATTGTGATTTTATGCAGCAAGTTGACACTAAATGTAATGTTTTTTCTTATTAACACTCTGATTGCTAATGAGGATTATTGGATGACATGAAATAACTTGCCTGCCTGATTTCACTAATATAACTAATGTTAAACCGTAGTTGAGATGACGACAGCTATTTGCAGATTGAGGGATGATGCTATAATGGAGTCTCAACCCGGTTAGTGAATGGGCAATACAAATAAGATGAGAGACTGAACAGATTTTTCCCCTTGATGGCATTGGGAGCCATCATTTGCAAAGAAGGATATCATGATCGTGTTTTCGAAGTTTGTCATGAAGATTGGAGATACGGTGAAATCTTGTGTTGTTCCACATTGCCTTCCAAGAAACTCAAGAAGTTGGTAATTGGTTGCAAAAATGATGGATATATGAGTTTATGGACTTCCAAACTTCCATTTCAAATGAAATAATGATTTTCACCCTACCAGCACACGCATTGAGGCTTGAATGATGCAGTCGGTTGCTTCCAAATTCGAGGCTGACAGTTGAACAGGGATGGAACCCAAAATAAGAAAGAAAGCGAAAGGCCAGATTTCACCTACGTATAACCAAGCGTTGGCCGCGTTGCTAATTACCTAGATCTGTAATATGAATCGAAACACTACGGCCGTTAGAAGTAATTGTGTATAATTGTGCATATGAATAACCTCTGATGTCTGTCATAGCTTGGAAATATTGAGATATTTAACAATCACGGGCATCCTAATTACCACATGTAGTCGTTGATCTGATCAACAATATAATATTAATAATCGGTGCAAAATTCCTTAATGTGATATAGCAAGTTGGTCTAGGGTGCCAGGTTAAGCTGTTATACTTACAGTAGTGTTGTTCAGTCTGGCGTATATATATATATATATCTTGGACCTGAAAACAGGAGTTAAATAAGACACTCCTTGGGGTTCAAACGCTTTAGCGGTACCAATTGATTGAGCTCGAATTTACAAACAGAGATTTCATAAATTTTTGGAGCTCTGACTACCTAAAACGATTAATAGCAAAGTTCTTGACATAAATCATACATTAGCTCTCTCCGACATGATTTGCATCTGTTGCTGGTTGTCGAAGACTTCCATCCGCAGATTCTAGCTTGACTTTGCGCAGTTAGTGTCTATTGTGATTCCTCTAGTCCCAGCACATGCCAAAGTTATCACGAGTTGAGAAGAAAATAATATAGTAGCTGGGAAATAGATTTACAGTTTCTTTAATGACCTTAGATGCATTCTCCATTAGTGGAGAAACAGATAACTTACAGCCAGTATCAGGCGAATGTTCCGGATAGAATGGATTCGTTTAAATAGATCGAGACTTACCAAAATCTAAATGATGTAGGAAACCAACTGAACTCACAAAGGGTTAGAATAACCTGAAACTGGTGAGAACTTAAACATATCTGGAAAATTAAGTCCATGGCTCGCGTGAGAATCAATGCTTCCAACGAACCACGATCTACAATCTGTATAAAATATACTAAAAGCATGTTTGGAGTAGAAATGTTTTTGTTTCTCTGTAAGCGGAATTTAATCCAAGAAGTCACAAGCAAAATGGTTTTGCTTTACAAAAAGTTACTTTTTTTCCTCTAAAAGTCATTTTAGATATTATGTCTATGTCCCTAAACAAACTTCTTAATTTTTTTGACTTCTAAAAGTCAGAAATGCAATTTCTTAAAGGTGAATCCAAACATCATATAAATTATACATATGTGATAGCATATTCAAAGGGTGTTTGGATACCAAAAGAAACAAAATCAATTCCAGAGAGTTAAAATCGATTTTTTTTAGTCGAGAATTCATTATGAAATTGTGTTTCCAAACTAAAGACCATAATTAAATGGACTTTTGTCATGTCATTGTCAGTCAAATCATGTTTTCTCTGCTGATGCAACGAGGAAACTAAAGACCATATTTTCATTTAATGTCATTACTAGGAAAGTTTGGTTAAACCCAACACTTACTATGTCAAATCCTTTCCGAAATTATCCACACATAAATTAATAAATAAAATAAGATTCTTCCGCATATGATCTCAGCCGCAGTACTATGGACAATTTGGAAAAAGAAGAACCGTCTTGAGAACTTTTGAAGATAAATTCAGAGAAGTATGGTGGGTGATGCTAAGGCTCTATTTATCTCAATGACAAGAACTTCCTTCACATTTTGACAGATTCATGTTGTTTGCTGTGTTCTTCTCCTCACTTAATTATCACGTTGAATTTTTTCTTTTTCTTTTTTTTTTTCCCCGTTTGATGAATTCAATTCTAGCAACCTGTGCCTAATTTTTGCAGCGACGGCAACGAATGAAGAGAGAAAGTGAGATAGAAATAGCATATATATGTTTGGACCCTTTGGCGCATCAATTTAGCATTTTATCTAAACAACACGATATGTAATCTTGATCAGTCGAATACAATTGGTTACAACAACTTACAAGGATTAAGATATACAAAGACTTGATAGACATAAAAGACTTAGCAATGCTATCTCACGGATGAATGCACAATGAGCCACAGACCTCCAAACCACAAATATACTTTTATGGAAGTTTACATAAATAGATGAAAACGTTTCATGGCTCCTTGTGTCACATTATACATTCGTATTAGTGATAACACGAGTACACGACTGATCAAAGACCTGCCAAAATATAAGTTTGGTGGCCATCGTAATCAAGTTGGACCAAACAGTTTAACATAACAAGTCTTGGAAGTCCGAACTTGATACGTATGGTTGTGTAGTCATTGTCTTGTTTTAAAGTCTGAACTTGATCTGTAACTCTCAAGTGTTGAGACTCGCACCAAGTTATAAAGAAACAACTGACCAAATAGTGCAACCTTTGACTACCTCTAAGAACCAGTTTTGCCTCCAAGCTTCTTACACCAAAAGCCAAAATGAAAGAAAGTTGTTGAAGAAGCAGTGAACTGTATCATGAATTCATGATGCTGATCATGAGAATATAACAATGGATATTCTTCTTCATAAGGACTCTGTAACAAGCTTTTGCTTTTTGCATCTCATCCTCTGATAAGCAGGTACCTCATGCTTTATTTCACTCCTCTACACCAGCCCTTTAAGCGGACAGAAATAAAGAGCTCGAGAGTAACAAACAAGGTATAGTCTTAATCATGCAAAGCATCTATAACATGTTGGTGATATAAAGAACTTTTAAAGAAAATAGTACATATATAGGATATCCTTGGTATAAACCCTAAAGGATGCCATTTTACTTTTCGGTTTTTTGGGTTTCTATAGGGCTATTCCATATATACATAATACATTTGGGGTCAGTATCAATCATTTATAATAATACATCGATTCTTGCATATAAATAAGGTATGCGAGGAGTACCTAAGAGTATCGTAAGCTAAAAATGATATGATCACTGAGGTAAGCGAAACAGTTATAGGGTGTCTTTGCATTGGCAGTTAACTAATAATGAGATGATGTCAATATCTGGATGATCGAATCAGCTGCTAAGCTACAATCTCTTTGGTTATAATAATAACAAATAGATTGTTACTCTTTAAGTTTGCTTTTATCGATCATCATCGCCAAAGGAGAGTTGCCCCATGACTGCTTTAGCTTAATATTAAACTTGCAGTGGGATCAATCATGACATGATGTTGTATACTCGGTCTAGTTCATCATCAATCTACAAGGTACGATATAGTACTCAATATGCACATTTAAAATTTCCGTGAATTGAAGAACCAAGCCAAAAATATGTAATTTAATAACTTGAAAAATCGTTGACAAAAAATAAAACTTGAGGATCCGAATTCTTAAATTTTGTTGTCGCTCTTGTGAATCTAACAAGTGCAAGTTTCTGTTAAGTAATACGGCTGAGTTGGTCTAGGGCATCAGATTACTAATCAGTGAGTCGACCTGGATGGTGGTCGACGCGTGGTGGTAATGCATCAACCAGCTAAATGCTACAATCTCTTTGGTTATAATAATAACAAATAGATTGTTACTCTTTAAGTTTGCTTTTATCGATCATCAAGACATGAATATCATTAATTTCAGTGAAAATTTTACATCGCCAAAGGCCAAATTCATTGAGAATTAACTGTAATCGAATTAATCAACAGAGATTTCAGTTTTGCACAATACATATGTGATTATGTGTCGTTGTAATTGCTTGTCTCAAATATGATAAATTCGGCTGATAAACTATTGCTCGCATTAATGAGATGACATATGAAATTACCTTACGGGTTCCAAACTTTGAACCAATGTAACTAATATGAAAGATGAATATGCCGAAAGTAATTGCATAAGAGAAATCTTCAGTGGAAAAACTAGCAATTTGCAAACAATGATTGATGTTATAACTGAGGCTCAAACAGGGTTTAGTAAATAGACAGACCACAGTCTCCCCATAGATACCAACTGTTACCACCAAGTAATGTGAAATTCAAGCTAGCTGGGATGAACAAGCTGCAAGAAAAAGCAAATGAATGATCAACCGAGAATCTATGTTTTGCGGGGACTTTGGTTATGTTCTCGATAGATGGGGACTTTGGAACATATTTGGCTTCATCAACAAGAGAATAGATAATCGAAATCCACATAAAATATAATAAAATGTTGCTAGGCTTTCTTACCGGAAGATAGTCCTTCTGAAATGCATAATGTTTTTATTCAAACTAATGAAAAAGATGTGATGATATAGAACACTTATTACTAACGTGCCTCATCTGTTTTCTAGCCTCGAATGCTTTAAGTGCTTCATAGTGATCTAATTTTTCTTCTGCATCCCTATTCCCTAACGCGTACCCGAATTAACTGAAACCAAGCTCTCCACGTACACATAAATATCACGTTGTTTATGCTCAGGTGTTTGATGCTTCTTTTCTGGAAGACGGATCGGTTGAAATCTAGCTGTTTTACACTTAGTGTCATACAGAATAAAACTATTACTATTCTCGTCATCCAATAGGATCTCGTTGTTTCGTAAATCTATTATACTGTTGAGATTATTAGTCCCACATTGTTTGGGCAATCTAAGATCCTGCAGTTTATAATCCTTAGGGCCTCTCCACTCATAGCCAATTGGTTTTGAGTTGGATGCCCGTATTCTAACATGGTATCAGAGCAGGTATTTGCGAAAAGTCATTAGACCGCGCCTTTACTCCGCGTCACCCGATTTAATTGTCCACGTGTTAGACCCAACGAGGCTACACGTGAGGGGGCGTGTTGAGATTATTAGTCCCACATTGTTTGGGCAATCTAAGATCCTGCAGTTTATAATCCTTAGGGCCTCTCCACTCATAGCCAATTGGTTTTGAGTTGGATGCCCGTATTCGTCCCACATGGTTGGGTTATTTAAGATCCTGCGGTTTATAATCTATTAGGGCCTCTCCACTCATTGCCAATTGGTTTTGAGTTGGATGCCCGTATTCTAACATGGTATAACAGGTTATTTGCGGCGAGTTATTGACCGCGCCTTTACTCCGCGTCACCCGATTTGATTGTCCACGTGTTAGACCCAACGAGGCTACACGTGAGGGGACGTGTTGAGATTATTAGTCCCACATTGTTGGGCAATCTACCCTTTGCCAATTGATTGATCAAAGGGTCTTGACACCACTTGATCAATCTGGAACAGTTTAGCCCAAGATGCTTTTACTCCATAATCGTTCATCACCCATACTTCAAAACCAATCTTACAAGCGCTACAAAGCATGCAAAGACACCCTCCCACCACACCCACAAATTTATAATCAAATTTCTTCCAATTTTCATCATCGGGTTGGGATATTTCTTGAAATTTTTCATCTTCTATATCAAAAGAAAGCAAAACCTTTGATGATTGGCCGTTTCCCTTTCCTCGGAAGGAATCCACCATTTAAAAACATCCCCGGCGGTCCTCGTCCGTTATTATCATGGGAAATATAATCCTCAAAGAACACTATAACCTTATAATCCTGAGTTTTGGAATCGTAACAAAACCCGTATCCCGTTCGGTGTAAGCCCCGATTGAAGTCATATTTCTGTCGCATTGTTAATATTATTTTGTACTCTTTCGTACATGGATTCCATAAATAAAGACCATAAGCATAACTTGCACAAACCAAACCATTACAAGTACCTAACACATAAATGGACTATTAATTTTCAGGGGACTTTCTAAAGATTTTGATGATAACGAGCTATTATCTATACTATCGACATGGGTATCATCCCAATGATTTGTGTTAACGATTTATATTATATTTTTCGTTGTCAATATCATGATTCAGTTTCACCTTAACAAGATTTCCATGAATATGTCTTCACAGAGATATTCCATCACTACGTGAAAAATCATCATTTACAACACTGTATTAGGGTTGTAGTACCCCTACTACAACGCTTTTTTGTGTATTGTGTAGGTGGGGTATTGTAGAAAGTCCAAGCTGTTCTACAATACTTGACTAAGTGTTGTTAAGGGTGATGTGATTCATGGTTCGACAATATTTTGCCAAAGTTGTGATTCTCTTTCGATTTTTTTTGAAAGCCTAACACAACCCTTGCTTGTTGTTGTAGGAGTATCTTGGACAACACAAGTAGTGTATCGTAAAAATATGTAACACAACACTTGTATAAGTTGAAGGTCTATCTTAGACAGCCTAGGATGTGTATCGTAGAAATATGTAACACAACACTTGTATAAGTTGAAGGACTATCTTAGACAACCTAGGATGTGTATTGTAGAAATATGTAACACAACACTTGTATAAGTTGAAGGACTATCTTAGACAACCTAGGATGTGTATCGTAGAAATATCTAACACAACACTTGTATAAGTTGAAGGACTATCTTAGACAACCCAGGATGTGTATTGTAGAAATATGTAACACCTCTTATTACTATGATGAATAAGATTTGCACGACACTTGTTAGTGTTGTAGAACTATGTTGGACAACACCTAATTATGTCGTAAAGACATTCTTTCACAACCATTGGTTTGTGTAGTTGGAATATAGAACACAACTCTTGTTAGAAGTTGTGTGCATATAACTATTTTGAAAAAAAAATTATAGCTGAAACCAAATTGCCGAAAGTATTTCACATTCACAATAACTCCGCCACAGTGTAACACATTTACATTCATTCTAACATTGTACAGTTCACAAAGAAAGTTCAGTTCCCAATTCTTTACCCGCCAATGAATACAAGCCTACAATACCACACTGCAATTATTCCTATAACATTCTGTTCTAGAACTAGATAAAGAGCAAAGTTTTCATTTCTTTTCTTTTTCACTTTTCCCCTTCCCCCGAAGAAGAGCTAAGCTATTAAGTCACAATATCCATCCCCATAATAAAACAAAAACCGAAAATTGGCATAAGTATATCTGATATCTGATTAGTTAACCATCCCCATAATAAAACAGCGCAAGTCGGGCTATACTCCAGCTTCACAGGCTATACCTGAAACTTCATTAAATCCATTGAAATTTATATAAAAGGCACCCAAATCTATTAGCCAAGGAGATTTAAAGAGCTCAATGTGCTCAGCCCTCAACTTAGATCCGAAGTTTCTGCCATTTATAGAGGAGTGTACCGCAAAATCCAAAGAGAACTTTGAACCCATTCAAAATAGCCGACGGTCACACCTCCACCATTTGCATATATGTCATGAAGTATGATAACTCCTTTCTTGCTTAGAATCTGAAAATAAATGTCAAGAGTTAAAAATCTTAACTAGATGAAAACCCAACATATGTTCGCATCACAGTTGTTTATGGGTAAAAATCGTTTCTACCGATTTCGGTAAATTCGGTAGGTGAGTGAGAAACTGGTTCAAACCCTAAACAAATGTGCTGCACGTGAGCACTTTATAGATTCGAGAGATCAATCTGTACAAGTCCGTCCTAAACCAAGAAATGGCTGTTCCAGACTTGCTTCGGTCACAAAGTGGAGGAGAAGGGTTGATTTGGGGAGGGAAGCAAAGAAAGGTGTTGAGACCAGAATAATTCGGGAGAGTAGTATCTCGACTTGTATCGTAAAGTAAAAGCTTGGGAAGCTTGCAAGAGATGAAAGCTTTTTGGGAGAGCTTGCAAAGTTGCCTTTAGAGAGTGTAGTATTTTTCTCCGACCGAGACTTGTTGTCTCCGGTAGAAATAGGTAAGACCTATTTATACAAGTCGAGATTGAAACGTACCGGCCTCATGAAGGAAGAGAGTAAAGGTTGAAATAATGGGAGGAGGTGGTAACCGCATGGTGTTAATGGGTGAAAACGTTTTCACCATTATTTCCTCTTTTATTTGACTCGCTTTATTCCTTTTCACGCTTTCTTAATGTGAGCGTAGTGTACGCCGTGATGTCAGACCGCCAAACCAAAACCCTAAAAAGCATCCCCAGTTTGTGTTGATGTCTCGAGTGTTGGTTGCATCTTGGGTGCAAGTGGTGCTGCTAGGGACGCATGTGGCATGTGCGGAATGCCTTCGTTGCGAGTTGCACCTTCGAGCGTAAGTGGTAATGCCAGAGCTGCTAGTGGCGTGTGTGGCATGTGCCAACGGCATGTGCGGAATGCCTTGGTGGTAGGTTGCACGGTTTGCAAGTTTAGGCTACCAGCGTGTGTGTTTGGCATGTGCCAACGGCATGTGCGGAATGCCTTGGTGGTAGGTTGCACGGTTTGCAAGTTTAGGCTACCAACGTGTGTGTTTGGCATGTGCCAATGGCATGTGCGGAATGCCTTGGTGGTAGGTTGCACGGTTTGCAAGTTTAGGCTACCAGCGTGTGTGTTTGGCATGTGCCAATGGCATGTGCGGCCATGCTGACCTAGTTGCAAGTCTTGCGAGCCTAGGGCGCTATATTCGGCGTGGGCCAATGGCATAGTGGCTTGGAAACACGGCTTGCGATACGTGCTGGCATGTGCCAATGGCACGTACGGCCATGTTGACCTAGTTGCAAGTCTTGCAAGCCTAGGGCGCTATATTTGGCGTGGGCCAATGGCATAGCGACTTAGAAATATGGCTTGCGGTACGTGTTGGCATGTGCCAATGGCACGTACGGCCATGTTGACCTAGTTGCAAGTCTTGCAAGCCTAGGGCGCTAGTTTGGCGTGGGCTAATGGCATAGCGACTTAGAAATATGGCTTGACGTGTTGGCATGTGCCAATGGCACGTACGGCCATGTTGACCTAGTTGCAAGTCTTGCAAGCCTAGGGCGCTATATTTGGCGTGGGCCAATGGCATAGCGACTTAGAAATATGGCTTGCGGTGCGTGTTGGCATGTGCCAATGGCACGTACGGCCATGTTGACCTAGTTGCAAGTCTTGCAAAGCCTAGGGCGCTATATTTGGCGTGGGCCAATGGCATAGCGACTTAGAAATATGGCTTGCGGTGCGTGTTGGCATGTGCCAATGGCACGTACGGCCACGTTGACCTAGTTGCAAGTCTTGCAAGCCTAGGGCGCTATATTTGGCGTGGTCCAATGGCATAGCGACTTAGAAATATGGCTTGCGGTACGTGTTGGCATGTGCCAATGGCACGTACGGCCATGTTGACCTAGTTGCAAGTCTTGCAAGCCTAGGGCGCTATATTTGGCGTGGGCCAATGGCATAGCGACTTAGAAATATGGCTTGCGGTACGTGTTGGCATGTGCCAATGGCATGTACGGCCATGTTGACCTAGTTGCAAGTCTTGCAAGCCTAGGGCGCTATATTTGGCGTGGGCCAAAGGCATAGCGGCTTGGAAATATGGCTCATGATACGTGTTGGCATGTGCCAATGGCACGACGGCCATGTTGACCTAGTTGCAAGTCTTGCAAGCCTAGGGCGCTATATTTGGCGTAGGCCAAAGGCATAGCGGCTTGGAAATATGGCCTGCGATACGTGTTGGCATGTGCCAATGGCACGTGCGGCCATGTTAACCTAGTTGCAAGTCTTGCAAGCCTAGGGCGCTATATTTGGGCGTGGGCCAAAGGCATAGCGGCTTGAAATATGGACTCAAGCGGTACGTGTTGGCATGTGCCAATGGCACGTACGTCCATGTTGACCTAGTTGCAAGTCTTGCAAGCCTAGGGCGCTATATTTGGCGTGGGCCAAAGGCATAGCGGCTTGGAAATATGGCCTGCGGTACGTGTTGGCTTGTGCCAATGGCACGTATGGCCATGTTGACCTAGTTGCAAGTCTTGCAAAGCCTAGGCGCTATATTTGGCGTGGTCCAAAGGCATAGCGGCTTGGAAATATGGCCTACGATACGTGTTGGCATGTGCCATGGCACGTGACGGCCATGTTGACCTAGTTGCAAGTCTTGGAAATATGGCCTTGTTGCCATGGTGCGCAGGGTGCGCTTGGTTTGGCATTGTTGCCATGGTGCGCAGGGTGCGGCTTGGTTTGGCATTGTTGCCATGGTGCGCAGATGCGACCTTGGTTTGGCATTGTTGCCATGGTGCGCAAAGATGATGCGGCTTGGTTTGGCATTGTTGTCATGGTGCGCAAAGATGCGGCTTGGTTTGGCATTGTTGCTGGTGCGCGGGGGTGCGGCTTGGTTTGGCATTGTTGCCATGGTGCGCAGGTGCGGCTTGGTTTGGCATTGTTGCCATGGTGCGCAGATGCGGCTTGGTTTGGCATTGTTGCCATGGTGTGCAGTGTGCGACTTTGGTTTTGGAATTAGGGTTCCGTGTTGAAAACCCTAATCTGGGTATTTTGAAAAAATACCCTATTAATTGTTTACACTGAGTTAAATGCTCTTAGTTAATGTGTTGCGGGTAACACTAGGTAATGGGGTTTTACGATTTTACCCCTTGTTTAAAAACCACCATCAACATTAAGTCCCCTCGCTAGCTCCGGAACAGGGGCTTTGTTGCGAGGTAAGCATAAGATGGTGACAAACTATTAATAGCAAACCGTAAAGAAAATTGAAGGAGGCTTGTCTGACCTTTTATAAATAGGATTTGGAATCCTTGCCTCTGGTAGTTTTGCACAAATCGGGAGGCTGGCACAATTGGTGGGCCCGGTGAAGCTTGGGCGACGTTGGGAAGTTTGCGTGAGTTGGGAAACTGAGTGTGCTAGCTGGTGGGACCGGCACAAAGTGTAGAAACCGTGCGTGCTTGCAGGTCGGCGCAATTGGTGGGGCCGGTGCAGCTTGGAAACCGTGCTTGCAGGCGTGACTTGGGCGACATTGGGAAGTCGCACCCTTTGTGGGCCGTTTCTTACACGCGTGATTTTGGTAAAAGGGAAATCCTTCCCTATTTCAAAGTCTTCACGCCTATATATATATATATAAAGCCCTTTCTCCCCATCCTGCGCTTTATTCTTTCCTCTTTTCATACTAGCGGCAAAGAGAAACCGGCTTCCAGGTATGTCTTCGAGTACTTTTCTCTCTTTTTTTTTTTTTTCACGTAGGTGTAAACCTTAAGAGTAGGCGCTCCCACAATCCTTGCATATGATTTCTTGGCGTGCCTCTTGTAGAAAATATTGTATGTATGCAACCAAGGGAAATACTGCATATATTGTTTGAACCCGTAGGAAATATTGCATATATGAATTTTCGGTCCTGAAAGAAATATTTGAACCCTGAAGAAAATACTGCGTGTGTATTTTGAACCCGTAGAGGATGCTCCGTATATAATTCTGAACCCGAAGAAAGATACTGTAGACACACTTGTACCCGTATAGAATGCCGCGTATATAGTCTCGAACCCGAAGAAAATACTGCGTATATAGTCTTGAACCCGAATAAAATACGTCCTCCTTCCCACTTTTTTTTTTTTTGTTGTTGGGTACGATTATGCGTCAGGGAGATAACTTCGTCTTTCTCCGTTTGTTTTGTGCGAATATCTTATTACCGATTGTTATGAAGGAATTCGATAAGATGTTACCTAAATCAAATTTCACTTCGTCGAAGGATGCTCATAATTCCAAACCGAACACGATGATGAATTCTTCACTAGAGCCCTCGCCCCGCTCGGAAGAATCACCCGTGTTTCGTGCCAATTTTGCTAACCGGTGGTGAGGATGAAAGGAAGACACGTTCGGTTTGCCCGAGAGCACCATTCGGTTCTCTGTCTTTATAAAGGGGTATATTCTTCTTCCAACATTGACTTCGTGGATGTGTCAAAGCCCATTACGTTCTTTTGATAGATGGGTTGAGTTCATGGTGAGCAAGGAGCATATAAATACCAACTTGACTCGAGCGCAGTCATTGATGTCACAAGACTTCAAGAAATCTCCAGATTAGGAAGGATATCCTGTGCTTGGTTGCTTTCATCTCCCGGATGGTGTTCGGATACCCATACAATCATATGTAGATGGGGTGAGATAACTTTCTCCTTGGAGAGTGTGGCTCTCTTGTGAATCTTACGGTAACCGGGAATCTTAAAATCCAATTATCTGAAAGTGAGGTGAAGATGCGGGATGACCTGGCCGCTAAGTTGGGGGATTTTGCTCGGAAAGACTCCATTGCGAAGTCGAAGGATTCTGCCCGTAAAGAGGATGAAAGCTGCCCTTACGGTTGGTGGATATCTCAATGGTTTCCTGACGAGCCGGAGCCCAATGGTAGTGCTGATCTTCATGTCGCCGCATTTTTGGCTCTCTGGTTGTCCAGAGACATTTTTGATGACGGTTCGGCAAGAAAGGAATAAGACCGAGTTGTTAGCGATTGGCCGTGAAGTTGGCAAAAAGGTGAAGTTCTTCCCATTGGCAAGCTGTTCCTTGGTTCCCCGTATGTGCATCCGGATCACCTAGTTGCGAACATGCAAGTTTCGAATGGTTTCATGAAAGTGGATTCATATGTGCACGTTGCTTTTCTCGCAAGTCTTGCTATGGGAGCACTTTGAGAAGTATGCTCCAAACCGCTGCCTTCGCTTCCCGTGAGTTGGGGTGGCTCCTAATTCTTCGATGGGTGAACAAAGGCCCAAGAGTTGGTGTGAGCTTGGTTAGTTTTCTTGATAAGTTGCATGAAATCAATTTTCGTCCATGGGGGTAGGTCCAAAAGTCGGTGACTCAAATTGACACTTTTGCTTCTCGCTCCCGCTCATGTCTTTGTCTTCGATGACGCTTTGAGCGTTGGTGAAAACTGCTCATTCAAAGTCGCTTGCCCTGTTATATGCCGTCTTTCTTCGTGGGGTCTTTCCACATAGTCGCTTACAATATTGACCGTGTTGCTCGTCACATGGGTTTCGATCAAGGGGTGCCTCTTGTTTACCGGCCGGGCGATCCCTAAGGATTCATTGCGTGTCGCCCTTGACGCTAGTGCCCTTAAGCCGGGTATCCGTCTTTCCTTCTTTCAAATGGGAAGAGTAACCCGGCGACCTTCGGCTATAATGAGTTTTGGTGCGAGGAGTTTACTTATGATCCGAGATTTTGTGAATAACGTGGTGGAAAACGTTCGTTGCAAACCTTCCCACAGCAGTTCCGAAAGAGTATCCAATGTTGAGAGATCCCAAGCGAAAGTTGCCTAGCAATTCGGAAAGTCCCAGTGCCAAGGAACGGAGAACAAAGAATCGTCTTGGCGGGTTCCGGGACGGTTTCACAAGATCCTCCCACGGCTCTTGTGTCTTTCGGTTCTTCTAATAACCAGGTATGTGTCGCCTCTTCATTGGTTTGTCTCAAAACACGTGAATTTCGGTGAGAATATGTGTTTTGTTTCCTTCGAGGCTTCGGTAGTGTTAATGCTTTATTTGCTCTTGCACGTTGCCGGGAGACGGCAATTTCTTCAAAGAACTCCGAAGAACATTGAGCCTTCTCATAGCGATGATGAGTCAGAGAGAGGAGAAGGTTCAACAAGTGAGAGTGATTCCTCCGGCAGCACTGGTTCTGTTTCGGGAAGTGGTTCGGTGAGTTTCGCACATCTTTTCTTTCTTCTTTTGTTTCATCTTTTGGGAAATATCTGACTCGAGTTCGCAGGAGGAATCCGGTTCGGAGGATGATTCTGGGGTAGAGCCGCATGAAAACTTGCCTTTGGTGACCACCGCTGGTGACTTGGAGATGAGCGTTAGCCAATTTCCAGGACACGAGATGTGGCTCAAACGACGGATGATTCTCTCGATGGTTGTTGCCAGAGACATGGAGGAAAACCCTCTGCGAGTCGTGAGGCCAGTGCGAGGCGCCATTTTTGATCCTCCGTACTTGGCTCCTTATCCGGGTCATGTCTTTGTTTGGCGGCTTCGCGTGCCGGCTAAGCACGAGGCGTTGTACACCGTAACTGGGAGAAATACGGACATATGGCTACAACCAAGAAAGTCACTAGTCGATTTGCGCTGGTTAAGCGTGTGGAAGAGGCTTTATCTTCCATCGAGGACATGCGTGAGGTGACCGGTCATACCGTTTCAAGACGTTATTGCCGATCGGGAGCACCATCGCGACGTGTGCATAGAAAAGGAGTTCAACACTTCGTGGTTTGTCGAAGGCCTTGCAGAGATCCAAAAGTTGAAAGATGCAGAATGTAAAGCCTTTCGCCGAGGAGATTGCTCGACAGGAGGTAGAACTCGAAAAACTTTCCAAGATGTTGACTATGAAGAGAGCGGCTCTTGAAGATGCAAAGTTGACCTTCTCCAAGAAGAACAGACCTCTCCGTTGGATGATTTTCCTTGAATGTTTCTCCGTTAAACTTTCATTTAGGTTCTTTTTTTTTTGAAAGACATATTGGATGTCCGGTTCAAAACTTGACCTTTGATAGACAAAATGGTAGCTTTTTAGGGTATTGGATTATTTCGGGATGAATGGTTTTGATAATATGACTCGATTATGTTTTGGGAAAGGAATATTGCTTTTACGAAAGTGTGTGATAGCAATAGGCACAATGCTCGGGTAGTATAATGGTTTTACTAAAAACCTAAAACAAATCGTATATCTTGCGTAGTCTGAATTTACTCACTTCATAGGTTTTTGCGAACATGCCCCTCTTCATATAAAAAGGCGGTTTTGCTGGTAGCATCGCCAGTTAGTCCCCAATTGCTGGTAGCGTATTCAACGAGTCCTCAGTTTTCTTGTGTAGTTTTTGCAACTGTAACCGGCGGTCGTCAGCGGTTGAGTCGGACCGAGTCGCAAGTCCCCAATCGCTGGTAGCATCTTCAACGAGTCCCCGCTTTCTCGTGTAGTTTTTGCAAATCGGTAACCGGTCGTCTGCGGTAGTTGAGTCGGATCGAGTTGCCTTCCCCTACCATCTTGACATATGGGTCGAAGAACGAGATCGACAGTCTGACATTGTAGCCGATAGATCGATCCTCCCACTGTGGTTGCCAATTGTTTATGGGTAAAAATCGTTTCTGCCGATCTCGGTAAATTCGGTAGGTGAGTGAGAAACTGGTTCAAACCCTAAACAAATGTGTCGCACGTGAGCACTTTATAGATTCGAGAGATCAATCTGCACAAGTCCGGCCTAAACCAAGAAATGGCCGTCCCAGGACTTGCTTCGGTCACAAAGTGGAGGAGAAGGGTTGATTTGGGGAGGGAAGCAAAGAAAGGTGTTGAGACCGAGAATAGTTCTGGGAGAGTAGTATCTCGACTTGTATCGAGAAAGTAAAAGCTTGGGAAGCTTGCAAGAGATGAAAGCTTTTGGGAGAGCTTGCAAAGTTGCCTTTACGAGAGAGTGTAGTATTTTCTCCCGACCGAGACTTGTTGTCTGGTAGAAATAGGTAAGACCTATTTATACAAGTCGAGATTAAAACGTACCCTGTCCTCATGAAGGAAAAGAGTAAAGGGTGAAATAATGGGAGGAGGTGGTAACCGCATGGTGTTAATGGGTGAAAACGTTTTTCACCATTATTTCCTCTTTTATTTGACCGCTTTATTCCTTTTCACGCTTTCTTAATGTGAGCGTAGTGTACGCTGCATCTTTGTGACCGCCAATCCAAAACCCTAAAAAGCATCCCCCCAGTTGTGTTGATGTCTCGTGTGTTGGTTGCATCTTGGATGCAAGTGGTGCTGCTAGGGACGCATGTGGCATGTGCCAATGGCATGTGCGGAATGCCTTCGTTGCGAGTTGCACCTTCGAGCGTAAGTGGTAATGCCAGAGCTGCTAGTGGCGTGTGTGGCATGTGCCAACGGCATGTGCGGAATGCCTTGGTGGTAGGTTGCACGGTTTGCAAGTTTAGGCTACCAGCGTGTGTGTTTGGCATGTGCGGAATGCCTTGGTGGTAGGTTGCACGGTTTGCAAGTTTAGGCTACCAGTGTGTGTTTGGAATGTGCCAATGGCATGTGCGGAATGCCTTGGTGGTAGGTTGCACGGTTTGCAAGTTTAGGCTACCAAATGTGTGTTTGGCCTAGGGCGCTATATTTGGCGTGCGACAAAGGCATAGCGGCTTGGAAATATGGCCTGCGATACGTGTTGGCATGTGCCAATGGCACGTATGGCCATGTTTACCTAGTTGCAAGTCTTGCAAGCCTAGGGCGATATATTTGGCGTGGGCCAAAGGCATAGCGGCTTGGAAATATGGCCTGCGATACGTGTTGGCATGTGCCAATGGCACGTACGGCCATGTTGACCTAGTTGCAAGTCTTGCAAGCCTAGGGCGCTATATTTGGCGTGGGCCAAAGGTATAGCGGCTTGGAAATATGGCCTTGTTGCCATGGTGCGCAGTAGTGCGGCTTGGTTTGGCATTGTTGACATGGTGCGAGGGGGTGCGGCTTGGTTTGGCATTGTTGTCATGGTGCGCGAGATGCGGCTTGGTTTGGCATTGTTGCCATGGTGCGCAGATATGCGGCTTGGTTTGGCATTGTTGCCATGGTGCAAAGATGCGGCTTGGTTTGGCATTTTTGCCGTGGTGCGCGAGGTGCGGCTTGGTTTGGCATTGTTGCCATGGTGCGCAGATGCGGCTTGGTTTGGCATTGTTGCCATGTGCGCAGATGATGCGGCTTGGTTTGGCATTATTGCCATGGTGCGCGATGTCAGCGACTTGGTTTTGGAATTAGGGTTTTGTGTTGAAAACCCTAATGCAGTATTTTTAAAAATACCCCTATTAATTATTTACACACACGAGTTAAATGCTCTTAGTTAATGTGTTGCGGGTAACACTAGGTCATAGGGTTTTACGATTTTACCCCTTGTTTAAAAACCACCATCAACACATCCATAGAATCTCCACCTTTGAAATCCTTTAAACTACCCGTAGCCTCTTTGTGCTTAATCAATTTGAACTGCACCAGTGATGTCGCTTACAGCCACAACCTTACCACCTCGCTCATGAATCGGCTTTGCAGCCCAAGAACCCACATTACCGAACCCCTGAAATAGTTCAAAAACTAGTTTAGAAACAAATTTAGAGAGATTCGAAATGCAAGCTCGATTTACAGTTTGAATAGAAAGATTAGAGAGTATCTTTATATTTACCTAGATGGGGAATTTCAAATCTGCAACGGTCTGTCCATATTCATTGAGCAAAGCCTCTATTGCAAATACAACACCTCGTCCGGTGGCAGCTTCTCTAGCTAGTGATCCGCCGAGGTCCTACAACATCAAAAATAACGTAGGTGAACATTTACGAACACAAACGCCTCATTCAAATCTCAATAAACCGTTTACGTTTTTCCAAATCTGAATAGGTACTTACAATTGGCTTTCCAAAGAATAATAGCTGGAGAGTAACCATGAAATTTAGAGTACTCGTCCAAAATCCATGCCATTGTCTGCGTAAAACCCAATTAGGATTACAAATTTCGAAATAATGATGCGAAAATACCACGAAATTATTGTAAATTATATGACTAACAAGTAGTTTTCATACACGAATATACACATGCATTAGTTCCCATGTCGGGTGCGGGAATGTCCGTGTGAACCCCAATTAGATCATGAATCTTTTGAGTGAAAACACGCGTAAGACGTTCCAACATGTGTTGCTGATGATGAGGCTAATCTTCTTCCAACAACAGCGAGCGCTTGAGTGAAATAGAAGGCCCCAGCGGTTGCAAACGATAACAGGAATGAACACACCATAACTAATGCCTCAATAAACTTGGCCTTGCTTTTATTTGTCCAACATTGAGGATGGTGATGCCACTGATCACCAATACAATAACCACAAACTACCAGATTGACATTGAAAAACTGCCCCATCATCTTCCTTGTTCTGACAACACTTCCCATGGACATTGATATTAACTTGCTTGGCTGATTTCAAGTGATGTAGTCCGATTTCAATGTCGATTTGGTTTAACCTCATCTCAACCCCCAGTAGTAACGGTAGCATGTAAAAAAGGTATAATCTACACATATAATTTCAATGTGGACAGACGACTGTCTTGTTACAGAGCTATTATGTTTGATAAATCTTCTCGAAAAACCCCGAGTCTTGAATCCTCTTAAACTCTCCACCCCGCCTATCATAAGGTCTTAGGCCAATGTGGTTTCTATCACTCAAAAACTCAGTTCCCACATAATCTAAAAGCAAAAATAGCCCAATTTGTGTCACATGGTAGCTCCCTCAGAAATTTTCATCGAATTTATCCGAATAAGAGTCAGAATAACATTCCAAATCCCCTTGATTTTTACTAGCATAACAGTAGATCTAATTTGTTTCATGTTGCACACTGAAAAAATCATATAAATGAAGATTTAGTATCACCACTAACCAGTAATTGTAGCAACGCCCGCAAGAACCAACTGGAAGAAGAGCGAAAGCTCCTTGGCAGATTACTTCCGTCATTCTCCTTGAGTCCTGATGCGAATTACAAATTAATCAGCTATGCAGAAAAAATTAAGAACAAATTTGAAGTTTTAAAATTAGAAAATCGTTACCAGGAGAAGTTAGCGGGACTGAGACTCGGACATCATCAGCGATTTCAGAGGTCGTCATAGTGGAAATATACACCGATCGATTTAATATTATCCTTCCTCATATTGAACAGAAAATTGATGAAAAAATCAAAATCTAGATAAATCAAAACAAAATCAAGATTATAAAAATTTCAGATGTAGTTAACAGAAAACTTACGATTCCAAATTGGATAGATTAACGGAAACCCTGCTGATATGTCTTCTTTAATTTCTTATTTCCAAATGTTAGGTCGAAAGGACCAAAAGAGAAGATAAGAACAAAGAGAAAAACGCTACAGTAAACAATGAACAATGGATTTGATAACTATTTTCTTCCACTAAGTAATTTTAAAACCAAAAGGGCCAAGACTTTTGTGACACCATTAAAAATATATAAATTTCCTTAACCTAATCACTATACTTTCCCCTTCATTCTGAATCTCCAAACTCCCAAGTGAAAACCCGCTCGCCCTGTGTCTCCACCTCTAAAATCTTCAATTCTTCGACTTACTTAAAGAATTCTTCGACTTACACAGGTATATTCGCTCGCTGGACATTAGTGAATTAGGGTTTCGTGGAATTGTTCAGAGAATATGTAAAAGATGAAATTGAGAGTCTTCGGGGAAGATTAGAGATGATTTTTACTTAAATATAGAGATGGAAGAATCGAGTTCTGTGTCGAAGATTTGATGCAATTGAAGCTAACGAAACTTGGGCTAGGGTTTCACGAATTGCAGAGTTAGAAAGAGATATAGCTCAAGTGGTTGAGGGAGGTTTGGTGGGTGAATGAAAATGATGGGCGGACCAGATTTCGTTTCATCCACTCATACGGATTGAGAAAAGAATCTGACGGTTGATATTGTATTTGTGATACTCATACGGATTGAAAGGCATTTGTGTTTCTCTTTGTGCTAATATGAACTCATGTATTCGGTTTATTATCAACCTTCGACATGAAAAAAAAATCCAAAAAAATATTAATAAATTTATGACATTGTTATCGACATTATGATATAAAAAAATCCAAAAAACGTATAAGAATGAATCGGGAAAATGAAAAATAAATTCGATAATTGGTGTATTTCTTTGTGCTTTCTCTTTGTGTTTTTGTGCTTTCTCTTTGTGCTTCCTGGTTTGGATTTCGACTAGCGCATAGGTCATGAAGTAATTTTGAAAAGTCATACAGATCATGAAGTAGCTTTAGTTCACACTTTGGTAAACTCAGTTAGCATGATACATCATCGAAATCGATAAATATGAAGCTCAATGTCGGTTCGAACTTCAAATGTGGTATAACGACATACAAACTATGAACTGAGAAGCTCCGGGAGGGTTAAAACTTCAATCTTAACATGATACATCATCTAAATCAATAAATATGAAGCTCAGTGTCGATTCGAACTTCAAATATGGTATTACGACATAAAAACTATGAACCAAGAAGCTTTGGGAGGGTTCTGACTTCAAACGTAGCATGATATATCATTGAAATCGATAAATATGAAGCTCAACATCGATTCGAACTTCAAACTTGGTATAATGGCATATAATATATGGACCACGAAGCTCTGAGAGGGTTCTGACTTTAAACTTAGCATGATACATCATCAAAATCGATAAGTATGAAGCTCAATGTCGATTCGAACTTCAAACTTGGTATAATAGCATACAATCTATGAACCAAGAAGCTCTGAGAGGGTTCTGACTTCAAACTTAGCATGATACATCATCGAAATTGACTACTCTAAGTCAGAAACTTGGTAAGAACGACGAATCCATCCATTTACAGATAAGATTCCTTCGAAATATTCTCGCGAATCCTTAAACAAACCTTATTTACGCATATTGTATGCAAATCAGGCTCAGAGATCGAAACCTGGCCGCAAGTTGACTACTATAAGTCAGAAACTTGGTAAGAACGAATAAACCATCCATTTACAGGTAAGATTTCTTCGAAATATTCTACGAAACCTTAAAAAAACCCTATTTCTGCATATTGTATGCGTACCAGGATCCGAGATCGAAACCTGGCCCCGAGTTGACTACTGTAAGTCACAAACTTGGTAAGAATGACGAATCCATCCATTTACAGGTAAGATTCCTTCGTGATATTCTACGAAACCTTAAAAAAACCCTATTTCTGCATATTATATGCGTACCAGGATCCGAAATCGAAACCTGGCCCCGAGTTGACTACTGTAAGTCACAAACTTGGTAAGAATGACGAATTCATCCATTTACAGGTAAGATTCCTTCGAGATATTCTACGAAACCTTAAAAAAACCCTATTTCTGCATATTGTATGCGTACCAGGATCCGAGATCGAAACCTGGCTTTGAGTTGACTACTCTAAGTCAGAAACTTGGTAAGAACGACGAATTCATCCATTTACCTGTAAGATTCCTTCGAGATATTCTACGAAAACTTAAACAATCCCCATTTATGCATATATGTATGCATACCAGGCTCCGAGATCAAAACCTGGCCGCGAGTTGACTACTCTAATTCGATAAGAACGACGAAACCTTCCATTTACAGGTAAGATTTCTTCTAGATATTCTACGAAACCTTAAACAAACCCTATTTCTGCATAAATGTATGCATACCAGGCTCTTAAATCGGAACCTGGCCGCGAGTTGCCTACTCTAAGTCAGAAACTTGGTAAGAACGAAGAAACCATCCATTTACAGGTAAGATTCCTTCGAAATATTCTACGAAACCTTAAACAAACCTTATTTCTGTATATTGTATGCATACCGGGCTCCAAGATCGAAACCTGGCCGCGAGTTGACTACTCTAAGTCAAAAACTTGGTAAAAATGACGAATCCATCCATTTACAGGTAAGATTCCTTCGGTATATTCTACAAAACCTTAAACAAACCTTATTTCTGCACATTATATGTATACAATGCTCCGAGATCGAAACCTGGTCGCGAGTTGACTACTCTAAATCGTAAACTTGGTAAGAACGATGAATCCATCCATTTACAGGTAAGATTCCTTGAGATATTCTACTTTTAACCTTAAACAAACCTTATTTATGCATATTCTAGGCATACCATGCTCCGAGATCGAAACCCGGCCGCGAGTTGACTACTCTAAGTCGAAACTTGGTAATAACGACGAATCCATCCATTTACGGTGTAATAAATATATCGAATTGGATAAGAAATATATCGTAATTGAACATCCCGGGTTCGAAGATTACCAAGAGTTAAAATGACCATATTACCCTTACTAGAAATAAAGGTAATAAATATTACGGAGATTGTGAAAATTACTAAACTATCCTTATCCTGAAATAAGTAAAGTAAATATTACAGATAGTGAAAATGATCATATTACCCTTCATGGAAATTTGTGCAATAAATATTATGGAAATTGTGAAAGTGACCTGACTACCCTTATCGAAAAAAATTAAAGTAAATATTACTTCTTGTGAAAATGACCATATTACCCTTCTTGGAAATTAATGCAATAAATATTCTGAAGACTATGAAAATGACCGGACCACGCTTATCGGAAAATAAGTAAATTAAATATTATAAATTGTTAAAATCACCATATTACCCTTACTAGAAATAAAGGCAATAAATATTATGGAGACTGTGAAAATTACCAGACTACCCTTATCTGAAGTGAGTAAAGTAAATATTACAGATACTGAAAAATGTATATAATTATTTACAGAGAAGGAGTGTATGTGATTGTTTACAGAGAAGGCTTCGTGTTGTTTGCGGCTCAGTCACCTGAGCATTATTTTTGAGCATTACATTTTGTTTTACAACTCTTATGAAGGGTTGTCATAAAGTTAGTGTATTAAAGAACCACAAACTTGATAGAACATGTAATAGTGTAGGTATGGTTAGTGGTGTAGACTTCCATACAGGAGGTTGAGGATCAAATCCCCCCATCCTCATTTCTTCTAATGTTCTATATTTTTACTTCAACAACACTTATAAGTGTTGTTATACATTTTTATTAAAAAAGAAAAAAAAAAAGCCAAAACTTGTGAACGGTAAGGATGGTTGATGAGCTAGACGTCCATGCAGTAGATTCATGTTCGAATCTCCCCTATAACCTTATAAGTGTTGTTGTAGGTTTTTATTTAAAAAAAAAAAGAAAAAAAACGAAACTTGTGAACTGAAAGGGTGGTTGATGAGCTAGACTTCCATGCAGTAGGTTCATGTTCGAATCTCCCCTCTAACATTTTTTTCATTATCATATTTTTGTGTTCTTCAACAACACTTGTCAGAATTGTGATAGGCTAAGTCACTACATATATGGAACATTATATATTTTTACTTCAACAACACTTATAAGTATTGTTGTAGGTTTCTATTTAAAAAAAAGAAAAAAAATCAAAACTTGTGAACTGAAAGGGTGGTTGATGAGCTAGACTTCCATGTAGTAGGTTCATGTTCGAATCTCCCCTCTAACATATTTTTCATTATCATATTTTTGTGTTCTTCAACAACACTTGTGAGTATTGTGATAGGCTTAGTCACTACATATATGGAACAACGTTGTTATAGCTAAATGTCGTCACAACTGTTTTGCTTAAGGAGTTGTCGTCTGTTTTCATAGCGCAACCCCTTGTTTCCTAAGGGTTGGCAGTGATGATATACGACAACTCTTCCTTTGAAACCAGTTGTAAAACATAGGACTTTCTACAATACTTAGCGAAGCTTTGTAAATCTCCAGTTGTAGATGTATATTTTTCCTTTAGTGTGGGTATACGAGCTTAACGAGTATACCTCAAATTGAGTTATGGACAGAATGACCGAATTGGGATTAGCAGAAAGAATGTGTGAGGACTAACCATTAATTAGTTCAGGGACTTCCAAACTGTTAAGAAGCCATGCATTTGAAATGATGGTCTGCAGTATTAATCCAAAATTATGGGTATAACCGTATACGGAGATAAATGTGTATACTTCGGCGACTACATAAGCCTTAATTTTATAACTTGAAAATAGTTGACAAAAAAATAAAACTTAAACGGTCTTGCACTGTTGTGAATTACTCGTATACCTATCTACCACTCGTGCAAAATGATCTGATCATCAAGAATATAATATTACTAATCAGTGCCAAATTCTATAATGTGATATGGCCAGATTGGTCTAGCCGTCTAGCTAGGGCGTCAGATTCCGCTGTTGTACTCTTTTAACCTTCAAAATTCGACGAAAGAAATAACTTACCGCCACTTTCTGGTGATTAATGTTCCAGATTCGTTTAAATAGATTTCTTTTTCTCACCAACGGAGAGAAAATTTGTTGATGAAGTAAAATACAAAATTAAGGGCATCATAGATTCGCAGGGGCCTGACCGCCTGAACTAGAAAAAAGAACTTATTGTTACTGTTTTGGCAAAAAGTAAGCTGGACCCTTCCAACAATTCTACGAACACTGTGGGGGGAAATCCGAGAGAGCACCGCAACTCACAAAAAAAAAAACGGGGACCCATAGCGGTACCCACAAACCCACCCCTGCAAGTTTCAGTGGGTCCCCAGGACTGTGAGAGGCGGTAATTCTCACGGTGGAGAGCCGCGGTGTGTGTAGCATCATTCGGACCCATCTATCATTAGTTACAGCATTATGCTCTATAACAGTACTATATTGCTGTGTTGTACTCCATATAGTAATGTATAATGTTCGTACACTGTAGACTGTACCATATATTATTTGTGTACGATGTACCAAGGTTTGAAAAACAGCCGTTTTTTCAATTAAAACGGTCACACCCATATACAGTGGTCGTGAGGATCCCCGAATCCCGTGCCTTTATAATATCGATAAATAGGAAATAACGACAGTTTTTAGGACCGTTTTCACACACGTTATAACTGTTTTTCTAAAATTAGTTTGAATGTTTTTTTCTTCTAAATATCATTTTAACGTGCGTTTTTTAGAACTGTTTTCCCGTTATCACGCACGTTATAATCGTGTAAATAACTTTCGGACCATTTTTTTTGAGTTTTTTTTTCTTTCTCTAGATTAAAAGCTTAAAACTTCGAACTAAATTTTTTTAAATAATATAGGGAAAGTAAACTACATGATTTAAAATTTTCAAATTTAAAAAACATAAGATTGTTAAACTAGTGTTCATCATTTAAAAAGCTACGCGAACCAACTACGACCACCACATTTTTTTTGATTTATTCATGTATTTTTTATTTTCTCGGCGGTTCCTTTCCTCATCATAGTCATCGTCGTGGGGGTACTGGCTATCTTCGTTCGCATAAGTATCATCATCATAATAGCCTTTATTATCGTCATCATAACCTCCTTCATTTTCATCATCATTGTTACCTACTTCATTATTGTTACCAATATTAGAATTATATCCTTCGTTCATATGTTGAACACCATGGTCAGAGCGACCGGAAGTGTAACGAGAATCATATACCGGATTCACATTCTCATAACCTTGTGTATTGTCTCCAAATGAAAGATTACCAAAGTCATAAACAAAGTCACTCACCGATAACCTTTCATATGGGATTTGAACTTCGGGATCATGCTAGTTATATGGTAGAGGGACATGCTCTGGATTATCAACGGCTTCCTCTTCAAGCATATTTGACCATTATTTTTCTTGAGGTAAAATCAGTGTTTTATCTTCCCCCGCTATCCAGTCAAGCATATTGTCATCCTTCAGTAGACTGAACGTCGTGAACATCAATATTATGTTGCCTTGCTTTACCTTTAATTCTTTGTTGCTCCAACTTCAAATTGTAGTGGACATACACCAGATCATTTATTCTCGATGAAAGTAAACAATTGCGTAGTTTGGTGTGGATTCTTTCAAACACACTCCAAGTCCTCTCTGATCCAGGTGATGTATTTGTTTGACTTAATATCTTTACCGCAATCTTCTGGAGATGGATACTCAACACCATAAGATAACCACCAACTTACAGGATTATTATGTTGAGCTGCAATACGTGTTGATGGTGATGCAAATTGACCTTACATCATTCGCATGCTTCCCACCTACAAAGAAAAGTACAATTGTTACTAGAAATTCAAATTACTTAATTAAACATATTTGGAGATAGTATTAGAATTCTGTACCTCTAGTATTAGTAATTTTGTACTGACAAAATTTTAGTGGGGATAATTGACCGTCACGAATTTTATCAAACTTTCGTAATTTGTATAGTGAGCCTTTTAAAACACCTACGTAAGGAATATAACATGACTATCGAATTATACATATTTCTTATACTAACAATAATCAATTAAGATGGTAGTTTTAGAAATATCCCATGTTTTAATGATATAGGGTCATCTATTAGTGAGACAAAATTTAGAAACGAATAGGTCATCTATTTAGGGACGGAGGGAGTATTAAAAAGGAAAAAAATTTAGTCATAACGTCTTTTAGACACGTTTTAACGTTTTCACGCACGTTATAACCGTTACATAGGAATTTCGGATCATAATTTTTTTAATTTTCCATTTAACTATTATAACTCCCGTTTTATGAAAAAACGTACAAAAAACGCGTTTTTCTCTAACTAACGCGTTTTTTTAACTCCCGTTTTTATGAAAAACGCATAAAAACGCGTTTTTCTCTAACTAACGTGTTTTTGCCCAAAACGTGCTCACACCTGTCAAAACGCGTTATAACGGTCACGCCTAGTACCCGTGACCTGATCCGTGACCCGCTTGCTATGTACAGTATATACCGCACATTATTGTGCAATTTCAATATGACAGATAAATTCTATCAATTTCATACCAATAAGCAGGTACCTCATGTTTTTAATTCTCCTCTATTAGCCCTCCATCTTTTAAACACAAAGCCATAATTAAAAATCAAGAGATTTTTCATTCTTCTCTATTAGCCCTCCATCTTTTAAACACAAAGGCATCATTTAAAATCCAGAGAGAAGTAACAGATAAGTGTAGTAGTCTATATCATGCAGAGGGGATGAGCATCTATACCTAAAGAACTTGCAAACACAATGGCCGGCAAAAATGAAAAAAGGAAGAATATATGGTCTTTAATTAGATTGTGTTTTTTTTTTACCAGTTCGGGAGAATGGGCTAGTTTTTGTGTAAGTTAAAATTGAAGTAGTATATATAGAAGGATATCCATGGTATAACCCTAGGATATGCCATTACTTTCTCCTTTTTCTTTCCTTTGCAGGACTTTCTTCCATATACATATTTAGGGTCTATGTCAGTCAAAGATTGAGATTCATAACAACTTACCAATACTTGCATATAAATAGAGTAAACAAGGTGAACCAAGTATCACAAGCAGAGGTAGCAAATTATGTGTGAAGTAGCTAGACTCAAGAGCAATGAGTTAAGAAAAATGGTTGTAGGGCTTTTTTCCTTTGGCAGGTGACTACCAATTTCACTTGGATGTATACCCCGCCAAAGGAGAATTGCCCTATGACTTCTTTAGCTTATGTTATATTGCTCTTGAGATCGATGATTCTATGGTTTATACTTGCTTTAACTCATCATCAATATCAATTTCAAGGTATGACTGTAATGAAATATATTTGAACTTCTTTAACTGTTTAAGTGAATTGCAAAATAAAGTCGAATCATGTTCAAATATATGAATGCATGACGATGACATGTATGATAACAATAACTGAGCAGTCTAATTGGTTGTTTTTCTTACATTTTTATGCATCTAAGGATTTATTCCATAAACATACATATTTAGGGTCTATATCTGTCAAAGGTAGAGGTTCATCAACAGCGTATCCGCGCAAGAAGTACCTGAGCAGTATTCTAAGCTAACATTGCTATGATCACTGAGGTATGATATTGTGATTCTATGCAGCAAGTTGACACTAAATGTAATGTTTTTTTTTTCCTCAGTAACACTCTGATTGCTAATGAGGATTATTGGATGACATGAAACGACTTGCCTGCCTGATTTCAGTAATATAACTAATGTGAAACCGTAGTTTAGATGACGACAGCTATTTGCAGATCGAGGGATGATGCTATAATGGAGTCTCAACCCAGTTAGTGAATGGGCAATACAAATAAGATGAGAGACGGAACAAGATTCTTCCCATCATTTGCAAAGAGGGATATCATGTCCGCGTTTTCTAAGTGTGTCATGAAGATTGGAGACACGGTGAAAGAGGTTATTCATTAGCAAAAAAAAAAAAGATTTTTGTAGGGATCTTGTTGTGTTGTTCTAGATTGCCTTCCAAGAAACTCAAGAAGTTGGTAATTGGTTGCCAATAAGATGGATATGAGTTTAAGGACCAAGTGACAGAATCGAGATCAGTGACCGCGGTCGTAAGCGTCAAAAATAAATTACACTTTCTTACTACTCAAAATATAAATATAGCAAGGGCAAGAAAGGATCGATCCCACAGAGAGGTCTAGGTTGTCAAATTGTTTCGGTTCCCTATAAATAACACCGGGTTTTGTGATTTTATAAACTAAGCAAATATAAAAGCAAAGAAACAAATAAGAAAACAAATAAGATAGAAGAGATATTGGTTAAGGATTTCGTTTTCATTCACTAACATGCTTTTCACAATAACTAGAATTGATATTTAATCTCAACTTTTATCAAAGACCCTAGAATACCTTGATCGCAAGAATATCCCGCTAATCTCCTCTTGTCATCAACAAACACATTAAAAGATGCGAATATGAATTCTATCTAAAGGAACAACCTAACGTGTAAAAGCACTAATCAAGTTTAATTCCCTAGATGCGTTAAGTTCTATGAAATCAAGCCAATCAAAGCAATTGAACGTGGAAAGCGCACTAATTCAATTTAACAAAGGTTACGATTCACATATGATCATAAGAATATATCACTACAAACTATAATCATATTATGCTACTTGTATCCAAGGAATATCACTTTTGCGTATAATAAACCCTAAACTAGCAATAGATGTGATTAGAAGTTCTACCAATTTGCAACTTGACAAAACAATCAATCAATCATAAAACAATATTTTCGAGAATTGCAAACGATAAATATGAGACAAAACTAATATATTGAATCAAAGAATCATGCTTTGTGAAATCCAACTATTCCATAACCAATAATAAACTTAGGTACTCATATTCAAGGAGTTCATCACAAGAAGAAAGAGAAAAGACTTCATGGTTGTAAAACCCTAGAATAAAGTAGAAGAGATAATAATAAAACGTGGTCCCCCAAAAAATTGTATAAGTCTTCCCTTTTGTAGTCTTTTTCTCCTTCCAAAACTAGGTTTTGTCTTCAAAGTCCATTAGTTGGAAATTCACCCGGCCCACCATGGAGAGAAACCCGTGTAGAAATTTTGTCCCAAAACGCTCGCCGGAAAACTGGGATTATGGCTAATCCATGCCTCGAAAAGTCGCCGGAAAGTGTCTCAGGTGACCAGCAAAGTCCACCCGGTCACCGGTCAACGGGTCGGATCGGTCGAGTCAACTCGGGTCAAGGCACTGAGTCAAAACGGTCGGGAAGAGTCGGGGTGAGTCAACTCGAGTCGACTCAATCGAGTGTGAGTAGCCTTTGACTGGTGAGTCATCTTGGCTCGTGCCATTACACATGTTATGTCAATCATGCACCAGATGGTGCTTCATCCAAGCAATTCCGACCATTACTGGCTCTTCCTTCATCTCACACCCATTCTCATCTCTTGGTTCCATTATATCGGTTCCATTACCACCACCGCCCCATTTCGATTACACTCTTCTTTAACTCATCTCCACATTCCCTGAACTCGAGTTACTTCTCCTCGCCACAATGCAACCCTGACCTGCCAACACATATCCCTCCGACAGCCCTGTAGTTCTTATACTTCTTCAAGATAAGCCTAACATCCAGGCTTCAACCCCCATCTGCAGTTCTGTCTTGCTGCACCATTTCAGGCCTATTTCAGGCTTGCCTCCCTGCACAATTCAATTATCTAATTTTAGCTGCACAGCAGCCAATTCAACACAATAACTTATTGAATTCTGAAACTCCAAGCTTTCGTTCAGCTACAGCTTCACCAACTCATAACTAGTGCTCCACCTTGATCAACAAATTGGTGTTGATTCTTCTACTCGTATCCATCTCAACTCCTAAGTCCCCGCAATCTCCGCCAATTCATACCAACTGCAAGACTCAACCACTGCACCAATTCCTTGCAAACTTCGTTTACACTTGCAATCGCATTCACCACCACATTCTCGCTCAACCTTCACATTTTCTCTTTGAATCCCAGCAGAGCACCGAGTTCACCGCCGCAATTGTGAGCCCTTGTCATTCTCCGCTTTGCATCACAGGTTCAAGTTCACAAGCCAGCTCTCTTTAGCTTCGGCTCAAAGCCACCGGTGCCATAACCTCATTTCAAAGATCATCAGTCCTACGGCTACGATGGCACCCAGACTCTGCATTTCTCCTTGAACCTGAAACTCATACCCTGTAACCATACACACCACAAATACCCATGGCAACCATCTCAAACCCTTTTTATGCAGCTCCACCTCGTAACCTACATTTCTCGACAAAGACTCAGACTCTAACTCCACACCTGTCATGACCAAGACCGTCATTTTCATCTCACTATCCATCTTTCCCCTGCAATTGTACTCTTTAGCACTCAGCTTAAGTGTAGCCGCACATTCATTATCACCTAACATAACATTCTCTGCGTCTCAGCAGCTCTCAAACTCATGTAAATGCAACTCATTCTAAACTCAGAAACCACACGCAACAGCTTAAGTTCCTTGTCAAACTGCAACTCACTCTTGCTCTCATTGCTCCATTATCCTCTTCTCAGCAATCTCAAATAACCAGATACTCAGCACCTGCAATGAACTTACTTTAATATCAGCAGAACCTGTAGCCAACAAGACTACTACCAACTCACGACCATTTGCTTCAATCAGCTGCAATTTCTCCCTGAGCATCTAGCCATTAGAACTACCAGTAGCTCACGAACACTCCAATTCGGTAAGTTGCTCAAAACCCTTTAAGCACAATATCATCTCTGCAACTCCGTTGCACCAGAACCCATGGACCACAATGCACAATATGAACTGCAATCTCCAAAAGAGAGTTGTCCCTTAACAGAATGACTACCCCTTAACGTACAGCGAGGGTGCCAATAACACTTCTCTTTGAAATGACCATTTAGCCCTTAGTCTTCCAAGTTCTTGTTTTGCTCATAACTTCTTCATGCGAACTCAGAATGACTCCGTTCTTTCGCCATTGCCTTCGTCTTCTCGTCCTCTACATAATGAAAAGTAGAAATCTTGTATTTGAACGAGTTCCAATTGGTCTTTTTGCTCCAGATGACTCCATTGCACCTAATAAACTCAAAAGCACACATAAGATACATAATTTACAAGAAAACTCGCAAAGAAAGCATAAATACTAGATATTAAATACTATGTATTCTACACCTATCAAATTCCCCACACTTAGACTTTGCTAGTCCTCGAGCAAATCAAACAAAACAATAAAATACAACAACTCCGTGTCGTCGAGGCTACGGTCACTTTTAGCATAAATAACAAGCCTTTAAACCCCTAGGTGTCCCTAGTGGACGAGTTATAGTCTCGTGAAGGTTTACTAGAGATATACCTACAAAACCTATATTTCAAACTCCGTCTATTTGTGACAAATCAATGAATGAATCCAAATTGACTACGGGAGGAAGTACCTTGCAAATTCAATTGATATATTAGTAAATAAACTCTAATTAGATAGTCGAACAAGCCACAATACTCGAAACTAACAAACCACAATCACAATGAAAAGTTTAAGAAGATGGATATAGATGTAGATGTTGGCGAATATTCACAAGTGTTCGATGTTTCCCATATCTCTGTCTCAAGGTCATTTGCTAAGATGAACCTAATCCTATTGGATTGAGCTACTTGGTGCTGAATGCTACATCAAATCAATTGGCATATACAAGGGAACCAAGAGTGACTTTATTCAACACAATAATAATACTTTCTTTTTTTTTTTTTTTTTTTTTTTTTTTTTTTTTTCATTTTTTAGACAACATGATTGGATCAAATCGATCCAAGCGCATGATTCTTGTCAGCAAGTACATGATAGTTGCCTTGGATCCTGCATTCCACGCTTGTTTAGGCGACGGAGACAGGGACTACGTTTCACACATACTGCTATTCCCAAGTATCTTTTTATTCCGTTTTGGTCTAATTGGTCGGTCTCTTTTTTTTTTTTTTTTTTTTTCATATATTTTTTCTTTTTTTTTTTCTTTTTTTTTTCTTTTTTTTTTTCAATTTTTTTCTCTTTTTCTAGTAACTCAATCACTCTATTTCATCCTAGCAGTAATAACACGTCGATGTTTAGTGACCCACCAAAGCACTTAGAGAACAATAGATAAATATGGAAAAATAAAAATAGAATGTGATATGGTGATATTCCGAGATATGGTAACAACTATCATGGTATTTATGATTCATGAGCTATGTTCGTCCCTTTTAGTTAAATGGTCCTCAACTCCTGCATTCAAAATGGTTCCATCCACTAATGGTGTCAAAAACAAACTATACAAACATATAAATGCTCCCCCACACTTAAACTTCACATTGTCCTCAATGTGTAAAACCGAAAGTTCTGAATTCTGACGTAACAGCAGATAAAACGCAAAAACTGTGCAAATTGGTAAGGAATTTGGAAAAACTCCATTTCACAAAAGTTGTTCATCTACGTGTTTTCTACACATTGTCAAAATTTCACAGTGTTTTGATAAACGGTCTGACAGTTATGGTCTCTGGACTGAACTACGCGCAGTCTGAAATTTTCTGACGAAAAGGTATTCGTCATAATTCTCTTCTAAGATAGATTACGGACTCAATGAAATTAAACATAGGGATGCAAATATGATATAAAAACAGTAAAAAATAAATAAACGAAACAAAAATAAAAAGCAAAAGGATAAGAGATACAAAACCGGTGGGTTGCCTCCCACTTAGCGCTTGTTTTAAAGTCGACGGCCCCGACTTAGCTTCTTGTAAGATTCATTCCCCATACACCAATAATCGGAAAAGTTGGGGATCCGTCCATAGAACCTGTTTTGCAAACACTAACTTCACACAAATATTAGTACAATAAAGCAAAAGTGAAGCTATGAACCGATAAAAGCTTCCCCCACACTTATTCTTGTCCACATGGAAGTGTATAAAGAATATAGAAGTCGGGTACTTCCACGGTTTCTTGTTCCATAACCTGCATAGTATGAGAATCAAGTATCTCTAATGGAGGGAATCGAAAAACAAAATCATTCAATAAAATTCTTGAAGCACATATATTCAAACCAATAAGAGGTAAAGGAGAAGAAACAATAGGCAAAGGGTTAGATAAACCTTGCACAATCTCTTGTATTACGGAATCCTCTTCATCCTTGAAAAATTCAAGTGAATTATTCACCTCTTGTATATCATGGTCCTCTATCAAACCTTGCAACCATTCTTCGTCCGTTTCTGCCGTAACCAAAGTCTCGACATAAACATCATCATTACATTCATTCACAAGTTCAATTGGGTCTTCCACAATATTGGTTAAACCGGTATCATTCTCAACATACTCCTCCTTTTTGTTGTAAGGCACATACTCTTTTGCGGATCAAAATTTTATTATAAGAAACTTTTTTAGAACGCTCGAAAATGCATCATCCTCAATCTCCACCCTTTGAATAGGCTCTTGATCATTATTAAGATCAATGCTTGAGTAATCTACACAAGTGTCGACATATTCCTCTTCGTCTTCATCTTGATCCCAAAAAGACTCCTCGGAGATGTCACCATGAGTTGTTTCAAGCAATATATCATAATCACCGTCACTATCATAGTCAACATAAGATTGTTCCTCGCTGAATTTAGTGTTGCTAATCTCAAACTCATCCTTTTGAATAGGTGAATGATCATTATTACGATCAAGAGTTGAGTTAACTACACAATTATCAACGAAAGTGCCCAAGGATTGGCCTTTTTCAACATTAGCATCAATCAAATATTCATCACAAACCATATGCACACAAGAATTATCCATATCTTCCTTATATTGATCAATGCCTCTTCGCAAGATAGTCATACCTTCACGAAGTTCTTGGAGTTTCTCGTTCGTAGTCTCTTTTGCTTTTTGAAATTCCTCTTTTAAAAAGTTGGAAACATGGTCTATAAAGTTAGAGACTTTTTGTTCACGAGCATAAGAATCCTCCCATCCTTGTTGTTGTTCACACACATACCCGCCATAAGGTTGTTGAGGAAAACCACAAGGTTCCATGGAATATTGGTCATAACCAATGAATTGGTTTTGATTATACCCATGGAATTGGTAGTTTTCGTATTGTTGAGGTTGAAATCCGTATCCATCCACGTAATATGCTCCTTCCATAGAAATAAGCACCTGAAATAATTCTTAAACCAAGGTTAAAAACCCGAGAAAATAAGAAAAATAAAAATAAAACAAAAAACAAAAAACTAAATACAAAAATAAGAAACCAAAAACAATTAACAACCGCATGCCTCCCGTGAAACGGCGCCAAAATTTGACCGCGGTCGTAGCGTCAAAAATAAATTACACTTTCTTACTACTCAAAATATAAATATAGCAAGGCAAGAAAGGATCGATCCCACAGAGAGGTCTAGGTTGTCAAATTGTTTCGGTTCCCTATAAATAACACCGGGTTTTGTGATTTTATAAACTAAGCAAATATAAAAGCAAAGAAACAAATAAGATAGAAGAGATATTGGTTAAGGATTTCGTTTTCATTCACTAACATGCTTTTCACAATAACTAGAATTGATATTTAATCTCAACTTTTATCAAAGACCCTAGAATACCTTGATCGCAAGAATATCCCGCTAATCTCCTCTTGTCATCAACAAACACATTAAAAGATGCGAATATGAATTCTATCTAAAGGAACAACCTAACGTGTAAAAGCACTAATCAAGTTTAATTCCCTAGATGCGTTAAGTTCTATGAAATCAGGCCAATCAAAGCAATTGAACGTGGAAAGCGCACTAATTCAATTTAACAAAGGTTACGATTCACATATGATCATAAGAATATATCACTACAAACTATAATCATATTATGCTACTTGTATCCAAGGAATATCACTTTTGCGTATAATAAACCCTAAACTAGCAATAGATGTGATTAGAAGTTCTACCAATTTGCAACTTGACAAAACAATCAATCAATCATAAAACAATATTTTCAGAGAATTGCAAACGATAAATATGAGACAAAACTAATATATTGAATCAAAGAATCATGCTTTGTGAAATCCAACTATTCCATAACCAATAATAAACTTAGGTACTCATATTCAAGGAGTTCATCACAAGAAGAAAGAGAAAAGACTTCATGGCTCTAAACCTTAGAATAAAGTAGAAGAGATAATAATAAAACGTGGTCCCCCAAAAATTGTATAAGTCTTCCCTTTTGTAGTCTTTTTCTCCTTCCAAAACTAGGTTTTGTCTTCAAAGTCCATTAGTTGGAAATTCACCCGGCCCACCATGGAGAGAAACCCGTGTAGAAATTTTGTCCCAAAAACGCTCGCCGGAAAACTGGGATTATGGCCGGAATCCCGCCGGAAAAGTCGCCGGAAAGTGTCTCAGGTGACCGGCAAAGTCCACCCGGTCACCGGTCAACGGGTCGGATCGGTCGAGTCAACTCGGGTCAAGGCACTGAGTCAAAACGGTCAGGAAGAGTCAGGGTGAGTCAACTCGAGTCGGACACAGAATCGGGGAGTGTGAGTAGCCTGACTGAGCTGAGTCATCTTGGCTCAGGCCATTACACATGCTGTAATCAGTCATGCACCAGGATGGTGCTTCATCCAAGCAATTCCAGCCATTCTGGCTCTTCCCTTCATCTCACACCCATTCTCATCTCTTGGTTCCATTATATCAGTTCCATTACCACCAGCTGCCCCATTTCAGTTGCACACTCTTCTTTAACTCATCTCCACATTCCCTGAACTCGAGTTACTTCTCCTCGCCACAATGCAACCCTGACCTGCCAACACATATCCCTCCGACAGCCCTGTAGTTCATATACTCCTTTAAGATAAGCCTAACATCCGTGCTTCAACCCCCATCTCAGTTCTTGCTGCACCATTTCAGGCCTATTTCAGGCTTACCTCCCTGCACAATTCAATTATCTAATTTCAGCTGCACAGCAGCCAATTCAACACAATAACTTATTGAATTCTGAAACTCCAAGCTTTCGTTCAGCTACAGCTTCACCAACTCATAACTAGTGCTCCACCTTGATCAACAAATTGGTGTTCAGATTCTTCTCTGTATCCATCTCAACTCCTAAGTCCCTGCAATCTCTGCCAATTCATACCAACTGCAAGACTCAACCACTGCACCAATTCCTTGCAAACTTCGTTTACACTTGCAACTGCATTCACCACCACATTCTGCTCAACCTTCAGCATTTTCTCTTTGAATCCCAGCAGCACCAGTTCACTGCCGCAATTGTGAGCCCTTGTCATTCTCCGCCTGCATCACAGTTCAAGTTCACAAGCCAGCTCTCTTTAGCTCAGCTCAGGCCACCAGTGCCATAACCTCAGCTCAGCATCAGTCCTACAGCTCTGACAGCACCAGCTCTGCACTTCTCCTTGAACCTGAAACTCATACCCTGTAACCATACACACCACAAATACCCATGGCAACCATCTCAAACCCTTTTTATGCAGCTCCCTGTAACCTACAGCTCTGACAGCACCAGCTCTAACTCCACACTGTCATGACCAGCACCGTCATTTTCATCTGCTATCCATCTTTCCCTGCCATTGTACTCTTTAGCACTCAGCTTAAGTGTAGCTGCACATTCATTATCACCTAACATAACATTCTCTGCGTCTCAGCAGCTCTCAAACTCATGTAAATGCAACTCATTCTAAACTCAGCTTAACCACTGCAACAGCTTAAGTTCCTTGTCAAACTGCAACTCACTCTTGCTCTCATTGCTCCATTATCCTCTTCTCAGCAGAACCTGTAGCCAACAAGACTACTACCAACTCACGACCATTTGCTTCAATCAGCTGCAATTTCTCCCTGAGCATCTAGCCATTAGAACTACCAAAGAGCTCACGAACACTCCATTCGGTAAGTTGCTCAAAACCCTTTAAGCACAATATCATCTCGCAACTCGTTGCACCAACCCATGGACCACAATGCACAATATGAACAATCTCCAAAAGAGAGTTGTCCCTTAACAGAATGACTACCCCTTAACGTACAATGAGGGTGCCAATAACACTTCTCTTTGAAATGACCATTTAGCCCATAGTCTTCCAAGTTCTTGTTTTGCTCATAACTTCTTCATGCGAACTCAGAATGACTCCGTTCTTTCGCCATTGCCTTCGTCTTCTCGTCCTCTACATAATGAAAAGTAGAAATCTTGTATTTGAACGAGTTCCAATTGGTCTTTTTGCTCCAAATGACTCCATTGCACCTAATAAACTCAAAAGCACACATAAGATACATAATTTACAAGAAAACTCGCAAAGAAAGCATAAATACTAGATATTAAATACGGTGTATTCTACACCTATCAAATTCCCCCACACTTAGACTTTGCTAGTCCTCGAGCAAATCAAACAAAACAATAAAATACAACAACTCCGTGTCGTCGAGGCTACGGTCACTTTTAGCATAAATAACAAGCCTTTAAACCCCTAGGTGTCCCTAGTGGACGAGTTATAGTCTCGTGAAGGTTTACTAGAGATATACCTACAAAACCTATATTTCAAACTCCGTCTATTTGTGACAAATCAATGAATGAATCCAAATTGACTACAGGAGGAAGTACCTTGCAAATTCAATTGATATATTAGTAAATAAACTCTAATTAGATAGTCGAACAAGCCACAATACTCGGAAACTAACAAACCACAATCACAATGAAAAGTTTAAGAAGATGGATATAGATGTAGATGTTGGCGAATATTCACAAGTGTTCGATGTTTCCCATATCTGTCTCAAGGTCACCGCTAAGATGAACCTAATCCTATTGGATTGAGCTACTTGGTCTTGAATGCTACATCAAATCAATTGGCATATACAAGGGAACCAAGAGTGACTTTATTCAACACAATAATAATACTTTCTTTTTTTTTTTTTTTTTTTTTTTTTCATTTTTTAGACAACATGATTGGATCAAACTGGATCCAAGCGCATGATTCTTGTCAGCAAGTACATGATAGTTGCCTTGGATCCTGCATTCCACGCTTGTTTAGGCGACGGAGACAGGGACTACGTTTCACACATACTGCTATTCCCAAGTATCTTTTTATTCCGTTTTGGTCTAATTGGTCGGTCTCTTTTTTTTTTTTTTTTCTTTTCATATATTTTTTCATTTCTTTTTTTTTTTTTTTCATTTTTTTTTTCAATTTTTTTCTCTTTTTCTAGTAACTCAATCACTCTATTTCATCCTAGCAGTAATAACACGTCGATGTTTAGTGACCCACCAAAGCACTTAGAGAACAATAGATAAATATGGAAAAATAAAAATAGAATGTGATATGGTGATATTCCGAGATATGGTAACAACTATCATGGTATTTATGATTCATGAGCTATGTTCGTCCCTTTTAGTTAAATGGTCCTCAACTCCTGCATTCAAAATGGTTCCATCCACTAATGGTGTCAAAAACAAACTATACAAACATATAAATGCTCCCCCACACTTAAACTTCACATTGTCCTCAATGTGTAAAACCGAAAGTTCTGAATTCTGACGTAACAGCAGATAAAACGCAAAAACTGTGCAAATTGGTAAGGAATTTGGAAAAACTCCATTTCACAAAAGTTGTTCATCTACGTGTTTTCTACACATTGTCAAAATTTCACAGTGTTTTGATAAACGGTCTGACAGTTATGGTCTCTGGACTGAACTACGCGCAGTCTGAAATTTTCTGACGAAAAGGTATTCGTCATAATTCTCTTCTAAGATAGATTACGGACTCAATGAAATTAAACATAGGGATGCAAATATGATATAAAAACAGTAAAAATAAATAAACGAAACAAAAATAAAAAGCAAAAGGATAAGAGATACAAAACCGGTGGGTTGCCTCCCACTTAGCGCTTGTTTTAAAGTCGACGGCCCGACTTAGCTTCTTGTAAGATTCATTCCCCATACACCAATAATCGGAAAAGTTGGGGATCCGTCCATAGAACCTGTTTTGCAAACACTAGCTTCACACAAATATTAGTACAATAAAGCAAAAGTGAAGCTATGAACCGATAAAAGCTTCCCCCACACTTATTCTTGTCCACACATGGAAGTGTATAAAGAATATAGAAGTCGGGTACTTCCACGGTTTCTTGTTCCATAACCTGCATAGTATGAGAATCAAGTATCTCTAATGGAGGGAATCGAAAAACAAAATCATTCAATAAAATTCTTGAAGCACATATATTCAAACCAATAAGAGGTAAAGGAGAAGAAACAATAGGCAAAGGGTTAGATAAACCTTGCACAATCTCTTGTATTACGGAATCCTCTTCATCCTTGAAAAATTCAAGTGAATTATTCACCTCTTGTATATCATGGTCCTCTATCAAACCTTGCAACCATTCTTCGTCCGTTTCTGCCGTAACCAAAGTCTCGACATAAACATCATCATTACATTCATTTGCAAGTTCAATTGGGTCTTCCACAATATTGGTTAAACCGGTATCATTCTCAACATACTCCTCCTTTTTGTTGTAAGGCACATACTCTTTTGCGGATCAAAATTTTATTATAAGAAACTTTTTTAGAACACTCGAAAATGCATCATCCTCAATCTCCACCCTTTGAATAGGCTCTTGATCATTATTAAGATCAATGCTTGAGTAATCTACACAAGTGTCGACATATTCCTCTTCGTCTTCATCTTGATCCCAAAAAGACTCCTGGAGATGTCACCATGAGTTGTTTCAAGCAATATATCATAATCACCGTCACTATCATAGTCAACATAAGATTGTTCCTCGCTGAATTTAGTGTTGCTAATCTCAAACTCATCCTTTTGAATAGGTGAATGATCATTATTACGATCAAGAGTTGAGTTAACTACACAATTATCAACGAAAGTGCCCAAGGATTGGCCTTTTTCAACATTAGCATCAATCAAATATTCATCACAAACCATATGCACACAAGAATTATCCATATCTTCCTTATATTGATCAATGCCTCTTCGCAAGATAGTCATACCTTCACGAAGTTCTTGGAGTTTCTCGTTCGTAGTCTCTTTTGCTTTTTGAAATTCCTCTTTTAAAAAGTTGGAAACATGGTCTATAAAGTTAGAGACTTTTTGTTCACGAGCATAAGAATCCTCCCATCCTTGTTGTTGTTCACACACATACCCGCCATAAGGTTGTTGAGGAAAACCACAAGGTTCCATGGAATATTGGTCATAACCAATGAATTGGTTTTGATTATACCCATGGAATTGGTAGTTTTCGTATTGTTGAGGTTGAAATCCGTATCCATCCACGTAATATGCTCCTTCCATAGAAATAAGCACCTGAAATAATTCTTAAACCAAGGTTAAAAACCCAGAAAATAAGAAAAAATAAAAATAAAACAAAAAACAAAAAACTAAATACAAAAATAAGAAACCAAAAACAATTAACAACCGCTGCCTCCCCGGCAACGGCGCCAAAATTTGACCGCGGTCGTAAGCGTCAAAAATAAATTACACTTTCTTACTACTCAAAATATAAATATAGCAAGGGCAAGAAAGGATCGATCCTACAGAGAGGTCTAGGTTGTCAAATTGTTTCGGTTCCTATAAATAACACCTAAGTTTTGTGATTTTATAAACTAAGCAAATATAAAAGCAAAGAAACAAATAAGATAGAAGAGATATTGGTTAAGGATTTCGTTTTCATTCACTAACATGCTTTTCACAATAACTAGAATTGATATTTAATCTCAACTTTTATCAAAGACCCTAGAATACCTTGATCGCAAGAATATCCCGCTAATCTCCTCTTGTCATCAACAAACACATTAAAAGATGCGAATATGAATTCTATCTAAAGGAACAACCTAACGTGTAAAAGCACTAATCAAGTTTAATTCCCTAGATGCGTTAAGTTCTATGAAATCAGGCCAATCAAAGCAATTGAACGTGGAAAGCGCACTAATTCAATTTAACAAAGGTTACGATTCACATATGATCATAAGAATATATCACTACAAACTATAATCATATTATGCTACTTGTATCCAAGGAATATCACTTTTGCGTATAATAAACCCTAAACTAGCAATAGATGTGATTAGAAGTTCTACCAATTTGCAACTTGACAAAACAATCAATCAATCATAAAACAATATTTTCAGAGAATTGCAAACGATAAATATGAGACAAAACTAATATATTGAATCAAAGAATCATGCTTTGTGAAATCCAACTATTCCATAACCAATAATAAACTTAGGTACTCATATTCAAGGAGTTCATCACAAGAAGAAAGAGAAAAGACTTCATGGCTCTAAACCCTAGAATAAAGTAGAAGAGATAATAATAAAACGTGGTCCCCCAAAAATTGTATAAGTCTTCCCTTTTGTAGTCTTTTTCTCCTTCCAAAACTAGGTTTTGTCTTCAAAGTCCATTAGTTGGAAATTCACCCGCCCCACCATGGAGAGAAACCCGTGTAGAAATTTTGTCCCAAAAATGCTCGCCGGAAAACTGGGATTATGGCCGGAATCCCGCCGGAATAGTCGCCGGAACTGTCCCAGGTGACCGGCAAAGTCAACCCGGGCACCGGTCAACGGGTCGGATCGGTCGAGTCAACTCGGGTCAAGGCACTGAGTCAAAACGGTCAGGAAGAGTCAGGGTGAGTCAACTCGAGTCGACCTGATCGAGTGTGAGTAGCCCTGGACCGAGCCGAGTCATCTTGGCTCGAGCCATTACACATGTCAATCAGTCATGCACCAGGATGGTGCTTCATCCAAGCAATTCCAGCCATTCTGGCTCTTCCCTTCATCTCACACCCATTCTCATCTCTTGGTTCCATTATATCAGTTCCATTACCACCAGCTGCCCCATTTCAGTTGCACACTCTTCTTTAACTCATCTCCACATTCCCTGAACTCGAGTTACTTCTCCTCGCCACAATGCAACCCTGACCTGCCAACACATATCCCTCCGACAGCCCTGTAGTTCATATACTCCTTTAAGATAAGCCTAACATCCAGGCTTCAACCCCCATCTGCAGTTCTTGCTACACCATTTCAGGCCTATTTCAGGCTTACCTCCCTCCACAATTCAATTATCTAATTTCAGCTGCACAGCAGCCAATTCAACACAATAACTTATTGAATTCTGAAACTCCAAGCTTTCGTTCAGCTACAGCTTCACCAACTCATAACTAGTGCTCCACCTTGATCAACAAATTGGTGTTCAGATTCTTCTCTGTATCCATCTCAACTCCTAAGTCCCTGCAATCTCTGCCAATTCATACCAACTGCAAGACTCAACCACTGCACCAATTCCTTGCAAACTTCGTTTACACTTGCAACTGCATTCACCACCACATTCTGCTCAACCTTCAGCATTTTCTCTTTGAATCCCAGCAGGCACCCAGGTTCACCGCCGCAATTGTGAGCCCTTGTCATTCTCCGCCCGCATCACGCTTCAAGTTCACAAGCCAGCTCTCTTTAGCTCAGCTCGGGCCACCGTGCCATAACCTCGGCTCAAAGATCCAGTCCTACAGCTCTGACAAAGACCCAGCTCTGCATTTCTCCTTGAACTCAAACTCATACCACCAGTAACCATACACACCACAAATACCCATGGCAACCATCTCAAACCCTTTTTATGCGGCTCCCCGTAACCTACGCTCTGACAGCACCAGCTCTAACTCCACACTGTCATGACCAGCACCGTCATTTTCATCTGCTATCCATCTTTCCCTGCAATTGTACTCTTTAGTACTCAGCTTAAGTGTAGCTGCACATTCATTATCACCTAACATAACATTCTCTGCGTCTCAGCAGCTCTCAAACTCATGTAAATGCAACTCATTCTAAACTCAGCTTAACCACTGCAACAGCTTAAGTTCCTTGTCAAACTGCAACTCACTCTTGCTCTCATTGCTCCATTATCCTCTTCTCAGCAATCTCAAATAACCAGATACTCAAAGACTGCAATGAACTTACTTTAATATCGCGAGAACTCCGTAGCCAACAAGACTACTACCAACTCACGACCATTTGCTTCAATCAGCTGCAATTTCTCCCTGAGCATCTAGCCATTAGAACTACCAGTAGCTCACGAACACTCCAATTCGGTAAGTTGCTCAAAACCCTTTAAGCACAATATCATCTCTGCAACTCCGTTGCACCAGAACCCATGGACCACAATGCACAATATGAACTGCAATCTCCAAAAGAGAGTTGTCCCTTAACAGAATGACTACCCCTTAACGTACAGCGAGGGTGCCAATAACACTTCTCTTTGAAATGACCATTTAGCCCTTAGTCTTCCAAGTTCTTGTTTTGCTCATAACTTCTTCATGCGAACTCAGAATGACTCCGTTCTTTCGCCATTGCCTTCGTCTTCTCGTCCTCTACATAATGAAAAGTAGAAATCTTGTATTTGAACGAGTTCCAATTGGTCTTTTTGCTCCAGATGACTCCATTGCACCTAATAAACTCAAAAGCACACATAAGATACATAATTTACAAGAAAACTCGCAAAGAAAGCATAAATACTAGATATTAAATACGGTGTATTCTACACCTATCAAATTCCCCCACACTTAGACTTTGCTAGTCCTCGAGCAAATCAAACAAAACAATAAAATACAACAACTCCGTGTCGTCGAGGCTACGGTCACTTTTAGCATAAATAACAAGCCTTTAAACCCCTAGGTGTCCCTAGTGGACGAGTTATAGTCTCGTGAAGGTTTACTAGAGATATACCTACAAAACCTATATTTCAAACTCCGTCTATTTGTGACAAATCAATGAATGAATCCAAATTGACTACAGGAGGAAGTACCTTGCAAATTCAATTGATATATTAGTAAATAAACTCTAATTAGATAGTCGAACAAGCCACAATACTCGGAAACTAACAAACCACAATCACAATGAAAAGTTTAAGAAGATGGATATAGATGTAGATGTTGGCGAATATTCACAAGTGTTCGATGTTTCCCATATCTGTCTGAAGGTCACTGCTAAGATGAACCTAATCCTATTGGATTGAGCTACTTGGTGCTGAATGCTACATCAAATCAATTGGCATATACAAGGGAACCAAGAGTGACTTTATTCAACACAATAATAATACTTTCTTTTTTTTTTTTTTTTTTTTTTTTTTTTTTTTTCATTTTTTAGACAACATGATTGGATCAAACTGGATCCAAGCGCATGATTCTTGTCAGCAAGTACATGATAGTTGCCTTGGATCCTGCATTCCACGCTTGTTTAGGCGACGGAGACAGGGACTACGTTTCACACATACTGCTATTCCCAAGTGTCTTTTTATTCCGTTTTGGTCTAATTGGTCGGTCTCTTTTTTTTTTTTTTTTTTTTCTTTTCATATATTTTTTCATTTTTTTTTTTCTAGTAACTCAATCACTCTATTTCATCCTAGCAGTAATAACACGTCGATGTTTAGTGACCCACCAAAGCACTTAGAGAACAATAGATAAATATGGAAAAATAAAAATAGAATGTGATATGGTGATATTCCGAGATATGGTAACAACTATCATGGTATTTATGATTCATGAGCTATGTTCGTCCCTTTTAGTTAAATGGTCCTCAACTCCTGCATTCAAAATGGTTCCATCCACTAATGGTGTCAAAAACAAACTATACAAACATATAAATGCTCCCCACACTTAAACTTCACATTGTCCTCAATGTGTAAAACCGAAAGTTCTGAATTCTGACGTAACAGCAGATAAAACGCAAAACCTGTGCAAATTGGTAAGGAATTTGGAAAAACTCCATTTCACAAAAGTTGTTCATCTACGTGTTTTCTACACATTGTCAAAATTTCACAGTGTTTTGATAAACGGTCTGACAGTTATGGTCTCTGGACTGAACTACGCGCAGTCTGAAATTTTCTGACGAAAAGGTATTCGTCATAATTCTCTTCTAAGATAGATTACGGACTCAATGAAATTAAACATAGGGATGCAAATATGATATAAAAACAGTAAAAAATAAATAAACGAAACAAAAATAAAAAGCAAAAGGATAAGAGATACAAAACCGGTGGGTTGCCTCCCACTTAGCGCTTGGTTTAAAGTCGACGGCCCGACTTAGCTTCTTGTAAGATTCATTCCCCATACACCAATAATCGGAAAAGTTGGGGATCCGTCCATAGAACCTGTTTTGCAAACACTAGCTTCACACAAATATTAGTACAATAAAGCAAAAGTGAAGCTATGAACCGATAAAAGCTTCCCCCACACTTATTCTTGTCCACACATGGAAGTGTATAAAGAATATAGAAGTCGGGTACTTCCACGGTTTCTTGTTCCATAACCTGCATAGTATGAGAATCAAGTATCTCTAATCGAGGGAATCGAAAAACAAAATCATTCAATAAAGTTCTTGAAGCACATATATTCAAACCAATAAGAGGTAAAGGAGAAGAAACAATAGGCAAAGGGTTAGATAAACCTTGCACAATCTCTTGTATTACGGAATCCTCTTCATCCTTGAAAAATTCAAGTGAATTATTCACCTCTTGTATATCATGGTCCTCTATCAAACCTTGCAACCATTCTTCGTCCGTTTCTGCCGTAACCAAAGTCTCGACATAAACATCATCATTACATTCATTTGCAAGTTCAATTGGGTCTTCCACAATATTGGTTAAACCGGTATCATTCTCAACATACTCCTCCTTTTTGTTGTAAGGCACATACTCTTTTGCGGATCAAAATTTTATTATAAGAAACTTTTTTTAGAACACTCGAAAATGCATCATCCTCAATCTCCACCCTTTGAATAGGCTCTTGATCATTATTAAGATCAATGCTTGAGTAATCTACACAAGTGTCGACATATTCCTCTTCGTCTTCATCTTGATCCCAAAAAGACTCCTCGGAGATGTCACCATGAGTTGTTTCAAGCAATATATCATAATCACCGTCACTATCATAGTCAACATAAGATTGTTCCTCGCTGAATTTAGTGTTGCTAATCTCAAACTCATCCTTTTGAATAGGTGAATGATCATTATTACGATCAAGAGTTGAGTTAACTACACAATTATCAACGAAAGTGCCCAAGGATTGGCCTTTTTCAACATTAGCATCAATCAAATATTCATCACAAACCATATGCACACAAGAATTATCCATATCTTCCTTATATTGATCAATGCCTCTTCGCAAGATAGTCATACCTTCACGAAGTTCTTGGAGTTTCTCGTTCGTAGTCTCTTTTGCTTTTTGAAATTCCTCTTTTAAAAAGTTGGAAACATGGTCTATAAAGTTAGAGACTTTTTGTTCACGAGCATAAGAATCCTCCCATCCTTGTTGTTGTTCACACACATACCCGCCATAAGGTTGTTGAGGAAAACCACAAGGTTCCATGGAATATTGGTCATAACCAATGAATTGGTTTTGATTATACCCATGGAATTGGTAGTTTTCGTATTGTTGAGGTTGAAATCCGTATCCATCCACGTAATATGCTCCTTCCATAGAAATAAGCACCTGAAATAATTCTCAAACCAAGGTTAAAAACCCAGAAAATAAGAAAAAATAAAAATAAAAATAAAACAAAAAACTAAATACAAAAATAAGAAACCAAAAACAATTAACAACCGCTGCCTCCCCGGCAACGGCGCCAAAATTTGACCGCGGTCGTAAGCGTCAAAAATAAATTACACTTTCTTACTACTCAAAATATAAATATAGCAAGGGCAAGAAAGGATCGATCCCACAGAGAGGTCTAGGTTGTCAAATTGTTTCGGTTCCCTATAAATAACACCGGGTTTTGTGATTTTATAAACTAAGCAAATATAAAAGCAAAGAAACAAATAAGCAAACAAATAAGATAGAAGAGATATTGGTTAAGGATTTCGTTTTCATTCACTAACATGCTTTTCACAATAACTAGAATTGATATTTAATCTCAACTTTTATCAAAGACCCTAGAATACCTTGATCGCAAGAATATCCCGCTAATCTCCTCTTGTCATCAACAAACACATTAAAAGATGCGAATATGAATTCTATCTAAAGGAACAACCTAACGTGTAAAAGCACTAATCAAGTTTAATTCCCTAGATGCGTTAAGTTCTATGAAATCAGGCCAATCAAAGCAATTGAACGTGGAAAGCGCACTAATTCAATTTAACAAAGGTTACGATTCACATATGATCATAAGAATATATCACTACAAACTATAATCATATTATGCTACTTGTATCCAAGGAATATCACTTTTGCGTATAATAATCCCTAAACTAGCAATAGATGTGATTAGAAGTTCTACCAATTTGCAACTTGACAAAACAATCAATCAATCATAAAACAATATTTTCAGAGAATTGCAAACGATAAATATGAGACAAAACTAATATATTGAATCAAAGAATCATGCTTTGTGAAATCCAACTATTCCATAACCAATAATAAACTTAGGTACTCATATTCAAGGAGTTCATCACAAGAAGAAAGAGAAAAGACTTCATGGCTCTAAACCTTAGAATAAAGTAGAAGAGATAATAATAAAACGTGGTCCCCCAAAAATTGTATAAGTCTTCCCTTTTGTAGTCTTTTTCTCCTTCCAAAACTAGGTTTTGTCTTCAAAGTCCATTAGTTGGAAATTCACCCGGCCCACCATGGAGAGAAACCCGTGTAGAAATTTTGTCCCAAAAACGCTCGCCGGAAAACTGGGATTATGGCCGGAATCCCGCCGGAAAAGTCGCCGGAAATCGGCTCCGGTGACCGGCAAAGTCCACCCGGTCACCGGTCAACGGGTCGGATCGGTCGAGTCAACTCGGGTCAAGGCACTGAGTCAAAACGGTCAGGAAGAGTCAGGGTGAGTCAACTCGGAGTCAGACCTGAATCAGAGTGTGAGTAGCCTGACTGAGCTGAGTCATCTTGGCTCAGGCCATTACACATGCTGTAATCAGTCATGCACCAGGATGGTGCTTCATCCAAGCAATTCCACCATTCCGGCTCTTCCTTCATCTCACACCCATTCTCATCTCTTGGTTCCATTATATCGGTTCCATTACCACCAAATTTGCCCCATTTCGCTTGCACACTCTTCTTTAACTCATCTCCACATTCCCTGAACTCGAGTTACTTCTTCTCGCCACAATGCAACCCTGACCTGCCAACACATATCCCTCCGACAGCCCTGTAGTTCATATACTCCTTTAAGATAAGCCTAACATCCAGGCTTCAACCCCCATCTGCAGTTCTTGCTGCACCATTTCAGGCCTATTTCAGGCTTACCTCCCTCCACAATTCAATTATCTAATTTCAGGTACCTGACAAAGAGCCCAATTCAACACAATAACTTATTGAATTCCGAAACTCCAAGCTTTCGTTGCCTGACTTCACCAACTCATAACTAGTGCTCCACCTTGATCAACAAATTGGTGTTCGATTCTTCTCTCGTATCCATCTCAACTCCTAAGTCCCTGCAATCTCCGCCAATTCATACCAACGCAAGACTCAACCACCGCACCAATTCCTTGCAAACTTCGTTTACACTTGCAACCGCATTCACCACCACATTCCGCTCAACCTTGACATTTTCTCTTTGAATCCCAGCAGAGTACCGCGTTCACTGCCGCAATTGTGAGCCCTTGTCATTCTCCGCCTGCATCACAGTTCAAGTTCACAAGCCAGCTCTCTTTAGCTCATTTCAGCCACCAGTGCCATAACCTCATTTCGGCATCGGTCCTACAAACTCACACAAGACTACTCTGCATTTCTCCTTGAACCCGAAACTCATACCCTCGTAACCATACACACCACAAATACCCATGGCAACCATCTCAAATCCTTTTTATCCAGCTCCCCCGTAACCTACAAATCTGACAAAGACCAGCTCTAACTCCACACTGTCATGACCAGCACCGTCATTTCCATCTGCTATCCATCTTTCCCTGCAATTGTACTCTTTAGCACTCAGCTTCAGTGCAGCTGCACATTCATTATCACCTAACATAACATTCTCTGCGTCTCAACAGCTCTCAAACTCATGTAAATGCAACTCATTCTAAACTCACTTAACCACCGCAATGAGCTTAAGTTCCTTGTCAAACCGCAACTCACTCTTTCTCTCATTGCTCCATTATCCTCTTCTCAAAATCTCAAATAACCGGATACTCAAGACTCCTGCAATGAACTTACTTTAATATCGACAGTAACTCCGTAGCCAACAAGACTACTACCAACTCACGACCATTTGCTTCAATCACCGCAATTTCTCCCTGAGCATCTAGCCATTAGAACTACCAGTAGCTCACGAACACTCCAATTCGGTAAGTTGCTCAAAACCCTTTAAGCATAATATCATCTCTGCAACTCCGTTGCACCAGAACCCATGGACCACAATGCACAATATGAACTGCAATCTCCAAAAGAGAGTTGTCCCTTAACGTAATGACTACCCCTTAACGTACAAAGAGGGTGCCAATAACACTTCTCTTTGAAATGACCATTTAGCCCTTAGTCTTCCAAGTTCTTGTTTTGCTCATAACTTCTTCATACGAACTCAGAATGACTCCGTTCTTTCGCCATTGCCTTCGTCTTCTCGTCCTCTACATAATGAAAAGTAGAAATCTTGTATTTGAACGAGTTCCAATTGGTCTTTTTGCTCCAGATGACTCCATTGCACATAATAAACTCAAAAGCACACATAAGATACATAATTTACAAGAAAACTCGCAAAGAAAGCATAAATACTAGATATTAAATACGGTGTATTTTACACCTATCAATCAGCAGAAAGGATCTGTGAGGAGGAGCCAGTGATCGGCAATGGACTTCCAAACTGACATTTCAAATGAAATAATGAATTTCCCCCTAGCACATGCATTGAGGCTTGAATGATGCGACCGTTGCTTCCCAATTCGAGGCTGACGAGTTTATACTTTATATTGAACAGGATGGAACCCGAAAAGAGAAAGAAAGCGGAAGACCGATTTCACCTACGTATAACTAAGCGTTGATTGCGTTGCTAATTACCTTGATCTTAATATGAATCGCAACACTAAGGCCATAAGAAGATAATTGTGTATAATTGGGCATATGCGTGACCCCGATGTCTGTCATAGCTTGGAAAATGCGTGACCCCGATGTCTGTCATAGCTTGGAAATATTGAGATAAAATAACAATCACGGTTCCTAAATCTTACATTTTGTTACCAGTTTTGTGAATATTCTGTTGCATCCTAATTACCACATGTAGTCGTTGATCAACAATATAATATTAATAACCGGTGCAAAATTATTTATTGTGATATAGCAAGTTGGTCTAGCTTGCCGTTGTTAAGCGGTGTTATATTCTTTTGGCTCTGAAGTCTGAAAGTGTTGTGCAATCTGGAGTATATATCTAGGCTATATATCTTGGACCTGAACCATAGACCTAGTTAAACTTGAAACTAGTTTTAATTGAAGTAGTCACCTGAAAACAGAGTTAAATAAGAGTCGCCTTGCTCCTCAAACGCTTTAGCGGTACCCATTGATTGAGCTCAATTAACAAATACAGACTTCAGTTTTACGTGTTACGTAACATTGTCACATATTCTAAGTTTGTCTGTTTCAGATGTGATATATTATATGTAGTCGAGTTCATAAATTTTTGGAGCACCGACTACCCAAAACGATTCTCAATTATTGAAAGAGGTGATGTTGTTGGACACTCTCTCAATTGATTTCATTGATTTGAATTCATTGTTTGATGATATGACTCGACCACACATTGTGTGTGTTTATAAACAGATTTGAAAATTTGTTGACCTATTACAGATTTCTAACGTACATTTAACCCGCTATCGTCGGTTGCAACACATGAAACTACCACACGCTTACGGGACTTATCGGACCCACAAGGATCGCACCACAATCTTCACCATAGACTGCACCTCAGTTAACCATTGTCTAACACCCCCCGCAAGTCCAGAGTCTATGCAGGAGCAGAGACACTGAGCTTGGACCGCAAGAAGGAAAACCTGACAGTAGAGAGTCCCTTAGTGAAAATATTAGATAGAAAACGCACCTCCAATGCCTTAGCGAAAGAACTACTCACGCACAAAATGAAATGCAATTTCAATATGTTTCATTTATTGTGAAATATGGGGTTAGCAAGTGAGATAAGTAGCTCCCATATTGTCACACCACAGAATTGGAGTTCTTGAGCTTGGAAAATGCATTTCAGACAATAAAGATTGAACCCATATCAACTCAGATGTTGTATCAGCTAATGCACCGTATCTGCCGTTCACTTTGATCTGAGACAGATTTTTGCTTTCTAGAACACCAGGATATCAAATTAGGACCCAAAAATATGGCTAGACCACCAATAGATCTTCTGTCATGAACATCACCAGCCCAATCTGCATCTGAGTAAGCTTGAAGCTGCAAAGAAGAGGATCTCTTAAACTGTAGACCAAAAGAGATTGTGCCATTAAGGTATCTAAGAATTCTCTTAACAACTGTCCAATTTTCTTCAGTAGGAGCCTTCATAAATTGACAGGCTTTATTAACAACAAAACTAATATCTGGTCTTGTAATTGTAGCATATTGCAAGGCTCCAACAGTGCTTCTGTATAGTACATGATCTTCAAAAGATGGAGATGAGAGATTGTGAGAGTTACCTGCAAATGGAGTTGCATATGGCTTTGACAAACTCATTTTGGTTTTATAGCAATTTGAAATGTATTGTTCTTGAGTAAGTAAAATGCCATCTGAAGTGTATTTTGCCTAAATACCCAAGAAAAAATGAAGCTTTCCCAAGTTCTTAATAGCAAACTCACAACTGAGTGTACGAATAAGATTATCAACTGCTGATGAAGAACTTCCAGTGCTTAAGATATCATCAACATAGATCAGTAGATAAACTGTTTCTGTGGAGGTAACTCTGTATAATAAAGAAGTATTTATTTTTGAAGAATGAAAGCCATACTGAAGTAGGAATTTACTTAATCTATCAAACCAAGATCTAGGAGCTTGTTTGAGTCCATAAAGAGCTTTCGCACACATGATTAGGAAGTACCTTGTCGGATAACCAGGAGGTTGAACCATTAATACATCTTCGAGATAGGTAACCATGCAGAAATGCATTCTTAACATCAAGTTGCCTTACTTTTCAGTCTTTGTACAGAGAGATAGAAAATAATCCTTACAGTAGTTGGTTTAACAACTGGACTGAAAGTGTCTTGATAGTCTAAACCCTCAACTTGGTTGTACCCTTTAGCAACCAATCTGGCCTTGTATCTGGCAATTATGACATCTGCATTTCTCTTAATCTTGAAGATCCACTTACAACCAATCACATTATAAGCAGATTGAAGATGGACAAGTTTCCATGTACCATTTTGAAGTAAAGCATTAATTTCTTCATCTATAGCTGCTCTCCATCTTGGATCCTTACATTCTTCAGTGTAGCAAGTGGGAACTGTAATGTATTCACACACAGACTGCACTTCAGAAGCATAAACTTTTGGTCTAGTGATGCCCATTTTTCCTCTTGTAGTCATTGAATGATCATTCACTATAACTGCAGGGACTGATGTTGGAGAAGGAACTGAAGTAGATAACTCAGGAAACTGTTGCAGATCATGTAGTGGAATAGTAACATCATTTGAGACAGAAGGTGTAGGAGAAGCAGCTGAAGTAGATGAAGGCTCAACAGATACACTTGTCAATGTTGCAGAAGTGGTACTTGGTTGCTTAAACAGATGTGCATATATATGGGAACTCAGATTCATTAAACTTAACATCTCTAGAGATTATAATCTTGTTATTCATAGGATTGAAACATTTATAACCTTTGTGAATATGGTTGTATCCCAGAAAAATGCACTTGACTGATCTTGGTTGCAACTTGTGGATGTTGAATAGTCTTAAACATGGATAACAAGTACAACCAAAAGTCTTCAAAAAATTATACTCTGGCTTCAGATTAAAAAGACACTCTAAGGGAGATTCATTTTGTAAAATTGGTGTGGGTAGCCTATTGATGAGAAAATTAGCAGTTTCAAAAGCATAGGACCAAAAAGACAGCATGAGAGAGCAATGCTAAGCCTGTTTCTACAATATGTCTGTGTTTACTCTCAGCTTTGCCATTTTGAGCATGAGCATGAGGACAAGAAACCATATGCCCTATGCCACAAGATGTCAGGTAAGTAGATACATTTCTATATTCACCACCCCAGTCTGACTGAATGTATTTGATCTGTCTACCAAGTAGGTTCTCCGCATGAGCTTTAAATTTAATAAATGTGGACATATTTTCAGATTTGTAAGCTAAAGGATATATCCAAGTGAATCTGCTGTAAGAGTCAATAAATAAAACATAATACTTGTATCCATTGATAGAGCATAATGGGGATACCCATACATCAGAGTGAATGAGATCTAAAGGATCAAATACATCATTATTTGTTCTAGATAGAAATGGTAAACAATGACTCTTAGCTAGTTGACAGTCATGACAAACAGTAGTGGATAAATGGTCATGAATTACATTGTCTATAGAGGCTAACACATGCTTCAAAGTGTGATAAGATGGGTGACCAAGTTTTTTGTGCCAGTTGGAGGTAGTAGTGACATCAGACTGAAAGGCTTGTTTAAGTTGAGCAGCAGTGAACTCCAAGTGATAAAGACCATCTCTAACAGGACCATGAAGAAAAAACTTGTGTGTAACCATATCCTTCACAAAGAATTCATTTGGAAGGAATTCAAAGAAACAATTATTTTCTTTGGTAAATTGATGCACAGAGATTAAATTCTTTGTAATAAAAGGCACATGAAGAACATTTGACAGAACAATGGTTTTATTGTCATTTGTAAATTTAGAAGTACCAACATGAGTTATGTGCAAACCTGAGCCATTGCCAACTCTCACTTGATCTGTTCCCTGGTATTCAGAATGCAGATTTAAATTGGACAAATCAGAAGTCAAGTGATGTGTGGCACCAGAGTATGGAATCCATTTAGAGTGAGAAGTAGAAGGTGTATCCTCATTATAAACAAAAAATGCTTCAGGTTCTGGACAGTAATACTCTTCATAATCATCACCATAGGCATCATTATAATAAGTGTTGTAAGCCTGAGCCATGTAATTATTATAAGGAGCATATCTGTATCTGCATTCAGGAGCTTCATGATTTGGTTTCTTGTAAATTTGACATTCAATGAAGTAAGAAGGTTTCATATTAGGAGGATAAAATTTTGAGTTATAATTGTTGTTGAAACCTCTACCAGATCTTCTACCACCAAAAGGATTTCTACCACCTCTAAATCCTCCTCTAAAATTAGATCGATTAGAACGACCTCCTCTAGGAGCACCATTGCGATTGAAGTTTCCTCTATGAGAATTTGAATTCCAGTAATTTTGTGCAGAATTATAATAGTTAGAGTGATCATATGACTGATTGTAATGTGAAGGATGATATTGATAAGAACCTGAGTTTTAATTGCCAAATGAAGGAGACGAATGATCTTGATTGTGTTGAGTGATGTTTGCAGAAGCAGTGGTTAAATCAACAATGACTCGGTATGCATTTATGACTCTTCCGAATATAGTAAACCAAGCAACTCAGAGGAAGTTGAATTCTGATGGATCTTCATTTTTAAGCTGTTGTGTGCAAACTGATGTCTTGAAAGAGTTGAATTCTGCAGGAAGGCCTTGTAGAATATGGAGAACTAGATCCTCATCAGAGATTGGACGATTTATCTGAGCGAGTTGATGAGAAATTGATCTCGCTTTGTTGAAGTAGATTAACATCGAATCAGAACTTTTCTTCAATGTGATGAGATTATATTTCAACTGCATCAGTCGTGATCTAGTGCTAGCATTGTAATTATGCTCCAATCGAGACCAAAATTGATGAGAAAAGGTACAATCAATAACTTGAGAGTGAATTTCTTCAGTGCGGGCAGTGAATAACCAAGATAGAATAGCTTGATCCTGATTGATCCAGTAAGCATACACAGGATTCTGAACAAAATCATTATCTGGATCTGAATCTACGAAATTTGGAGCTTCAACAACTTTTGTTCCTTCAGCAGATGTACGACGATAATACTTTGTTGTTATTTGTAGGTGAAAATGGTTTCTGCTTATTTTAGTAATTTTGGGTGTACGGGTGAGAAACAATTTAAACCCTAAACAATGTACTACAAGGGAGTACATTAGATTCGAGAGATCAATATGTACAAGTCCGGCTTAAACCAAGAAATGGCCGTTCCAGACTTGCTTCGGTCACAAAGTGAAGGAGAATGGGATGGTTTTGGGGAGGGAAGCAAGGAAAGTGATGAGACCAGAATAGTTGATTCTGGAAGAGTAGTTGTATTACTACGAATTGTATAAGATGAGTGGGAAGGCTAACAAATGGTAAGCTAGTAAGTATTTTCTGAGTGTTGTGTATTCCCGAATGAACATGTTGTTCTGTGGAAATAGGTAAGACCTATTTATACAAGTCGAAGTGAAACGTACCCTGGTCTCATTAAGGAATGGAAAAATGGGTAAGTAAATGGGAGGAGGTGGTAAACGTATGCATGGTATTGATGTTCCATAAAATCGTTAACGTATGGAATTGATGTCCCATGAACGTTTCACCTTTAACTCCATGTATTTACCTAACCGCCTCACCCTTATGACACTTACTTATGACGGCGTAGTATACGCCACACGTTGTAAACCGCCAAACCAATACCCAAAGAGGATCCCCCAGTTTGTGATATGTGTTGATGTCTCGAATGTTTTTGTTGAAACATGTAGCATGTTATTCTTGCCTGGCAAGTCGTACTTGGGAGACTTGCTAGCTTGGTGACCTTCGACGGTCGAGATTTTGCATCTCAAGAGGAAAGATACCCGTTGATCGTTGCACGCTTTCGTTTTGGTGGCCGCGTAGGGAAGGCCAGCATGGTGGCGCGACTAGGTTGGCATGCCATTGGCATGGTATGGTTTGGCGTGGCCAAACTTAGATTTACGGGCCAAAGGTTACCATGCGTTGTCTGGTAACCTTGGATGGCTAGGATTTGCTCCGGGGATTGAAGGGCGACCGTTGATTGTCGCACGCCTTCGTTTTTGGTAGCCGCGTAGGGAAGGCCAGCATGGTGGCGCGGCTATGTTGGTTAGGGCCAAGGCAGGGTGTAGTTTAGCTTGGCATGGCGGGGCAAGGGCTTGCCATGGGTACATGGTGCGGCTAGCTTGGCTAGGGCCAAAGCAAGGTGTGTTTGGCTTGGCATGTGGGGCAAAGGGCTTTCCATGGGCGCATGGCGTGGCTAGCTTGGCTAGGGCCAAGGCAAGGCGTGTTTGGCTTGGCATGTGGGGCCAAGGGTTTGCCATGGGCGCATGGCGTGGCTAGCTTGGCTAGGGCCAAGGCAAGGCGTGTTTGGCTTGGCATGTGGGGCCAAGGGTTTTCCATGGGCGCATGGCGTGGCTAACTTGGCTAGGGCCAAGGCAAGGCGTGTTTGGCTTGGAATGTGGGGCTAAGGGTTTGCCATGGGCGCATGGCGTGGTAGGTGTGGCTGGCATGGTTTGCCATTGGCATAGGGGTGTGGTTTGGCTTGGCATGGCGGGGCCAAGGGTTTGCCATGGGCACATGGTGCGGCTAGCTTGTCTAGGGCCAAGGCAAGGCGTGTTTGGCTTGGCATGTGGGGCCAAGGGTTTGCCATGGGCGCATGGCATGGCTAGCTTGGATAGGTGCGGTTTGGCTTGGCATGTGGGGCCAAGGGTTTGCCATGGGCACATGGCGTGGCTAGATTGGCTAGGTTTTGCTTGGCATGTGGGGCCAAGGGTTTTCCATGGGTGCATGGCGTGGCTAGCTTGGCTAGGTGAGGTTTGGCTTGGCATGTGGGGCCAAGGGTTTTCCATGGGCGCATGGCGTGGCTATCTTGGCTAGGTGCGGTTTGGCTTGGCATGTGGGGCCAAGGGTTTGTCATGGGCGCATGGCATGGCTAGCTTAGCTAGGTTCGTGACCAAGCTAGGGTTTTGGGCCAAAGGTCGTTTGGTAACCTCGGACGACTAGGATTTGCTCCTCGGATTGAAGGGAGACCGTTGATTGTCGCACGCCTTCGTTTTTGGTAGCCGCGTAGGGAAGGCTAGCAAGGTGGCGCGGCTAGGTTGGCATGGGGCCATGGCAAGGTGCGTTTGGCAAGGCGTGGTAGGTGTGGCTGGCATGGTTTGCCATTGGCACTGGGGTGCGGCTAGCATGGTTGGCATGCCTTGGCGCGGTAGGTGTGGCTGGCATGGTTTTCCATTAGCACAGGGGTGCGGCTAGCATGGTTGGCATGCTTTGGCGCGGTAGGTGTGGCTGGCATGGTTTACCATTGGCACAGGGGTGCGGCTAGCATGGTTGGAATGCTTTGGTGCGGTAGGTGTGTCTGGCATGGTTATCCATTGGCACATGCGGTGTGAGAATTAGGTTTTTGGCCTGTCGAAACCCTAATCAGCATTAAAAAAAGGTACCCTGGTAATTTTCTCGCAGTCAAATTAAAGGGTTCAATAAATGTGCTTGGTTTGGACATTATTACTCAAGTTCTGTCACTGTCTGACTAGGGTTTTACGATTTTACCCATAAGCTAAAAACCACCATCAACAGTTGGACACACAAACGAACCATCAACAAACTTGAAGAGATCGTAACTTCGAAGTAGTGGTACGATTTTAGATTTTCATAGATTGTAATTGGTAATTCATTATTTTTAAGGCGGTTTAAAGGTTAGAGATATGTGTTTAGGTGTTTCTGCCATTGTTAAATGATGAGAAAGAAGATGATTGAAAAGAAATTAGGGTTTAGAAGAAGGGATCTGATACCATATTAAAAGAGGTGATGTCGTTGGCCACTCTCTCAATTGATTTCATTGATTTGAATTCATTGTTTGATGATACAGACTCGACCACACATTGTGTGTGTTTATAAACAGATTTGAAAATATGTTAACCTATTACATACGGTTACAACGTACATTTAACCCGCTACTGTCAGTTGCAACACAGCAACCAGTTCACACGTTTACAGGACTTATCGGGCCCAGAAAGACGGAACCACAATCTTCACCATAGACTGCACCTCAGTTAACCATTGTCTAACATCAATTAATTAAGTTCTTGACGTAAATCATACATTACCCCTCTCCTCGACATGATTTGCATCTCATTGTCTGGTTGTGGAAGACTTCCATCCGCAGATCTTAACTTGTCTTCGGCAGTTAGTGTCATTGTGATTCCTCTAGTCCCAGCACATGCTAAAGTTATCATGAGTTGAGAAGAAAATAATATAGTAGTTGGGAGATAGATGTACAGTTTCTTTAATGACCTTAGATAATTCTCCGTTAGTGGAGAAGAAGATGACTTACACACAGTATCTGGCGAATGTTCTGGATAGACTGGATAGATCGATACTTAACAAAATATAAATGATATAGGAAACCAGTTGAACTCACAAAGGGTTAGAATAGCCTGAAACTGGTGAGAACTTAATCGTATCTGGAAAAATAAGTCCATGACTAGAGAGAATATATCATTGCTTCCAACGAACCACAACCTAAAATCTAAGTTTAAAATATACTAAAAGCATGTTTGGATAGCGGTAGTAGAAATGTTTTTGTTTCTCCGTAAGAAAAATTCATAAGCAAAAAGGTTTTGCTTCACAAAAGATTAATATTTATCTTCTAAAAGTTATTTCGATATTATATCGCCAAACAAATATCTTAAATTTTTGACTTCTAAAAGTCCAAATGCAACCATATATAACAAGTTTTGGCATGTCAACCAAATCATGTATTCTCTGCTGATGCAACGAGGAAACTAAAGACCATATTTTCATTTCAGGTCCTTACTAGGACTTTTCATTTCAGGTCCTTCCTAGGACAGTTTGGTTAAATCCAACGCCTACTAATGGATTGATGGGTGCAATATCTCAAGACAAGAACTTTTGTAGGATCGAGCAAGAGAGAGGAGAGCATAACGCGGAAGCATAAAATGACTACATTGATAGTCAATTTCAGTGTACAATTCTTAGGCTCAATAGCCTACTTATAGTCTCACAAACTTTACAATCACTCAAAGTACTTTCCTTAAAAACAAACTCTAAATAAAGCACACATTCCTAACATAAACCAAACTCTAAATAGAACTGTTCTAGAACTCTCTAGAACCAAAACGACTTTCCTAACTTAACCAATATCTCGGTTTAACTTCCAACATCCTCCCTTAAACCAAGATATCATTCAACAAGAATTTTGTAACCTTCTTCTACTCCTCATCTTCTTCCATTAATCGACGTCAGCACGTCCTTGTCTTTTCTCATTTTCTATTCCTCTTCTTCCATTGATAAACGTTAACACGTTCTTGTCTTTTCTCATCTTCAAAGATACCACCAACTAACCCTTACTCCTTGATACTCAATTATAGCTTATCCCAATTTCATGATCCCACCGGAATTCCGTCATCACTATTCAACAAACTCAATTCACAAACCAATCTTCTTCTTTTGCTTAACAGCAATCATCAAACACTATGTCTATCATACCATAGCAACCATCACAAACTTCCTTTCACATTTTTATTTATCACTACTGCAATGATCCATCTCACCTCATTTTCTGATATTTCCCGGCATCATTGGCATCTACAACTCATGGGATTTTCACCCACTATTGTTGTTCTCTACAACTCATGGGATTTTCACCCACTATTGTTGTCTTCTCTTCTCAAATTCCACACTGGAATTTCTTCTCTCCTCTATTCAAATCCCACACTAGGATTGCTTCACTTGTCACGATCATACCCTTGTGACGTCTCTTCTATTCATTCTCTCATCACCTCCTGGTGATTACTTCTCTTTCTTCACAACCTTGTTGTTGTTTCTTCTTCTTTTCTTCTTGTTTCAGTCACGCTCTTTAAAGGCTCAACTTTCACACTTCTTTACTCTTCAAGATTCTCTCACAATCTTTCTCTTGTTACGCTTCTGCCACAAGCAATAACTATCATAAAGTCTGCCACACTTTGTAGGATTTCAAAGTTTCTGCCACAAACTCTTCAACTACACTTTACTTCTTCCAACATGTTTGAGCTTAAACTCCAACATGCTACCTTCCTCCATTAAGCTCAAACATCACCAACATTCCTTGTCATTCTAAGTTTCTGAATTCGATCAACTTAATCAAACCGTACCAGTCCTTCTTGACTGCAATACCTTTGATCCTCCATCAAACTGTACCAGTCTTCCTAACTGTAATACCAACTTTGATCCTCCATCCTCATTGATTTCGAATTCATGACTTAACCCTTTGAATCAACCACTCACCCTAAGCTTCTTCACCTCCTAAAATCAACCAATCCTATGCCACAGCAACCCATGTTTACTACCACATTACCAATCACAACCATCATCAAAACTTTTAACTTCAAACCCTTGTCGGACTAGACCATTTTTTTTTTTTTTAAGCAAATTGTGAGCTTCTCCCCGACTTCCATAAATCATCACCAGGAACAAAAGATTTCCAAATATTGTCACCATCGAAAAATAAGCCACTTCGAACAAGAGTTTCCAAATATTGTCCCCTTCCAAAAACAAGTTTTAACAAAAGTTTCCTAAAATCGGCACCTTCCAAATATAAACCAGTAGGAAACTGGTATATATTGTCCAGTTTTAGGAAACTCGCACCTTTCCATATATTGTCCAGTTTCCTAAAACTGGCACCTTCCATATACTAACCAATCTTCATCAGCCTTCGATCACCATCCATATCACCATCCTCCATCTCTATCTGTTCGCACTTTGCAGCATCATCTTCATCGTTCATCACATCTTAATAATGGCAGCATCACCTCGGGAATCACAGTAGCCATCAATTCTTCTCTAATTCCTCTAGGTTTCAAACTCCACAGACGCACAACTTATCGGTGAATACCCATCACAACAAACCACAAACGTCATTCATCAAACTTTTATTATTATTATTTTTATCTCGAACCACCGTCCCTTTTGACCCCACGAACCACTCTACGTTCAGTCGGAAGTGAACGCAGACGCAACAAAACTTTTTTTTTTATCCTTCATGAAAAATTAAGAACCGATTCTCTACCGGAAAACAAAGAATTTCTTCAACTCTTTCCCCCTCTCCTCTCTCTTCCTCTCACCTTGCTCTGATATCATATGTAGGATCGAGCAAGAGAGATGACAGCATAACGCGGAAGCATAAAACAACTACATTGATAATCAATTTCACTGTACAATTCTTATGGCTCAATAACCTACTTATAGCCTCACAAACTTGACGATCACTCAAAGTACTTTCCTAATAAAAACAAACTCTAAATAAAGCACACATTCCTAACATAAACCAAACTCTAAATAGAACTGTTCTAGAACTCTCTAGAACCAAAACGACTTTCCTAACTTCACCAATATCTTGGTTTAACTTCCAACAACTTCCATTCCTTTACATTTTAACTGATTTATGTTGTTTGTGGTCTTCATCTCCTCACTTATCACGTTGATTTTTGTTTTTCTTTTCTTTTCCCCGTTTGATGAATTCAATTCTACCAACTCGTGCCTAATATTTTGCAGCGACGACAACGAATGAAGAGAGCGAGTGAGAGAGAAATGGACTATATGTTTGGACCCTTTGACGCATCAATTTAGCATTTTATCTAAACAACAATCTTGATCATCAGTCGAATACAATTGGTTACAACTTACAAGGATTAGGATATACAAAGTCTTGATAGACATAAAAGACTTAGCAATGTTACGGATGAATGCACAATGAGCCCACATACCTCTAAACCATAAATATACAATTATGGAAGTTTACATAAATGGATGCAAATGTTTGATGGCTCTAGAGATGCATGTTCCTTGTGTCATTATATATGCATTCGTATTTGTGATAACACGAGCACACGACTGATCAAGACTGAGCACACGACTAAGTCTCGGAAGTCCGAAATTGATACGTATGGTTGTGTGCTGGGTCATTGTCTTGTTTCTCATGTGAGTCAATTCACGTGTAACTCGCAAGAGTTGAGACTCGCACCAAGTTATAAAGAAACAACTCACCGAGCTAACGCAAATAGTGCAACCCTTGACTACCTCTAAGAAGCAGTTTTGCCTCCAAGCTTCTTACACCAAAAGCCAAAATGAAAGAAAGTTGTTGAAGAGCAGTGAACTGTATCATGAGTTCATAATGCTGATCATGAGAATATAACAATGGATATTCTTCTTCATAAGGACTCTGTAGCAAGCTTTTGCTTTTTGCATCTCATCCTCGGATAAGCAGGTACCTCATGCTTTATCTCACTCCTCTCTATACCAGCTTTGCAAGGTATAGTCTTAATCATGCAAAGCATCTATAACATTTTGGTGGTATAAAGAACTTTTAAAGAAAATAGGCAGCAAAAGGCAAAAAGAAGGGTACGTATGGACTTCATAAGATAAAAGAAAAGTATCAGTACATATATAGGATATCCTTGGTATAAACCCTAAAGCATGCCATTTTACTTTTCCGTTTTTTGGGTTTCTAATGGGCTATTCCATATACACATCTGGGGTCAGTATCAATCACTCATAATAATATATCGATTCTTGCATATAAATAAGGTATGCGAGGAGTATCATAAGCTAAAAATGATATGATCACTGATGTAAGCGAAACAGTTATAGGGTGTCTTTCCATTGGCAGGTAAGTACGTAATAATTAATTGATGTCAATATCTGGATGATCGAATCAGCTGCTAAGCTACAATCTCTTTGGTTATAATAATAACAAATAGATTGTTACTCTCAAGTTTGCTTTTATCGATCATCATGGATATATAGTCATTAATTTGGGTGAGTACCCCGCCAAAGGAGAGTTGCCCTACGACTGCTTTAGCTTAATATTAAACTTGCAGTGGGATCAATCATGACACGATATGGTACTCAAAAGATATGGCAGTTACTTCCGGCAGCCATCACTTGGACGATTTGGGATCAAAGAAACAAACTAGTTTTCGAACAAATCAACTTCGATGTGAATCAGGTGATTAAACAAATTAAATCCCAAGCTTATTTCTGGTGCAGAAACAATGAATCTATGAAGGGCATCTCCCTTGAAAATGTTTTATTGAATTGGGGTTCAGTTTTTTGTTAATTAGTAGGATTTGTTAGTTTGGGTTTTTTGGGATCCGCCAGTCTTTGCAGGGGGAGTCTGTACCTCTTTCTTTGTTTGGTGTTGAGGGAATGTGGTGCTGTGGGGATTTTGTAACACAGCCCTGTCTGTTCTTGGGGTGTTGTAAAGCGCTTACTTCGCGTAAGCTTTCTTCATATATTACTTACGTTTGTTGAGGAAAAAAAATAAAAAAAATATGCACATTTAAAATTTCCCTGAATTGAAGAACCAAGACAAAAATATGTAATTTAATGAGGAAAGAAAAAAGATTGCATTTGGCAGCTAATTGTATGTAGTATGTAACCAGTGCAAGTTTTTGTTGAGTAACACGGCTGAGTTGGTCTAGGGCATCAGATTACTAGTCAGTGCCAAATTCATTGAGAAGAGAACTGTAATCGAATTAATCAACAGAGATTCAATTTTTGCACAATACATATGTGATTATGTATCGTTGTAATTGCTTGTCTCAAATATGATAAATTCGGCTGATAAATATGTAAAGCAATGATTCAAGACCAAAAATTACCGTAACTCTGTAATGGATTATGGAACTTGGAAGTATTGAACCAGCAGCTTCTTTAACAAGCTATTGCTCGCATTAGTGAGATGACATATGAAACAACCTTACAGGTTCCAAACTTTGGACCAATGTAATTAATATGAAAGATGAATATACCGAAAGTAATTGCATAAGAGAAATCTTCAGTGGAAAAACTAGCAATTTGCAAACAATGATTGATGCTACAACTGAGGCTCAAACAGGGTTTAGTAAATAGACAGACGACAGTCTCCCCATAATGTGAAATTCAAGCTAGCTAGGATGAACAAGCTGCAAGAAAAAGCAAATGATCAATAGAAAACCTATGTTTTGCGGGGACTCTGGTTATGTTCTCGATATATGGACAGTCTCAGTAACCAAAAAGAAAATTGGAACATATTTGGCTTCATCATCAACAAGAGAATAGATAATCGAAATCCACATAAATATAATAAAATGTTGCTAGGCTTTCTTACCCGAAGATACTCCTTCTGAAATGCATAATGTTTTTAATCAAACTAATTAAAACGATGATGATATAGAACACTTATTACTAACGTGCCCCATCTGTTTTCTAGCCTCGAACGCTTTAAGTGCTTCATAGTGATCTAATTTCTCTTCTGCATCCCTATTCCCTAACGCGTACCCGAATTAACTGAAACCAAGCTCTCCACATACACATAAATATCACGTTGTTTATGCTCAGGTGTTTGATGCTTCTTTTCTGGAAGACGGATCGGTTGAAATCTAGCTGTTTTACACTTAGTGTCATACAGAATAAAACTATTACTATTCTCGTCATCCAATAGGATCTCGTTGTTTCGTAAATCTATTATACTCCTCAAGTACTTAAAGGGTCTTGACACCACTTGATCAATCTGGAACAGTTTAGCCCAAGATGCTTTTACTCCATAATCGTTCATCACCCATACTTCAAAACCAATCTTACAAGCGCTACAAAGAATTTCTTCCAATTTTCATCATCGGGTTGGGATATTTCTTGAAATTTTTCATCATCTATATCAAAAGAAAGCAAAACCTTTGATGATTGGCCGTTTCCCTTTCCTCGGAAGGAATCCACCAACCAATGCAATGCCCCATTTAAAAACATCCCCGGCGGTCCTCGTCTGATATCTATCTATCACTGTAATAAAAAAAGGTGGTCTTTGACTTTGAGATCAAAGAGTCATTAGACGGACAGGATTTGACGGGGATCCTGATCCGGCGGTCGGAATCATCCTGATTGAGCTATGACTTGGACGGCTGGGAATGATAGGGGGCCACACTTGGGAGAAAAAGCAAATAAAACGATGGTTCTTTTTTTCTTTTTCAACCCTAATATTGATTGTTTCCACGTCTAAATAAGGATGATTCCAATAGTACCCAATAAAAAAAAAACATATCTTCTTATACCGACCATCGCGCGGAGAAAAAAAAAAAACTTCGTTTCCTCCGCGCTGTCTTCTGATTTCGAGTAATTTCTTCGTCTCCTTCACCGATTCTCAGCAACAATTCCTCTGAAGAATACATATGAGAAGATAGATTAATTCTTATTCAGAAACTTAGACCTAATCTTTTTCTCCTCTTTTCTCTTTAACCTTCGACCCTAATTTCAGATGTTTCCCTGTTTCAATCGAATCAGCTCAATGAAAAACAACAAATCTGGGATTGTGCTGTAATTGGGTACTTCGTCAAAGTAATTGGGGACTTCATACACCGAGAAACAGTAATTGGGGATTTCTGGAGCTGTGCTAATTGGGTTTTTGAATTTGAATCAAATCAGTTGAATCAACCATTAATCAGTAGAATGGGTTAGTGTTGGGGATGAAGATTTAAATTAACAACAACAGCGAGGAATTAAAGTGGTTTTGATTGAATTAACAGTTCAGAGAAGATGATAATGGTAAAATTGGAGTTAGGGTTTCTGATGAAAGTAAAGTTTGATATTTGTTGTTGAAGAAATTGGACCCTTATTTTTGGTTTTACTGTGGTTCTGTAGTGTAATACAGAGCCTCTCATATTCTCATGGATCGATAGAGGTCAGTCTCTCATAAGCTTCAAACAAAATCTTGGGTTTCAAGAGAGACAGCTGATTTTTTTGTTCGATTTTTCTAATAGCAGAACGTCCTATTTGCTGCAGGTAATGATATGAGGTACAAATTCGTTAATTTTTCATATTGAATTTCTTTGTTGAGGTTTTTAGGTATTCTGTGTATTATGTTCAATAGAAGTAACATCAAATTAAAATTAGTTTCTATAATAAGTGAATAAAGTTCAAAAGATAACAGTGGATTAGTTGTATGGATTGCGCTTGACAACCATCCTCCCTGTATTGTGAATCACGCAATTTATTTTGTATCCATATTGATGCGCTAGAGATACGTGCATATCGATTCCTTTGAGAAATTCCATTGAAGCAAAGCTATTCTGGGCTTTCTACTCCCTGTTGCGGTAATATATTCTCTTTACTCGAATGAACAAGTAATTCTTATCAATCAATGGGTTCATGAAGTCGCATTCGACGCACGTTCCTGATTCTTTTTGGGTTTTTTGATTGATTTTGAATCTTTCGTTCTCAAATTTTGATTCTTATTGATTTTTGATGAAAATCATACTTAGTTTTAGGTGATTGAATTGTAGATTCGAGGAATTTATTCATCAATTGTTTCATTTAATTAGTTTGTTTCTGTGCTACGACTGTGCATGAATGCAATTTAGTGTTCTTAAATTTGTCTAAGTTAGTCTGGGTGAACATAAATCTACTTCTCTTTCCAACTGCCCCGGTCTTTTTTTTTTTCCTCTTCTCCACAGATTATCGTAATTTCTGTTTGATTTTCCCAATTGCAGAAATTACAGATCTTTTGTATGGTTCGCAGAACTTCAAGAGGTAGATATTGTAGTACTTCGAAGAGGTATGGATCTCGAAATTCATTGCAGCAAACTCTAATTTATCAATTTCTTATATGTATCTAGGGTTTTGATTCGTTTTCATCTTGAATTATTGAGTTACTCCTTTGTATGGTTCTAATAAGTTTCGTAAGATTGTTGCAAAATAGGATCAAGCTACGAATGCACATTTCTGCTGAAATCATCTCCAAAGGAGAAGCCTTTTTCCAATTCAGGTCAGCTTTTTTCCAATCTATATTAATTTATGGGATTGAACTTATCAATAGCTTACGTTTAGTATCTGTCGGCTTATTGTTATATTTTTTGTTTTGTTAATTAAGGCTGAGAAAAACAATGCAGACAGAAAAAAATTAATCAAAAAGATGTTACAAGAGTAATTGAAAGGTAAACCATCTGCATAATTCCTAGCAACAAAACTTTATTTACTGTAGAAGTTATTTTTTTCTGTCTACCTTTTTGTTTGAATGGTTTTTCTGTCTGCCTCTGCTATTCCGTTTTCTCTCTTCAGGCAAATTTTTGCTTCTATAATGGGTGTTTCATCATATTTAATTCTGGGTATATTTCATCAGATTTTTGTTTCTAGGTTTAACCTACATCTTAATCCAAAGTCTCTATGTTTGTTGCAGAAAAAATATCATATGGTCCAATCGGTGAAAGGTTAAAATTTTGGTAAATTTTTATAAATCAAATTTCTGTTTTTAGGTTTCTATATTCTAAATCTCGAAAAGATTGGGAATTCAATTGAAGATGCTACACCTAATGAGTAGCTTACATGGTGTGTATGAAAGTGTAACATAACTTCCATTGCTTAAAAAAACAAACTTCCATTTCATACTAGACGCCAATGAAAATTAAATACCTCAAATCATGTAGTTTTCCTCTAATTAAGTCTCACATCAATAGCATTTCAGTTACCATTTTTTTGTTTTGATCAGAAATTTCTATTACTGTTATTAATGTAAATTTTTGTTTCACTACTGTGTTACATGAATAATGTAATCTAATAGTGGGATTATCACCTAACGTCATATGTTGCTTTTGTAGATACTTCTTGGTTCGAGATACATATGTCCAAACATAAAGTTTCAAAATCAGTACATACTATTAAGCTTTCCATGTATTGTGGAACAAAAAACAGCAAAATAACTTAGAAAACATTGAGTTTTAGCCAAGCGGAAGGTCTTTACAATCCTGCCATTTCACAGATTCTGTTGAAAGTAAGAGAGAATAAGATGGTGACAGGTAGATGATGATGACAACACTGAAAATGGCATGTTTATAGGAAGAATCGGCAGATGTTGAGAATGAGAGTGGTTGAGACATCTTGCAGTCGGCTTTGCTCCTTTAGGAAGCATAACCAGTGGTTCAACTTCGTATTGCATTACAGGACAGTTTGCATTTTCCTTCGTCCATTTTTGCAATGAAATGAGGTAGTCCTTGATATTCCTTTCCAAACAGAGATACGGTGGGGTGATGCTCGAGGTCTAAAATAAGCTTCTTCTCGAAAACAAAAGGATTTTCTAACTGGATTTCTTTGCTCTTTCTCTCTGCATCTACAAATACTTTTCCCCTCACCTGAAAACCTTAAATTTCTATTTGCTTGTGTTTTTGGTTTGCAGTTTGTTGATTTTTTTCAGGTTTTGTGCCGGGTAAAGGTCGAATCAGAAATATGCGAAGCTTTTTAGGGTTGTTGTAATCGGATTGATGCAGCAAGCCGATTAGGTATTGAAATTTGTTGGGGCTTTTTTTATTCGTTGTTTGGAATTTGATTGATTAATGGCAACCTTATATTCTTCTTCATCTTCACCGATGGAAAATCTTCCAGTTTCTCACTCAATTTCAATTGAAACTTTTCTGATGTGTCTCAGATTTTTTATTTTTTCTTTGCTAAGTTTTGATTCGGCTTTTTGTTTATTTTTATGTGATTAGGGTTTTTGGTTGACTGGTGATGTTCTCTTAGCTACAATATGGAAACATAAGCCTGAACCTGCAAAATTGTGGTTACTTTTACCTATCATGCTCAAATTCTTTGTAAGCAATTTGTGATTTTAGTTTAGAGTAAATTCCTTTTTCTTCTATATTATTTCATATATACCTGATTGTCCAGAGAGGAGATTTACTTTGTCTGTTGAGCAATTAGACATAAGAACACATTTGGCATCAGTATTTGAGCATCATCATAGCACCGAGATCAGGTCCCTTGGGCAGGCTTTTGGATTGGATAATTGTGTTTATTTATGGAATACTTGCAGTAGTAAGGTAACAACTTTTTCTCGATCTTACTGTATTTGGCACTAGGTATTATTTACTGGATGAGTGAATTAGGTGTTGTATTGATATATGTAGTTAACTAAATTATATGACTTGGGAGTGGATGATAGTGTTTCAGTTGGATGGGCAAGCCATGGGACACAACTTGACGTTGCAACTAATAATGAAAATTCCAGGTAATATACATTCCTTCGATTTGTAATTTAGATGATTAAATAGATGAGTATAGGCAGAATGCGAATATGGCATCGGGGATCGGAAGGTATCCATAAGCTGATGGATCTGTATCAGATATGGCTAAATTATGTGAAGATCTTAGAGGCTGTAAATTTAGAGAAGGTTTTCTGAGTTCTGAGCTACAAAATGAGATCTAAGTACATGAAGTTGAGGTTCCACAATTGTTTATAAGTGAACTTCAGATATTTAAAATTTGTTATCAGGTATTCAAAAATAAGGTACATAAGCCCATTGCAACAAGTAAGAATATTGAAGATAAAAGTACTTTTAAAAGAAGTAGAAATTGAACACCAGAAAGACTTGGAAATCAAATTATCTGCGTATATCCCAGTTATTGTTTTTTGAGGGATAATATCACTCATCTTTAAGATCATGCACTCTCTTAACCAAATAGCAGGGAAGGTGGTAAGCAGGTATGTGTATTTCTATCTTTAGTAATGTAGTAATTTAGTGAATTTGAAAACTGATAGGACGCTGATTGACTACTGACTGTAATTCATCAAGTTGAGATGTGCAATTGGTGAGCTTTCGTGAGTAGAGTAAGTGGTCTAATGATGAGAAGATGATCATCTAAGATATCCATCTATTGACGGAGCAAAGGAAGTAGATCTATACTGCTTGCTGTAAATCTGCAATGCTTTTCTTACAACACCTGATTTCTTACTACCAACAGGTGCTTTTTCTCCCTCGGTAAAGACAGTTTAGGTTGACAGATTAACAAAACAGGTTTAACTACCTATTAGTCGGATGACCCTCCCGTCCAGGGTAACACAAATTAACAAAAGAGGTTTTGTTTTTGGTTAGGTTGGTGACTATTGGCAACAAGGTTTTGCTGGTGTTTTGACCGGTGATATTTTTATTGGATTACTACTGAGGCTTCAGATATTGCTATTACTATGATGTTCTACTTGATGTGAGTCTTTTTTTTTGCTGCTTTTCTCTTGAAACTCGATTTTATTTGATTACCTAAAATTTCTGTTGATAGAAGCAATGGATACTCAGATGCTGGAAGTTAGTTAGTATGATTCTTTCGTTGGTTTTGGCCTTGGTAAGACTGAGCCTTTTTGAGTAATAAATTTGCTTGATTTAAATAGTTTTTTACTGATGTGTGTAATTTACAGGTGCTTTATAAATGTGCAAGCCATTCCATCTATATTGTATTGTTAGTGATTATCTCGGGTAATAGACTTCAAAAATATGAAAAACGGCATATGTTGTTGTTGCCAGGTTCTCTACGCAGTTGAACGGGGTATGTTTCTAAGTATTAATTAGTAGTGGATACTGTTTCTTTGAAGATTTAGAAAGTTCTGCTATTGTTGTAGTAGTTTATAAGGCCTCATTTTTGGATGCATATGTATTTTTAAAGCGCTAATTTTTAGGCCCTCCGTCGATGCTTTTTGTAAAAGCAACTAATGCTGAGTGGTGTGAAATCCCCCGTTTTCAGAAGCATGCACATGTAGACCTGTTGAAAAAGAAGAGATTAAAAGCATTCATTACTCAGGTTGTACAAGGGGCATATATCGGGGTGTTGCTGATATTTTTTGTTGTTCACTGGTGGTTCCCAGAGGATCTATTGATGGTGCAAGCTTTCTTTCTTTTATAACTTCACTTTTCCGTTAATAGAGGCGATCCAGATAATAGTTTGATCCTCTTATTAGGAATAATGATTGTCGCTCCGCTCTTTGATTGAAGTCAAAACGAACAGAATGCATGTGAAGTACACTATCTTCAGGAACGTTGTTGTGCAAAGGTATGTGTGTAACTTTTCATTAGCCACTTCAAAATTAATCTAAGAACTTCAGAATCAACACCTGTTTAGCCCCAAGCCTCTTTGCATAAACTGAGTAGTCAATATCGGAACCATTGCAAGCATGACCATCAAATGAATTTAAATATTGCATAACAAATTAATACAAAAGTTCAAATCTATTTCTGATAGTTGGGTGTACACTATTTTGATTGTATCTATTGTACAAGGTCACTGGAATTAGAGATTTATATTATGGAAATTCTTATTTATTCATCACAGGAATTGATGTTGAATCACAGGGAACTATCTCAAGTACGTGGATTCTAATGTTGAAACGCGTGTGTTGGTAATAAGTCAATCTCTTGGTATAAAGGTATTCATGTGTATTCTTCTTTCAATTTATTCGATTTGATGTAGGAGTTGTTGATGTTTTTGTTGCGGATATTAAGGATGCTGAGACTAATAGAAAATAAAATAATTGGCAGGGGTTATGAGTTTGTACATGCCATTCAGTTAGGGAGGGGGTATTTTTTAATTTGTTCAACTTATGAACTGTTCTAGAATAGGAATCTCTAAGGTTAACTTGGTCATAATAGGAAATATGAATCTCTAAGTTCACTGTTGCATAGTTCACTGTTGCATCTTTGCTTTCAGTTGAAACCTGCAAAAGCAATTGAGAATGAGAACTATGCTTTATCAGCTGGAATTCGAGATCAAAATTCCAAATTATATAATGGCACGACGAAGTGACGTCATTAGAACTGTTTATGTCTTATGACATTGATCAACAGGTTACGTAGTCTCACATTCAAGCTTCTAAATAATTTTTATTAGTGTATTCTTAAATCCTCAACTGCAAAAGCAATTGAGAATGATAATTATGCTTTAGCAGCTGGAACTCGATCAAAATTCCAAATTAGATAATGACGTTATTAGAACTGTTTATACATTGATCAACAGGTTACACATTCAAGCTTCTAAATAATTTTTTTATTTGTGTATTCTTAAATCCCGACGTCCACGAGTACCATTGTTTTGTGAATTAGTTTACAGGAGAACAACATGCAGCACTCTTCGTAGACTGTTTATACTTGCGGTGGATGATCTTTGTAGGAACCTCTTTGATGTCATATGTGAAGCATTTCCTACAAGTTATTCCATAGTTCCAAGGTCTTGGGACCCACAATTTGCAATCTTTTACTGTGTATTGCTATGGATACAACTACTTTAAGAAGTTATATCTTAGAAAGAGCGGATCCCAATCTATTGGAACCAGTGAAAACTTGATAATTATTGTTGTTGGGGGTTTCACTGCAATAGTAGGACAGGTATTATCTTCTTTTGTGCTAAAATACTTTGCTTGGTTGGATGTGAAACATCCATAAGCCTGTGACCTACCATCTTAAATCGTGTTCAGTTTATATTGGAATCTGCAAATGATATATAATATGTGCTACGTCATAAGTTCTGCTAAATTAGTGGTCTAACTTTCTATTGATGTATGCATGCTAAATAGTATTCTATAATTTTTCAATTCATGTAGTTACGATAGTCTAATACTTAGTTTAATTTGGATCCAATAGATACAACATTTTCAAGGATGCAGACCCTGTCAGACGTACATGGAGTAGGCCTTTGATGGGCTTGGCCCAATCAACAGCTATTCAGGTATTCTTCTATACATTCAAATAGGAAACTTATACATGTAAAGATCACGTGCAAAGCCAAAGGGGAATCATATGTTACCTATACTAGGTGAATATTCGTGTCGTGTCTCTATGGGTGTGGATAATGAGATATTTTTCCCATTTGAACATGATTCTAGAATTTTGTTTTCTTCAATTCATGTTCTATAGCTATTTTCTTTCAAGTCTCTCTTCCGTTGGTAGTGTTTTTAATTTTTTTTTTTTTAGTATCCCCTGTTTAGGTCTCTGTTATCTAATTTGGATCTTGGTCATGGCCATGGCTTAATAATAAGATATCTACAAAAATTTAAGTATTTTTATTAGAGGAAAAAACAAATAAGAACTTACAGTTTACTAAAACAAAAAATCGGCTTCAACCATTAGTAAAGTTTCTTTCCATGACTGATCTCTTTGGATTATCAATTACTTACAATATGTTATGCTTCAAAAAAAAAAATAATCATTGTGATTTGTAAGTTTCCATGAAAACATTGAACTTGGATTCCTTCTGAACTCGGATTGGTAAAGTAGGAGTCTATCAAAAAAGAGGAAATATATGACGATGTAATTGCAGCTTCATTAATATAATGTTTTCGTGTGTTTCTTTCTTTAGAATCCCTCTGATCCTTTTTGAAACCTTACTCAAAATTGCTCTTGGATATTATGTTAGCACAATACCATATGGTTTATTCATGTAATCACTTTACTTGCTGTCTTAGCTCAAATGGAAGAGCACATGGTTCTCAACCATGTAGTTGTGGGTTCGACTCCCGCAGATGGTATTGTTATTTGAGTAGGCTAGGACCTCATATGCTTCTGTTGTCAATATTAACTCTTCATTGTGTAGTGCAACACATTTATGGGATCATGAGGGGTGTCATATATCATCTCGGTACATGAGAAGCATCTGAATAGAACAAGCTAATTCAAATTCTCTGTGAAGTCTTTCAAAGCAATGATACCCATGGGTGCAGTGTAGATAATTCAATAAGTGAAATCCTGAGAACTGGAGTGTGCATCCAAAATCTTACCGATTCAATCTTGGTTATAATAGTTGATATTGGAGTACTTGACCTGAACACAAATATATGGAAGGAGCAACTTAAGTTTCTAGAGACATACCACACGAAGGAAAAGTTTGCTCGGCTTCTAAACCCATGTATCCTGTAATGCAATTATAATGTAGCTTTAGAGAAAGCATCTAGATTAACCATTTTACAGGGCAATGCAAGAAATTGAGCAAGTAAAAGTAAAATCAAGATTGGGCTCTCTAAGTGAGCTAAAGGAATCAAGTCGAGGTTTTGTTTATAATTCCCATCACATGGATTATTTGATTGTGTTGATTTTTCTCTGTCAATGGCAGTGTTTGGTTATTATATTTATTTCATTGGATTAACCTATTGCTTCTGTTTACACATGGGAGTATTTATAGTAAAGGTTTACAAGCCATTCTCCCCCGCCTTTAAGAACTCGCCATTTTTTATGATTCCAAATGTCATTACTTGAGAATCCAAAGGGCATCAAGAAACTTAATTATGTTGAAGCTATGTCGTGTTATGGTACTTGGCAGAAAAATTTGCTTAACTTACCACGAATACGCCCGAGGAATCCACCATCAATACTCAACTACATGATATTGAGTTGCAGGTACAACCAAGTTGATTTATATTCGAATTTTGTGTATTTTTATTCCATTGTGCTTTTTCAGTTCCTATTTTCTCGTCTTTGAGAGGAAAATCACTCTTCCAAAATATAAATTTTCTTGGTATTACAATTCTACAAGGGGTATGGAATACTTTGTAGTCGCAAATAATAGAAATTTTTGGGACTAAGATAGATCTCGGAAATCTCTGTCTTGATAAATATGCATTTGTAAGTGTAATTTTTACCTTCAAGAAGAAAATCTATTTAATTATCTCGTCATTCTAATGCGAAGTTGTCCCAAAGAAGATACTCAATCTGGATGATTTTAGAGAGAATAATAAAAGGCTTGGCGTTCAAATTTTCAAGAATGCGGTTAAAGAATCAAACTCTAGAAAGGTACAAAAGTGGATAAACTATGATGTCTTATAATTTAATGGTACTTCTCAGAATGCTATCATTACTTTAAAGTTTGAACTACGTAAGTGTTTTACCTCCACATCTAATTGTTTTAGTTCTTTACCTGCTTGATCCTCATGGTCTCTTATATCCAGGAAGAAAAAGAAACACTAAAAGATAGTTTTCTTTTCTTCTTTCTCGCATCTTAGAGTCTCAATTAAAACTACTAGCCCATGGCCACAATGCAAATACTAGCCCAATTTGAACTATAAAATACAGCACTCCCAAATTCAAGTTCACTTAGGTGTATTAGTTTAGGGAGTCGACTGATAATAGATAACAAAATTGAGTTAGGCTGGGTATAGGAAACCTAATACAAATTTGGTTATTATAAAACGCTGATTTCCTTATTGGGAAATTAATTAAGTTCTAATTATATGGAAACACCGATTTCCTTAACAAGGCCTCTTTGAAATCTATACATAGGACAAACGACCGTGTACTCTGAACATATACCAAAGACTCTTTTGCGAGACAGAACACATGATTCCCCGGATACGCTTCTCTTAATTTATTTCTTTGTATGTCTAATAAAATCATTTGATTGCGTGATTTTTAAGAATAATTAATATAAATTTTATGCTTATATTAGAAAAACAGACACGATACGAGTAAACATGGCGAGCAAATAATCGGAGCAAACGACCAAGGTTTGTGATCATCTTCTTGCAAAATCATTCTTATGCATATAAATATTATATTTTAACCATTGGTCTAAAGGTTTACCGATTACATTTCCGCCTACGATAATTTAAGCAGATAAAATAGTAGGAAACATGGATTATAATTTGTTTGATCACCTAGAACCTTACCAAGTTCGTCATAAGGTGGTCGTGGCAAGGATTTTAAGGATTTGGAAATCACGAAATCGAAAGACAAAGGAAGTTTATGCGCCGGTACCGCACTTAATGGATGAAAAGATAAGAAAATCCCATTTTGGATGAATATCTCTTGAACTATGTAAGGAAAATATATGTTTATTGCAAATCACGAAAAACCCGTAGGCATGTAAAGGTACAAAGCAAACATAAAAATATTAAAAACCCAAATGGTGGAAGGGAATTTATATTCCATCGAAAGGTTTAATCTCTCTCGCCTCAAAGGATAGTTTCCGAATTGTTAACTATAAACACGTTTTGTGGTTTATCAAGTGAAGCAACTATACATTGGTGAATCAAGATTCCTTACCACAAATTTAATTTTATAAATTTCAAAAGTGTGAAAAAAGTGAAGGATACCACACTCCATCTATGTAAGAGCCAAGATACATTTGTATTTTCCATGCGACATATATAAGATACATATAATTGACAACATTGTTACTTGCAGATACTATTAAAGATTGAAATGTTTTTTCAGGTATTACTATGGTTGCATTTGACAGCCAAAAAGGATCTGGCGAAGTTCATAAGTTAAAGATAGTCATCGAAGATACAAAGTAAGTAACTTTGATTTAAAAGGTATATTATTTCTAAATTATGAACTGGGATCCTTAATAATCTGATGATTAATGTCATGACGTTGTTGTTTGGGTTGAATGGTGCAAATCAGTAAGAGACGGTGTTGTAGAGGAATATACGAATACTCCGATAATTTTAATTATTACTGGAACGTTTTTAAGCGAGTTCCAAGGTTAGAGGTCATTACTTAATTAACCACAGAAAGTGCTGACATTAGCATTTATTCACCTAACAAATAACTATACCTTGCAATAGGTGCACTTGAATTAGCTACTCCTATAGAGTGTTAATCAATTTGGATATACCAGAAGTCAATAATTCAAGAAAAAGTAAGTGCGCAGAATAAAATTAGGACTATATGACTTTTACCTTTCGTGAGTAGATTTTTATTTTAATCTAAATAGTGTACTTGCTTTCACTAGATTCAATTTTATCTTTTTGATCTAAGGAAGAGAGAACCATATCATATTGTTGATCATGTTTCTCATGATGTCGTTGATCGATGGGGGTGGATGAAAGTGGTGACATAGATTATGTTTTTGGTAATTTTGTGAATGTGTGTAGTTACCGGTTTAGTAAAAATATGACAACTGAAAGTGGGAATGAACATCTCATTTTTCTGTGTTAGTTAATGAACGATTTCATGGATTCTTATGATCATGTAATCCAAACATGTACATTGTGTTACATTGTTATTGCTATTAGTAGATACGCGAATGAATTCTACAAGTTCCATTAAACATTAGAAACTTGATACAGTTGTTCAGGAGAATTTATCAACGTGCAAATGCTCGGAAAATTTGTAAGCAATCAAATTGGTTACATATACTAAATCAGATGATTAGAAAAACAAGTAACAACGTATTAGAATCTTATCTGCTAAAAAAATACTGTTTACCAAATTGAGCAGGCTTTTCACCAAATTGATGCTTTAGTATCACGTTTTTGTAGCTCTTACGCTCTATTACATGTCTTTTTTTAAGTAAAAGACTAGCATATTGTACTTTCAAAGTAAATTACCAACAATTTAATCTTTTCATGGAGTTGACCCAATTTGAGCACTTATGTTCTGTATCATTCTCTAAATATATTGAAATATGTTTGGTAGAGAAAAAAGACATCTCATTTGTTGCTTTCTCATCGTTATCATCATTACATTCTAAACTAAAACTAAGTTGCTTCCTGAATAGTCTTCCTATTTTCACTGGGATCATCCGGTTGTGACGCGCATGTCATTGTGACTCAGTTGTCCCCGGATTTGAACCTGTGTAAATTTATGTTGTGGTTTTAGCAGTCAAAAAAAGATGGTACTACTTTTTGTTCTAGGCACTTACTTCTTCTTGAATTCATTGACTCATACCTCCTGATTGATCAATACTCTTAGAGGCACTGGTAGTCGCCAATGCAAGCGCACCTGTTGCAAGGGATAATGGTCTGTTAGGTAAAATTTTTTTGCAATTGTCGGAACATGTCTTGGTTAATTATAAACGGACCACTCACCTCGAAACTCGATTACAAACGCTTCAGTAATGATAACAATTATTGGAGTATTGATGAAATTAAATCAGGTGATTGATTATTTTTTTGCTGGAAATAAGTGCCTAAATGCAGACTGATTCGATTAATACTGATATTATTAGGTGTTTACTAATGTAATAAAATTATGAGTATACCATGGAATGAGAAAGAAATAAATTATGTAAACTGATACTAACATGGGAGGTTTTTTTTTAATAGGAAAAAAAAATTCTATTGCATCATCAAATCGCAACAATCAGTTTCTCTCTAATGAGAGTTGACAACCACATAGGTGAGGTTTCAGGACCCCAAAAAAAAGAAATAGGACTAATTCTAGCTTCCTTTGCCAGATTATTGGCAACATCGTTTGTGCCCCTAGGAACATGAACACAACACCAGTCATTAAACCCATTTAAAAGTTCCCTACAATCTAATATGATTGAACTATTCTGCAATTTCAAATCCTCAGTATTGTCGTTAATAGCTCTAACTACATTAAGACAGTCTCCTTCCAGCTGTAACTTCTGGATACTCCTTCTTTTGGCCCACTTTACCGTTAATAGCTTTAACATGGGAGGTTGAGCCGGGGCCGTAAGGCCCCGGTGATACCTAGTAGGGATATAAAAAGGAATGGGTGGAAGTGTTTTCCATGAATTTGAGCGTAAAGTATAGACCAGAACCTCAGAAACTCGTCGGTTATTATCATGGGCAATATAATCCTCAAAGAACAGTACTATAACCTTATAATCCTGAGTTTTGGAATCGTAACAAAACCCGTATCACGTTCGGTGTAAGCCCCAATTGAAGTCATATTTCTGTCACATTGTTAATATTATTTTGTACTCTTTCGTACATGGATTCCATAAATAAACACCATAAGCATAACTTGCACAAACCAAACCATTACAAGTACCTAAAACATAAATCTTATCGCATAATGGACTACTCCCTCCGTCCCATATATATAGGCGGAGAGAGACAATCTCTTAGATTAAGAAAATTGCATGGGATTCATAATTTTATATGTTTTTTCTTGTTTTACCCTTCGTCTTATCTCCAACACAATTACCTATGTACAATAAATATGGGTATATATTGGAAAAATTCATCTTGGAAAGCAAAGTCCGCCTATTTAGTGGGACAAACAAAAACCAAAATTCCGCCTATATATGTGGGCGGAGGGAGTATTAATTTTCAAGGGACTTTCTAAAGATTTTGATGATAACGAGCTATTATCTATACTATAGACATGGGTATCATCCCAATGATTTGTGTTAACGATTAAATTATATTTTTCGTTGTCAATATCATGATTCAGTTTCACCTTAACAAAATCATCAGTACTGAGTTACTTATTCCAAGACATGCATACGCACCTGAATCTTACGGTGGATTTCACCGGTAAAGGTAACAAGATTTCCATGAATATGTCTTCACAGAGATATTCCATTGATCTAATTTTCCGATTCTTCTGATCAGTTTATGTTAATTATCGAGAGCGCCTGTCTCTCTTATATAATACCCTAAACCAATAGTAAGTCTTAACGGGTAGTGTTTAATCTGTGGATGCCAAAATCACAAAGAAGACTCTGAATCCAACTCTTTCTCCGGTTGGGTTAAGGCGTATAGGTCCAGGCTCATGAAGTAGCCCAAGAGGGGGGTGTTTGGACTTTGGATACCAGAATTGCTTTTGGAGTTTTCAAAAAGTACTTTTGTGAAGTTAAAAATTGGATAAGTTAGTTTGGCGGATGTTTAGATACCAGAAGCTGCATAAGTCAAATCTAGAACTCGGAAGGTAAAAAAGTTTGCCTCACAAAGAGTTGACCTTTTTACTTACAGAAGAAGTCATTTTCTAATTTTCCGTAATAATCTAAAGGAATTGAAAGGTATCACTGGAGTTACTGGAGAAGAAAATGTCAAAGTAGTCGGGTTATCCGAGGGTGATTTACATAGTTTCTTTACTGACCACCTTGCATGCATTCTCCCATTAGTGGAGAAGAAGATAGCTAATTACCGCCACTGTCTGGTGATTTTTCCGGATTCATCTGAATAGGTTTCTTTCATGACCTGGAGGGACTGAAGAGGATGAACGTACAGCCTTAAACCCCATATATACTTACAGTGGTTCAAGACTTCATTGTCCACAGACTCCACCTTGTATTGAACAATTAAGTGTACCAGATAAATTTTATCAATCTTCTTTTCTAATTTTTTTTTTTTTTTTTTATCAATCTCATACGTTGACAGGAAGGTACTCATTTAACTTTTATCTCTTAACCTTCCCTCCATCTTTTAACATGAAGGCATGAATGAAATTCTGGAGAGAAGTAACAGATAGTAGTAGTAGTTGGTGGGTCTAAAAGAAGTGGTAATTATGTTGATATTATGTGCTCATAATATCTATATCATGCAGAGGGCGTGAGCATCTATATATGCCCAAGGAACTTTCAAAGACATTATCCAGAAAAGGGAAAAAGAACAACATATATGGTCTTTAGATGTTTGTTCTTCCGGTTCAAGAATGACCTAGTATTTGAGCAAGTTAAAAACAAAGATGTATATTAGAGATTTAGAAAGATATATATCCTTGGTATAACCCTATAGGATATGCCATTACTTTTTCCTTTTTCTTTTCTTTGCATGACTTTCTTCTTTATACATTGCTAGGTTCACAGGTCACCACAATACTCGTGTATAAATAGGGTATGGAAGGTGACCCCAAAGTATGATCAGTGAACTAGCAAGCAATTTGCTAAGTAGTTCAACATATATGCGATAGTTGAGGTAAGCGAAACCGTTTTAGGGTTATTTTCCATTGGCAGGTAAGGTAACTATAGCTGTAAATGTATACCCGCCAAGGGAGAATTGCCCTATGACTGTTTTAGCTTATGTTATATATTGCTCTTGGGATCGATCACTCTGAAGTTCATATTTATACTTGCTTGGTCTGGCTCATCAATAACAATCTCGAGGTATGACAGTGTTAGAGTATAGGATTGGTAATAACAAATTATATGGAAAGTTTTAGTATTTAGGGTTATGTTTAGTGTTTGATATTTTTAGTATGAATTGATTTACAAGTATTAGTCTTGCATACCAAGTTACGGTATCGCTATATATACCCTATGGGTTCTCAATGTAAATCATCCTATTCAATAATAAAATTCTCTTTTATCTTTATATCTCAAGTTCTGACTTGGTATCAGCGGGTTCGATCCGGATCTGTTGCCCACCTCGTTTTCTTTTCTAACCGGCGGCGGTAGCCTCCAATGCTACCGTCCGCCGGATCTTTTTTCCGCTGCAATAAGATTAGTTTCTCTTATTAGGTTTTTATTTTACTTTTTAGGTTTATCAAAAAAAAAAAAAATTCGTTCGTTTTCTGCCAAAATCTTTCTTTCTCTACCATCTCTTCCATTCTTTCTCCTCTTTCTCCACGTTCAGTACCCCCACTACTCATTCTTGACCAAACCAAGCCCCCACTCCTCATTCTTCGACCAAACCAAGACTTCCATCCATTAATTAATTCTTTGACCAATTTTTCTTCCTCATTCTTTCCACTCCAATTCTGTTCAAAACTCTCATCGGCTTTAACAAGCCCACTACCCACCGAGCCTAGCATACACGTCCTGTTCCCCCTTATTTGTTTCTCGAAACCCAAACCGTCCAGTTTATCTCTATCCCACCGTGACAAGCAAAGACAAAGAAGTGGAAAAGACAATCGTGCTATTCTTTCAAGGTTCCACCCATTAATTAATTCGTACTCCAATTCTGTCAAATACTCTCTCTAGTCCACTTTCTCTTTCTTCTTTACAATCTTTATATTTCTTCTCTTCCATTCTCTCTGGTCCTCGTATCCATTTTTCGTCAACTTTTCTAATCCCAATTTTGCAGGGTATTATCTCTTTTCTCTTATCGATAATTCTTATATGCTCTATCAATGATTCTGTTATTTTCGCAACTTTGGTGGTTGTCCTAATCAGTATTCTTTTTAATGGCGACGCGTTTCTTCTAATATTTCTCGGGCGTTTATTGGCACCGCACTTCGTCAACAACTTTCAAGGCCAATCTCATGTGATTTGCAATCCCCATGAGATTGAGGGAGGGTGTTAGAGTATAGGATTGGTAATAACAAATTATATGGAAAGTTTTAGTATTTAGGGTTATGTTTAGTGTTTGATATTTTTAGTATGAATTGATTTACAAGTATTAGTCTTGCATACCAAGTTACGGTATCGCTATATATACCCTATGGGTTCTCAATGTAAATCATCATATTCAATAATATAATTCTCTTTTATTTTTATATCTTTGAGTTCTGACTGACAGTAAATAATATACATTTAAACTTTATTTACTGTTTAAGTAAATTGAGAACCAAAGCCAATTCATGTTAAGTATAAAATGCCTGAAGATGACATGTATGGTCGCCTTCCAGATAGATCTCAATAACAGGGAAATTTTGGAACAAATAAGAGAATCGGCAATAGAAATCCAGATAATACAATAAAGTGTATCTTAACCAACTTAATGCATAATGTTGTTAATTCAAAAGACGTGGCACAATAGAATCATGATAAATTAATCCTCGATAAATTAATTACTTCATTAAAATAATAAATTTCTATGGTCCCAACTAGGCTTAGATAAGTTAAATTTTAACTCGATTAATTAATAGTTTTGCTAAAATAATAATTTTCTTTGGTCCCAACGATATTAATTTATCGAAGTTTTATTGTATATAAAACTTACTATTGCGACATCATGTTTCTAATATTCAATGTCTTTAAGTGCTTCATAGAAATCTAATTTTTCTTGTGCATCCCCAATACGCGTGCCTGAGTTAACTGAAACCAAGCTCTCCACATACACATGAATGGTACGTCTATTACCCCCAAATGTTCGATAGTACTGCTTTTCTGGAAGACTGATCAATTGAAATCCAACTGTTTTTTGCTTGGGGTCATACAGAATAAAAGTATCAGTCTGCTCATCGTCGAATAGGATCTCGTTGTTTGTTAGATCCACTATACTCCTCAAGTAGTTGAAGGGTCTTGACATCACTTGATCAATCTTTTTTTTTTTTTACTCGGCAAAAATAAGAATAAATTGAAGAAGCTTACAACTGCAAGCAGGGAACAGAGGAACAAAGAGACCCAAAGAAGGGAGGAAGTACAAACACAACCAACCCAAGCCCAAGAAAAAGATAAAAGTTACAACTTACAACAAAACAACAGGAAAGCAAAAACAACCCAGTCTTCAAACCAAAAACCAACGAGACCCTATGTTATGAAAAGCATACCCCAATTAGCCATAATATAGTCTAGCCCGATGCCCTTTACGGAATCTAGGTTCTGCACCCGATGAAAGCCCATTGTCTTTACCATTTCTATGGTTTTGGTAAAGGTCGTTGTTTCGTTATTAAAAACGATGCTGTTTCGACATTCCAAATGGTCCATGTTATAGCTGCGGTAGCACTAGCCAAAGAGATCTAGCTACGGAATGTAGATTCTTCACTCGCCAACTTTTGATAATCGTGTCAATACGGTTAGGCATAACCCATTCAAGCTTCACAAAAGACAAAAATGCAACCAAATGTCCCTCGCAAAAGTGCGGTGGAAAAGAAGATGGGAGGTGGATTCTCCCTCTTGACAAAGACAAGAGGCAACCATTGATTAGAAGCTTACCTTTTCGATAGAGAACATCCATGGTCGCTAGCTTTTTGTGATAAACACGCCAAAGAAAGAAACCTATTTTATGAGGCCAAGCTCTCGACCACATACTTACATTATTAGGGTCCAATTTGTGCTCTTTTTCGAACCAAGAATAAGCGTATTTCACCGTGAACAGTCGCTTTTGTCGGTGACCAAACGAGAGTGTCTTGTTCGGAACCAATCGATAAGTTATCTAATAAGACAATAAGAGCAGAAACTTCCTGTATTTGGGTTTGAGAGAGCCTTCTGTCAAGACCAAAGTTCCACGATCCACCATTAAGTAATGATTCGTCACATTTTTGCACCGTCCATTTCTTAGTATAGGTTATAGAATAGATGTGAGGAAAAGCCAAATTCAATGGTTGGTCGCCGAGCCAAGTATCTTCCCAGAATCTGATAGTAGCCCCGTCACCTAAACGAAGCCTTGAACATTGTTTGAAAGTCTTCAAATGAGCAAAGATATTCTTCCAAACTCCACACTTGTTTCCTGATTTTGGCTTTTTAGTCTCTCTATCCGAAAGAGTTGAGTTATATTTAGAAACTATACCAATCCGCCACAAGGCATTTTTTTCTTTGTTAAAGCGCCACCACCACTTTGAGATAAGAGCTTTGTTCATACTCTTGACTGATTTGATACCCAGTCCTCCAGCTTTCAGAGGTTTACGACAATTCTTCCAACCCACATAGTGATAACCTTTCTTAGTATCCGAAGAATCCCATAAGAAATCCCACGATAACTTGTTCAATTGCTTTAATAACCTTGGGAGGGGCTATAAAGAGGGAGAGCATATAAATTGGAATACTAGACAAGACACTCTTAATGAGAGTTAACTTACCTGCTTTGTTGAGGCAAGAACGTTTCCAAGAACAAAGTCTGTTTTTACATCTTTCAATAATCAAATCCCAATTCTTGGCTCCCATTGAAGTATCACCAAGAGGAAGACCCAAATAAGAAGAGGGAAGAGTTTCCGACTTGCAGGCCAACATTGAAGCCATAGTGTCCAGATTAGAAGCTCTTGCCACCCCAAAGATCTTTGCATTTGGCGAAGTTTATATGAACGCCGGATAGCATCTCAAAACCGAGGAGATAATATCTCAGATAGTTCATTTGATCCGTAGAATCGTCGAGAAAAACTAACGTGTCGTCGGCAAACTGAAGATGAGTAATCACGATCCCATTTTGACTCATCGCAAAACCACCTATATGACCACTGTTCTTTCCCGGTTTGCGGCAACGGATGCAAGGCTTCAGCAACAATAATAAAAAGAAAGGGTGAGAGAGGGTCACCTTGTGTCAATCCTTTGCCAGTGGTGAACTTTGTGTGAGCGGAGCCATTGATTAACACCGAGATAGGAGTGTCTGAGATACAACCTTGGATCCACTTTCTCCACAATTCTCCGAAACCCATTTTAGCCAGCACGTCGTCAACGAAATCCCAAGAGACGTGGTCAAAAGCCTTCTCAAAATCTATCTTGCATATTACCCCTGGTATACCACTCTTGATTCGAGAGTCAATGCATTCGTTTGCCAAAAGAGCACAGTCAAGAATTTGTCTATGTTTTATGAAAGCAGATTGCTGATCTGAAATGATGTACGGAAGAGCAGATTTTAATCTTTCTGCTAACACTTTAGAAATCATCTTGTAGACGCTGCTCATGAGGCCTATAGGGCGGAAGTCCTTGGGATCTTCTACAGTTTCTTTCTTGGGGATGAGAGAGAGAAAAGTAGTCTTAAGTCTCCAATTCAACGTTCCCCATTTATTGAAATCTCTGACCACCTTCATGATGTCATCGCGCATGAAATCCCAACACCTGCGAATGACCATGACTTGGAAACCGTCTGGGCCGGGGGCTTTGTTCTGACCTAACCCTTTAAGCGCCTGAATACATTCCACTTCATTGATTGGTGCTTCAAGCTGTTGGGCCAATTCCCTACTGATTTGTTTAAATTTCATGTTCCCAACCGTAGGACGTGGGGAGTTTTTTTTCGTGAACAAATTAGAGAAGTAGCCAGTGATTGCAGACTTAATCATTTGTTTATCTTCCGTCAACCGACCATTAATTCTCAGAGAATGAATGGAGTTTCTTCTCTTCTTTATCTTAGCTTTTAAATGAAAATAATTAGTGTTTCTATCCCCCTCCTTATCCCACTGCATCCCAGCCTTTTGCATCATCATAATATGCTTCCTATCAGCCATGTTTTCGAAGTCATGCTTAAGTTTGTCTCTCCTTGTTGATTGCGAGGCAGAAATAAGGTTGTTGTCGGCAAGAGCGTCTAAACTAGAGAGTTCACAAAGGATATCATCAATCTGCCTATCTACCCCGCCAAACACATTCCTGTTCCACATTTTGATATCGGTTTTAGAGCTTGAAGCTTTTTCGCGAGAATGAACCCAAAGAGACCCATGAAAGGAATAAGAATTCCACCAAACTTTCATTAAATCCAGTAAATTTGTATTGTGGAACCACATTGCTTGAAACCTGTAAGGCGGAGGTCCCCAGTCGTCGGTATCACACCTAAATTTAATTGGGGCATGATCAGACATGGGTCTTCCTAAAATTTGAGCCGAAAGAGAAGGAAAATGGAGATCGAACTCGGAGGAGACTAAGAATCTATCCAACTTGCTTTTGTTACGCCAAAGCAAACTGTCCTCGACATATGTAAATCCAGCAATTCGTTGGTATAAACAAACCGAGTGAACTGTTTCATCCCCCTTGTTATTCTGTTGCAATTTTGCCTCTCAGACATATACAAAACTTCATTGAAGTCCCCCCCGATACACCAAGGAAGTTGCCAATTCTCATGAACTCTCGACAATTCGTCCCATAAGTTTTTTCTTAAGTTCACATCACACGGCGCATACACTCCCCGACATTGTACAACCAACCCATCCAAACAAAAGAACATTTCAAAACGATAGAATAAACGCCTTTTATAATGTCTTCAACCACTATGGAGTTTTTGTTCCAAATGATAAGAAGACCCCCGGAAAAACCCACCGAATTAATAGCAACCCAATCACAAATACCCCACCCCAAATTTGAGCTACAATTTGGTCATTGCAATTTTCCAATCTAGTTTCTGAAGGATCAAAATATCTGGTTTCCACAACTTTATGCATTCATGCACTCTAGCCCTCCTTTTCCTTTTCCTAATGCTATTCACATTCCAAGAGAGACAATTAAACATAACTAACAAGACCCGATCACCCAAAAAAAAAAATCGACAATTAATTGTCGATTACACCCCTTCGTGGATTTGATCTTTAAAAGCATCAATTTGTGGAACTTAATTCCATCTACCACCATGGCCATGTATTCGGCCTTTGATTAAAACCCCATCCCCGATAAACTTAGAATTCCTTTAGACATGTCAAAAAGAGTGCCAAATTTCTTTTCTAAGTAGTATTGTGCTTGAGCTATCTTCATAGGATCTCTCTCGAGAACCCTTAAAGCAAGAGCTATTAGGAGCAGAGGTACTTACCTTAGGTCTTTGGAGAATCGAGGAAGAACAATCTAACCCCACCCGGTTGTAACTTGAACATTCTGATCCAAAATGGTTTCACCCAATTTATCAATACTAGGAATGAAAGAAGCATCTGCGGCAGCGCTAGGATTCGAAGAATTAATCGAAGGAGAAGGAGACATCCTTGAATTACTACTCTGAATTGGAGGCGGTGAGACACTAATTTTAAGTTCTTTGCTCCAAAATTTCACCCTCTTCAAGATCCACAAATCTCTTGTTCTTTCTAGAACAAGAATTAGGTCGAGGAAGCAAAGAGGGCTGTAACACCGTTTCAAACCTTAGAGGGGTTGGGATTAAACCAGAACCTGATAAATCCAAAATGTTCGAAGATGAGTGGGTTGGGCTTGCAATAAGAGTTGCTTTCGGCTGCTGAGATATCGAGCCTTTAGGCAAAAAGCCTAAATGGGCCTTATTCCAAGTTTTAGCAGCAACATGCTGTTGTACATTCTTTGAGCATGGCTTAGAGGAGGATGGGATAGCCACCCCTTTGTCTTTGGCTTTTGCAGAATCATTAATGCTTGGTAGTTGAGACGCAGAAGCCTTTGCAGAGACAATACGATTAAGAGGGACAGAAGCCGTTGGAGCCTTTAATGCTGCAGCAGTAGCAGTAGCAGTAGCCAACGGGAGAGTTTCTGAGGCTGAAGTACGAGCTACTGATGAGACACCAGCTGGATATGGTCCTCCCAAGGTAAATGTTGACTCACACCTTTCTTCGAGGAAGAATTCCGGCGAGACATGTGGTTCAAACAGTAGACTCCGATGAACACCGGAGGAATGTTCGACTTGTTTTTCTGCAAGAGAGATCATCGCCGTAATCCAAATACCCCCTACTGCAAAACCCATCGACCAATCATTCGATAAGAGCGGACCCTTCACCTTGAATCTCATTTCAGAGATCACATCACCTGATCTTGTTTCTTGACTAATTGCTGTTAACCCTCCACAAGCAGCCCCAATGGTTGAAAAGAGACGAAAATTCCATAGATTCTGGGGGACTCCCTTAACTGTGATCCAAGAATTGGAAGAGTTGCAGTCAGAAGGTTGAGAAGTATTGCTAACCCAAGAAGACAGCGAAATTTGCACCTCATCAATACAAATATTTCCAAAGGACATAATGCTTTCCAGTTGCTCCAAGGACGAAGCAAAAAAACCCCTTCGTTATATGAGAGAGGCCAAATTTTAAAGGGGTTTACAAGGTTTAAATGCTGTTGGAGCCAGCCCCCAATTTCAGACCAATCTACATTTAAGGCGTTCACCTCGATCTTCAAAGCTAAATTCCAATTGCCCACATAATTTATGAGTGGGTCATTAATGCACTCCACCGGCGAATTGAATATGGGGGGTTTGATCCAGCAATTTGATGGAGTGCAATCATCAAAGGAAACAGTGTGTTTAGGAGGCTGAAGATAAGAGTTGGTCACAAAAGATTCTATGTAATTGCAAATGTTTCAAGCGCTTTACAAAGCTCTCTCCAACCTTGTTTGTTTCTCGGCCATGGGGAAGAAACAAGTGATGTAGGAATCCCTTGGAATGCAGGATGGAGAGTTTCAAAATTCTCCACCGTTATTTTTATCCCTTGTCAAAGTAAACCATTCGATTTTTTCGAGAAAAAGACCAAGAACTTTGTTTAAAATCTGACTCAAGAGCTTCATGTATCTTGTTAATAAGCCACACCCCACCATTCCTCGAGAAGGAATTAACCCATTTTTTCCCTCTGCAAGATTCTCGGATTGTGATGATGTTAGCTGAAGATTTCGAGCTACCCCAGAATTCGAATAGCTTAGCTTCTACCTGGCAATGAATAGAATTTGCACCCTCTTGAAGAATCGTTCCACGACCTCCACCATTGGATTTCCGGTTTCTTTTCCCGGTAACAGTGTTCCAAGGATTTGTATTCTCTCGCTCCTCCTCACTCATTCTCTCTCCTACAGTTTTACATCACTTGATCAATCTGGAACAGTTTAGCCCAAGACGCTTTTACTCCATAGTCATTCATCACCCAAACTTCAAAACCAACTTTCGAAACGCTGCAAAGCATGCAAAGATACCCTCCCACCAGACCCACAAACTTATAATCAAATTTCTCCAATTGTTCATCAGGTTGAGATATTTCTTGAAATCTTTCCTGTAATATATCAAAAGAAAGTAAAACCTTTGATGATTGGTTTTCCTGTCCTTGGAACGAATCCACCACCCAATGCAGTGCTCCGTTTAAAAACACCCCGGACAGTCCTCGTCCCATATCTTCTTTATCTTTAGGGATACGATAAGGAATGGGTGGAAGTGTTTTCCATTCATTTGAACCTAATGTATAAACCAGAACATTAGAAACACTTCTGTTATAATCATCAAAGAATACTATAACCTTGTAATCCTGAACTTTGGAATCATAACAGAACCCGTATCCCGTTCGGTCTAAATCCCAATTGAAGTCATATTCATACTGTACTGTTAATATTACTTTGTACTCTTTCGTACATGGATTCCTTATATAAAGACCAAAACCAAAACTTGCGCAAACTAAACCATTACAAGTACCTAAAACATAAATCTCATCGCAAAATGGACTATTAATCTTCAAGGGACTTTGTAATGATTTTGATGATAATGAGCTATTATCTGTAGAGTAGGCATGGCTACCACCACCACACTGAATTGTGTTAAGGATTAAACTATGTTTTTCGTTTTCAATATCATGATTTAGTTTCACCTTCACAAAATTACCAGTTAGTAACTTATACCAAGACATGCATACGCACCTGAATCTTACTGTGGATTTCACCGGTAAACATAACAAAATTTGGATGATTACATCTTCACTGAGGTATTCCATTGATCTAGTCTGCGGATTCTTCCGGTCAGTTTATGAGAGCACGAGTCTCTCTTATATATAGGGGTGTGCATACAATCCGGAACCGCGGATTTCATCCGCAACCGTCCGCAAAATTGCGGGTGAAAACCAATCCGCAAGAGTCTATGGTCCGGTCACGGGTGAATTCTTAAATCCGCAAGGTTTAGCGGTTTGGTTGCGGTTGGTTTTGTAAATCCGCGGATTTATCCGCACCGCAGGGTAATAAAAGAAATTAGTAGAAATAGTAATAGCTAGTCTAAGCTCGAGCACTGATGTATTTTTAACGAGAGCCTGATGACTAACAGATAATGAAAGACTTAAAAAATATACCCGAGCTTATGCTTTTCTTTGTTAGGGTCTTTACTCCTTCGGGTGTGAGGGGACTTAATGACAGCACACACCCAATTACTAAGGTTCACCACTAAGAACTCAATCATGTCTCTCCCACCTTCCACACCATTGCTATCATTAACAAGTTAGCATGTTATGATGTACTTCAGTACTTGCAGTTACTGGAAACCAAGACATTTAGTAAATGGATGTGGCATCGTCATTCTGAAGGACCTTGAGATTATTAGCTGAAGCCACAGAGCATCTTGGTAAATGGGTTTCACAACTTGCAATATGATAAATGTATAACGACGTTGAAGCACGAACTGTGCTTATGCAGAGCCAAAGTAAGGGTTAGAAGAAAGCTGAAAAATTCTAAACAAAAGCAGGAAGAAACAAGGCAAGGGACCATTTTGACTAAATCCGCGGTTGATCCGCAACCGGCCCGTATCACCCGTTGATCCGCGGATGTCGAATCCGCGGGTGATTGGGTCGGTCACGGTTGAATTTCTCAAATCCGCAACTTTGACGGTTTGGTTGCGGGTGACCCCTAATCCGCAACCCGTTGCACACCCCTACTTATATAATACCCTAAAACCAATCGTAATTCTCAACAGGTAGCGTCTAATCCAAGTAAGTATCCACCTCTATCAGATTGGGTTAAGGCAGAATATAGGTCCAGGCCCATGAAGAGGGTCTTGGATGCCACAAGTGCTTTTGATCCTTTGGACTTCTTAAAAGTATTTCTCAGAAGCTAAAATTTTGATAAGTTAGTTTGGCAATTGTCAGAGTAGAAGTAGGGATGGCCATTTGACCCGCCCAAACCTATCCCCGTGGGTACCCGTCCCGTTTGGGTAAGGTTTTAACCGCAAAAATGGGGATGGGGTCGGGTATGGGTAATACCCGAAACCTAAGCTACGGGGATGGGGCGGGGACGGGATTCAAGGAACCCGCCCCGTAGCTTTCATATTATAAGGGTTAGACTTTCATGCAGGAAATTGTATCGGATTTTTATACTCTTACCACTTAGTCTAGCTTTCTTTCATTTATTATATTCTTGATCGTTCTTGTATATTCATCGCTTTGGCTTTTTTGTTATGATCAGATACATTCACTAAAATTTTAAATAGAGAAAATTATGAAGATAATGAAATGGTTATCGTGGACGAAGATAAAATGAGAAACGAAAAAGCAGAAAAACTAATAAGTCATTTAATGATTCTTTTGTTCACTTTAAGATGAATTTCTGAATTTAAAATTTTAAAATGCATTATTTGTGTATTATTATTTTATTTGAATCATGTTTAAGTTTTGATTATAAACAAATTTTGTGTATTAAGTCAGGGTTACGGGTAACCCATCAAAAACCCGCTCCATATGAATATTACCCATACCAACCCCACCCCAATTCATATGGGCAATGGGGTGGGTATGGTTTTTTTTTTTTTTACGACCGGGGCAGTGACTGGGATTGGCATACCCGCCCCATGACCATCCCTAAGTAGAAGTCAAAATATGTCCTTAATTGCCAATAACAAGATCATCATTTTCTTAGTGGTCGTAATAGCATTCATCGTTGGTTGTTTATGTTTGTTCTTATTGGCCTTTCTATGCAAGCTTGGGCATTTATCTGGTTACCAGGCGAAAGCACCTCTTCTTATCTGGTTGCCAAGAGGCTCATTATTTGTCCTCCCTCCATATTCAAGGAAAAGGTTTTGTTGGAGGAAGTCAGAAATGTGATCAAAGGCTTCAAAAATAACAAATCACCTGGTCCTGATGGGTACAATATGGAATTCTACAAGGTCTCATGGGATATTATCGAATGAGACTTCATGGCGGTAGTGAAGGAATTCCGGATAAACGAGAAAATAGATTGGAGAACAAACTGCTCTTTCATCGGTTTGATTCCAAAGAAGGAACAAGTTGGAACACCTCAAGACTTTAGACCTATTAGTCTTGTCAAGCATATACAAAATTATATCCAAAATACTCTCTCAAAGGTTAAAAACAGTCATTCCAAGGTTGATATCTGAAAATCAAGGAGCTTTCATAAAAGATAAACAAATTTTAGATGGGATTCTCATTGCCGGCGAATTGATAGATTCTAGACTGAAAAGTGGGGTCCCTGGTATCTTATGCAAACTCGACATCCAAAAAGCCTTTGATAATGTCAGTTGGCATACAGTACATCACATTCTACAATGTTCTGGGTTCGGTAAGAAGTGGATTCAGTGGATCATGTGGAGTGTCACTTCAGCTCAACATTCCCTCCTAATAAATGGTAGCTCAACTTCTATATTTAGACCACAAAAAGGGCTGAGACAAGGAGACTCACTATCTCCATTCTTCTTCATTTTGATGGCAGAAATTTTTACACAACTCATGAAGAAGGCTGTGGAATTACAAATGATATCTGGCTTCAAAATTGCTGATATTACTATCTCACATCTACAATATGCTGACGATACTTTGGTATTTTTAGATGGGACTGAGGAAGAAGCAGAAAATCTATTAATTATTCTTCAGATGTTCGAAGCAATGGCTGGTTTGCCAGTGAACTTGTCCAAAAGTGCAGTGTTAAGCGTCGAGGCAGATCATAAAGTGCAAGCCATCTCAGATATCCTCAACTGCAATGTTGAATCCTTGCCTCTCAAATATTTGGGCTTACCTGTTGGCGCCACAAGCAGAAGCTCATCCATTTGGGAAGTTGTAATAGAGAAATTCCAAAAAAAACTTGCACCATGGAAAAGGAAATTTTTCACAAAGGCAGGGAGAGTTGTTTTGATCAAGACCACCTTATCCAGCTTACCAATATATTTTCTTTCTATCTTCCCCATTCCAGCGAAAGTAGAAGACAAGCTCAATCAAATTATGAGGGATTTCTTATGGGGCTCTACTTCATTAAAGAGAAAAATCAACTGGATCGCATGGAATAAGTGTTGCAGACCAAAGAAGCAAGGAGGTCTAGGAATTAGAGATCTCAAGCTCACAAATAAAACCCTCCTAGAAAAATGGACTTGGAGATTCACTAAAGAAAAACATCATTTGTGGAGGAAAGTAATATACAAAAAAATGAAAGGAAAAGAGGAAGATTTATGGGTCAAGAACTCTTCACTACCTCAAGGCAGAGGAATTTGGCCTGGAATTCAAAAAAAAACAACAGATTATAGAAGACATGGCAACAACTGAGGTGAGAAATGGTTCATCATTATACTTCTGGTGGGATAAGTGGAAAGAAAATACCACACTCAAGGAAAGATTCCCTAAAATATTCAGAATCTCTTCACAAAAAAATGCAACTATTCAAGATGTGGTATAAAACGGTGAATGGAATCTAAAATTTAGTAGGAATCAAGACTTTGGAAATGCGGGAGATCTTGGAATTATTTGCTATACGAATACTCCTCCCGCTTTAACCGATCGGGAAGACGAAGTAAGAATTACTATCTCCGGAGGTTTCTCAACTAAATCATGTTATAATTGGTTGGTGGAGCAATCTCAAACTCTCCATGGAGATATCCCTTTTCACTGCATTTGGGTTCAATTCGTACCTCCCAAAGTTCAATTTCATATGTGGTCTATCTCATATAATTCTATTCCCACATTGGATAATCTACTAAGAAGGGAAATGCAATTCAAAATGACACCTGCTCTCTTTGCAACCTCTCGTTCTTAATCGGTCAACCATCTTTTTCTTCATTGCGCTTATGTGCACAAAATGCTGGTGCTACTTTATTGGAGGGTATAATGTAAAATGGGTACAATGTGGTTCTATAGTTGGACAACTAGAGGCACGGAAATTTAGAAGAGGAAGAAACAGAGGAAGGAAGATTTGGCCATTCTTTGATATTTGCAATATGTTGGGCGATCTGGAAAGAAAGAAACGGAAGAATAATGGCTTCCAAATCTCCAAGAGCTGAATCAGTGTTGATCAATGAAGTCAAGTCCCTCATTTACTTATGGGGTTCAACAGGAAATTGGATCAAATCAACTCCTTTTAGGGACTTAATCACTCACTGGAAAGTAATAATCGATTGTATGTAATTCTGATTCTTGTAATCAAAAAATGGGGGTCAATTCGACCTTATTATATTTATTATCAATACATTTCAACCTTCTGTCAAAAAAAAAAGGAAAAGGTTTTGTTACTAGAACATTCAAATTCTATGGAGTCGGATTGTATCTGATTTTGTTACTAGTCAGTTTATTCGCAAGTGTTGATATGGCCGAGTTGGTCTAAGGCGCTGGTCCGAAAGGGCGTGGGTTCAAATCCCACTGTCAACACATTATTTTTATTTTCTTTTTGAGGTCATCTTGCAACTCCACACATGATACCTCTTCTCTGCTGGCCAGCAAGAAGCTCAGGATGCTATGATTTGTATTATAGACACTCAATAACCGGACTATAAGCAGTAATTAGTGAATAAATCAAAATTGTAGTTGGCCACTTCCTTTTGACATCTAAAGTTAAGTGCAATTTCAGGTTTGTCACTGTCTGCATCTGTTTAGGTTTGTCAGCTAACCAGGCTTTCTGCACACTTGCAAGAATTCAGCCCATGCCTGTCGTCCAGAGGGGGCTTCAGCAACGGCAAAACCATACCCAAACAAGAATTCAGCAACGGCAAGGCCTTTAGGATACTTAGTAGTAGTACCATAGTTTCTTAAAACATGTACAAGAAGATTGCTAACTGTAACAAATTTCTAGGACCAGCTGCAAGACGATAAATAGATCCATATGCTTTCATGCATTTAAACAATGGAAGAACAAAAAGCAGCACCTAAAAGATCAGAAACATCACCAAGTTTAGCACTTGCGATGGGTATACTTGAATCATCAATATATCGCCAAGGAACTTTCTGTTCTTAGTGATTATTGAACATTACACTTTCATACTAATTTCATGAAACTATGACAGTTACGCAAAACAGGACTTGAGAGAGCATTGGCCCCTGCCCAATTTAAATCTGTAAGACACTTTTTAACTTTCTGGAGGATGGATGCAAGCTTTAGTGGAAAAAGAGCAATGGATATGGGGCAAAACAATATTTTGAGATTTATAGAAATTAATACAATAGGAAATTTGATTGCATTAAGTCACTAATTTAGCATCATACATTCAATCATTCTTCTGAACTCATCATATATACTGAAAACAGAACTGGGATACGGAATAACCTGCAGGAACAATCAAAGCACCCTGCTTTAGCGAAGCAAGCATCGTAACTGAGACCTTGATGGTAAAAGTGTAACTCGGCAAGTAGTTGATAGTTTGAATATAATTTTCGAGCAATACAATCATCCACCGTGCAAGGTCGAAATAAAGACCACCACGTCTTTATCTTCTAATGTGGTATCGAGTTGACCACTTAGTTCCCAATCACAGTCATTTACAAGGACCAGCACACCTGGTCTCCTGCATGCATTGCCAGGAAAATAAACAATAGTTCAAAATAACTTCCTAAAAGGGAACAATAGGAAATAGCTAATATTATGAAGATAGCAGAACTCAATAGCTAATAACTTCAGATAATCTTCTGTTATTGCCTTGTCAGAACTTACACTGAATCCCCTTTCATGAACATTTCAGGCCTCTCCTTAATTAGATTAGTACGAACCCAAGACAACAGATCCTTCATTGTTAACTGATAATTAACAACAGAAGAAAAGGCTTAATTTAGCTAAGATCTAGACATGGAGCAAGAAACTACTTCAAGTAAGTTTCGCAAATGGTAATGGTAAGAGAGGGTCACCTTCTTTTCTCCAGTTTGATCAACATCAACATTGTGGGTCTTCACTGACTCACAAAGAAGCTCAAGTCCACCACTGCATTGGATTAAGAACGATTAAAATGTAGTTCAAGCATACAAATAACGGAAGTAAAATAAAAGCAAAATATGGAACTGGAAACTCATAGAACACTAAAAGGTGTGGACATAGTGGCGCAGCACATAACTTCACAGAGTTGATACATCATTACATCATATCCATAGAATAAAGTATGCTAATGGCTGGGATGCTACGTTACAATCTGAGAGAAGACTTGCATTCTAACAAAATCGGCTGAAGACAATAAACAACTATGTGTTAATCTATTCAACCACCTCGCAGAAGACACAAGGTAACTGGTAACAGCTTCATATGAAAATTCTATTTTTCATTGTTTTTATGGCTTAATGAATTATTCAATGGAGACGAGCAATGGGGCAACGTACTAGGCATGGTTTGGTACAGCGACCTAAGGTTATCCTGCGATTTACAGCCATGAACACCTCACACATCCAAAAATCTAGACTGAAACATTTTTCCTAATTCATATTACCCATAACAATCAATCAGACCAATCCAGATTTTTGTTATTTATCATATCGCTGAACTAACTTGATCTTGTTTCAACCTTATAATCAACATATCCTTAAGAAAATTCCTAGGATTATAATTTATTTACTTTGACAGAAACAGAAGAAACTTAAATTTCAAGCTGCATAGACAGATTACCAAAAAGAAGCTTTCAGGAACTTACAGAATTCGAAAAACTATCGAAAACCTAATCAGTTATTATATGCAGCAATTCCAAAATGGACAGTTCATAGTCCAACAGCATAGTTGATCTAGATACTTGTCTTGATCAACTACTCTAGTATTCTCAAGCTTTATGTTATGGTGCTGATATACTGAATGTAAAGTTCTTCTTCTTGCAAGACCATTCTTTAATTTCTCTGTCACTTCTCTTCATACTAAAATATGAGAAGAACAACTTCTTCTCTTCACAGAGTTGATATGTCATTACGTTGTACCCATCGACCAAAGTCTGCTAATGGTTGGATTGCTACATTCCAACCAAAGAGAGGACATACAACCAAACAAAATCCTCTAAAGACTAGAAACTGCTTGTGAGTTAACCTATTCAACCACCTCGCAGAAGACACGAGAGAGAAAGTACAACCGATACAAGTGGTACAGCTCGATATGAAAATTCAATTTTCCATTGTTTTAATGGTTCAAAGATTTATTCAATGAAGATAAGCAATGGGTCAACGCACTAGGCATGGTTTCGTACAGGGATCTAAGGTTATCCTGCGATATACACCCATGGACACTTCAGACATCCAAAAATCAAAACTGAAACAGTTTTCCATGTAATAATTTATATCACCCGTAACCATTTAGACTAATCCAGATTTTTCTTATTTATCATATCACTCAACTAACTCACTTGTTTCAACCTTATTACAATCAACATATTCTTAAGAACATTTCTAACATTTTTATTGATACATTTTTGGCAAAAAAAAAGAAGAAACTTAAATTTCAAGCTGCAAAGATAGATCATCAAAAGAAGCTTTCAGTAACTTACGGAACTCAAAAAACTACCGTAAATTTTATCAGTTATTACATGTAGCAATTCAAAAATGGAATTTTCATAGTCTATCAGCATAATAAGAGATAAAGCATAAGGCCATTAATCCTTAAAAATCCTCTGGTTGCAAGACCATTCTTTAATTCCAGTGCGACTTCACTTCCTACTAAATTCTTTAAATATGAGAAGACCAACTTCTTCGTCTTCTTTTTTTATCTTAGATGAACTATAGAAATTTCAAGGTCTGATATTATTGTATGGACAATCGTTTTCATCTTCTCCCAAGGAAAATTATAATCTACCAGTATGAAATATGTGGTAATCTAAGCTGAACTTAAACCATAATTCAAGCAAGTGAATACTAAATCACTAAACCAGTATCAGAATACGAATTATGTTCTTCAGATTTGAATGATTGAGCACAAAATCAAGATGATTGTAAAACCCTAAGATTTATGAGTACAATATATGCATAACAGATGATTTAGGACAAAATTTATGCTTAGATAACCTCACAAATTTGTGAAAAGATTGAGTTTAACTTACCCGAATTCAAGAGTCAATTTCATCTTCAAAGATTTGTGTTTGGAAGGGGGTTTTCGTTTTGAAACCCTAGCTCAACTTTAACGGAATGCACTAATCACTTTTCACTAGTGGAACTCTTGGAATACGAATCGAATACTGGCATCTAGTTCCAGTTGCAATACTTTATGTCTGGGGCCTGGGCCTATGGACTTGCGTAGATGCCATATATTTGGAACCATTTTTTGGGGACCATCGTTTTTTTTGATGGGACCATGGTCTTATTAGGCCACCTTCCCTCTAATTATAAGGGGTGTCCTAATGCGTTGAAATTACTAACCTACCCTTAACCTAATTTAATTTAAAACCAACCTAATAACCACCTCTCTCTCACTTTATATATAACCACCGCCTCCTCCCACCACCTCCTCCCACCACCACCGCCCATCACCGCCGATTACTACCACCACCACCTCCGACCATCACCACCGCCCACCGCCGCCGATTAACACCACCACCTCCTCCCACCACCACCGTCGATTACCACCACCACCACCTCCGATTATCACCACCATCAACCACCGATTACCACCAACAACAACAACCACCACCACCTCTATATATATATAGCTTAATTTAAATCTTTAGCAAAGATATTCTCACAAACCCATTACTTGTCGTTTGTTTTTGGTTGAAAAAATGAGAAGTAATCATCAAAATGAGTTGAAAATGGAAGTTGTGGAGAGGTTTAATGGAGGTTACAGTGTTGAGTTCGGTTACTTGTTCATCTCACAAGGCAACCGAACTACACATTCAGATGAGTTCGGTTACTTGTTCATCCTCACAAAGCAACCAAACTACACCTTCAGATGAGTTCGGTTCTATATGCTTTATAACTATGTTACTGAACTGACGAGTTCGGTTGTTTCGCATAAATGTATAAAATCGCCATGTAATCAACTCTAGGGTTAAAAACATAAGAAAAAAGTTGCCATGTAACCGAACCTTACTGTTTTTCCCATTATTTTTATTTCTCTTATAACCGAACTCTATCAACTTTGTTCGGTTATTTCGCAAAAATCTTAAAACTCCCATGTAACCGAACTCTGCGGTTTAAAACATAAGAAATTTTTGTTTGTTAAGTTCGGTTGGTTGTGCAATTGATCTCAAGTTTGCGAAACAACCGAACTTATTAAACTTAGTTCGGTTGGATCGCAAAAGCATGCAGTTTGCGAACCAACCGAACCTTATACACTTGGTTAAAATTTATTTGTACGTAAAGTTCGGTTAGTTGCGAACCAACCGAACATAACGCTGCATGTCAGAGCTTCCATTAATATGGAGTTCGGTAACCTGTGTGTTTGGATCAAGCAACCGAACTACACCTTCAAACTAGTTCGGTTACTTGTTTATCTCCCAAGACAACCGAACTACACATTCAAATGAGTTCGGTTACTTGTTCATCCTCACAAAGCAACCGAACTACACCTTCAGATGAGTTCGGTTACTTGTTCTTCATATAATATAACCGAACTGTTCAAAATCCAGTTCAAAATTTTACATTTTTGGGGAAGTTTTTACCAATTCAACATACATTATCTAAGTTTGGATCATACTTGTTCACCCAAATACTCTTCCTCCGGTTGTGGTTGATAAAATCCATCATTTGAATACTCAAAGGGGGTGAATTGGAAAAAAAAATTATTTTTCATGTTTTTCTCCTTCATCTTCTCTAACTCTACTCTCACAATAATTCTACTCAACTAATAATAAACCTTGCATTTTTAGGGGCGACCCCAAAAGAATTAGGGGCGACTTTTTTATTCCCAACCCATATACACCGTTAAGGGATGTCCAAAAACGCGAGAATACGTTAATGCCCTTACACAATCGGAAGCTATTTTGTTCCCGATTATAACAACGCAATCGGAAGCTTAGTAACTATGTTATACTACCGATTATTATCGATTTTGTGCCAAGCGCGTATCTTGCTTCTTTATTAATCGGTAGGAAAAAATAACCTCACTAGACTACCGATTATAGTAGCTCCTAAATACCCAAAATTGGTGATTTCGCCAAGAAAGAAATTTGGGGCAACTGTATAATCGGAAGTCTTATTAACTACCGATTATTCTAGTTCCCAAATTCGAAAAAAATGACATTTCTGCAAAAACAAAATTTGGGCAGAGTATAATCGGTAGGTTATTAGCTACCGATTAATATAGTTCCCAAATTCGAAAAAAATGACATTTACGCAAAACAAAATTTGGGGCAACCGTATAATCGGAAGTTAAAATACTTCATTTGACTACCGATTATACAATTTGCCCCAACAAAATACAGCCGTTGGAACTCTAAACTCTATATAAGGATTGTATCCTTTTACTCTCTATGGAACACAAATACCTTTAAACTCTCTCCAACATCATCTTCAACATAATGGCCCAACCATTCATTAATCCTACGGAGTTCACGATCGAAGAAGATTTATCTTTATGTAGGCGCTATGTTCAATTCTATCCGAGACGAGAGAAGAACGCAGGCAAGGAGGCATAATGAGTATGAGTTATTTGGGGAAAATTCACGAAAAATTCTGCGACGACACCGTAACTCCAAACAACCGTCACTCCGCTGATCTTTTCTGCCGAGTTGGTTCAATAAATGGACACGTCCAAGAATTCGTCCATTTAACTTATCTTGTGAATCAATATCGATTGAGGGGTGAAACCAATGATGAGGTTATAGAACGATCTCTCGGGGAATGGCGGAGATGGAAAAGATCAAGCTTCCGTTATGAAGCTCATTTTAGAATCCTTAGGGAGATGGAAAGATTTAATCCGTTTAGGACTCGTCCAACACGTCCGCGACGCTAATCGCCATACCTCGTAATAGAATTGCGGGAGTTCAATGTAAAATTATGATGATGTGTAGGTGATATTGTTATGAATTTCAAAATATTTATGATAATCGGAAGTTTTAATTGTTGATATAACTACCGATTATAGTCCAACGGCTAGTTCGTTCAAAAGAAACTAGCCGTGCCTCGAAAACCAAACACAATCGGTTGATAATACATATTTATAAACCTCCGATTATACTACTCTAATGAAACTGGGAACTCTGTTGACAAAACATCCTATAATCGGAAGCATATAACAATACATATTTACCGATTACAAATAATCGGATTCTTTGTTCAAACATTTACTACCGATTGTGTGTAATAATTGTACGCAATTTCAGTACAGTCTTGTAAAAGTACGCATCAACGGCCATATTTTCAAAAAAAAGAGACGTTGGGACTCTATCAAGCAACGTTGTTCTCATGATCCATTAAACCCCATGCAATCGTAAACGTGTTTTTGTCCGAAGTGTGACAAGCAATGTTCAACAACGGCATGTTATATTTGTTTGTCTTGTAAGTGGCATCTATCAACACAATTTGATGAAAACACTGAGCCAATTTTATCATTTCGGGATGTGCCAAGAAAATACGTACCACTTTACCATCCTTTTCTTCCGTTCTCAACGTGTAGTCGTGTAACTCGGCTAACCACTGCGATTGTTGCATGACCGTTCTACCATCCCATTCCGTCCTTTTGATCGTAGCTAGGGCCGACTTAATTGTAGATAAAGAAGACAAGTTGTCGGGGTCGTCCGCCTTTATTTTACTTAAGATCGCACTCGCCTTTTGGATACGCATAGACCTCACCGTCTCCATTTCACGTGGTTTTAACTTCGCAACCATTACATGTCCAATAAGAGTATCCGGATCATCGTGGTTGTGACAACCATTAACAACTTTAGACATTTTCCAATCTTTACTTTCCTTACCATCGGGCTTATAGAAGACAATCTTAAATGGGCATCCAATCTTCTTCGTATGAGTTCGGTACTTCTTCCTCTCCGTCTTCCTTACATACTTATTATTCTTTCCCTCGTGACTCTTCTTCTCCCCACCTCGCTCACATACCATTTCAAACCGAATATTCTTAACGCAACGGTTCTGAACTACCACGCACATCTTCTCTTTTGCCTTGTTCATAAGCCATTCCTTGGCCTCCTTCTTACTTCCAAATATCTAAATGGGCATATTACAAAACAAAAATAATAAGCATAACCATCTAACATGCACGATTGGAAAAAGAAAAGATAATTCATGACCATACCAAATCGTTTGCATAGTGTAGGGAAGTATCAGGCCTCAAATAATAATCGTCATCAACCGCTACAACAGCCTACACACAACAACAACAAGTTATGCATTAGCAATCGGAAGGAAGTTTGGATAATAAGTAAACGATTGTAACACAATCGGTGATTTAATACTATAAAAAGTAACCGATTATAATAAATCGGTAGTCATGTACGCATATAGTCTACCGATTAACGACATACAGAAATGAACAATTCTTCTGTGTAAAAACCTTCAATAATCGGAGGGACTATAAATTCATGAACCAACCGATTATTATATACCAATAATCGGACGTTTATTCATGTAGAGAACTTCCGATTATGAGAAATTGAAGCTTTCAATTTGGGGATTTTTTCATATTCGGCATATTAATACATCAAAATATACCCGATTATTGATAATCTGTGTAGATATGTTACTAAATTAACTACCGAATATATGTCGTTCATGTCATTCAATGCATGCGAAATCGAATTTTCACGTTCGAAAACACACACAAACGCACGTAACATGGATAACATGGGTATTAGAGTTTGTTAACAACATACCCGTATGTTTGATGAATCGTTAGCTTCGATCTCGGGTGATTCTCCATTTTCTTCCATGAAAGCGTCGTCTAGGGTTTCATCTCCATCAAAGTTTGGATCATTCAACATATACCCCAAATCGTCATCTCTAAACGGTAGTGAACCTTGAAATTCAACAACTTCACGTCCTCCTTCTTCGTACCCATCCATGTTTATGGAAGTTGGCAAAAATGGGAAGTTGGCAACATATACCCACTTCTTCTTCTTTTTTTCTTCTTCTTCTCTCACTCAATCGGAATTACCTCACGATGAGTCAAAATTTTTTTCCAAACACTAATATATAGACCCCAGCCTACCGATTCGAGTTTGCTTCCGATTATTGAGTGAAACTACCGATTATTGTTTTGGCTACCGAATATTATAGTTTTTGTCGAGGTTGAATCCTGACCACTTATAATCGGTAGTGTATAAGTTTTATTATCTACCGATTATGTCGATTGCAAATTAAAGCAAATAAGGATTTTAGAAAAACTCATTTTGGGGCAACCTATAATCGGTCGTTTGTGGAACCTATTTGGCTTACGATTATGGCTACATCCAAATCACGAACCACATGGTTATGCCCGGATCTCGTACACTCAAAACCTATGGAATTTGGCAAGGGTTCGATCACGGGGCTCCTTATAATCGGTAGGTTGTTGAGTTGGATAGACTACCGATTATGGTATATTTCAAAATTCATCACATGAAGGATTTTAGAAAAACTCATTTTGGGGCGACCCATAATCGAATGGTTTGGTAATATATTTAACTCCCGATTATGGCTGCATACAAAACACGAACCAAGTGGTTATGGTCAGTCAGTGTGCACTCAAAACCCATGAAATATGGCAAAGGTTGGATCCGGGGCTCGTTATAATCGGTTGTTTATATAATTATATACCCTACCGATTATGGTATATTTCAACATTCATTACGTCAAGGATTTTAGAAAAAACTAAATTTGGGGCAACTTATAATCGGTAGTTTATGTAACCTATTAGGCTTCCGATTATGGCTACATCCACAGCTCAAGCAAAGTGGTTATGGTTGGCTCCGCACCTCTCAAAACCAATGGAATTTGGCCAAGGCCGAATATGAGGCTCCTTATAATCGGTAGTCTTACAAGTTGGATAAGCTACCGATTATAAAAGGGATTATTGGCCGAAGTATCTACACAACAATCGGTAGGTATATTTTAATTTAACCTACCGATTGCATGTTTACCTACCGATTATGGTGTTGGCTACCGATTATATAAGGGCATATTGGCCATTTCGAAAAATCGAAGATAAGGGGTAGCTTAGATTTACGTTTGGGTGACCTTTTTTGTCTTTTAGTGTCGCCCCTAATTCTTTCGGGGTCGCCCCTAAAAGTGCCAGTATAATAAACCCATCTTTTAATTTAATCTCACTAATTGTTTTTAACTAAATCATTTCACTAATCATAACCTAAAATTAATTAAGAGGGTAGATTAGGTATTAAATAAATAACTAGATATGGGGTGACCTAGAATTACTTCTAATGTCTTTACCCAAAATAAAACCATGGTCCCCCAAAAAAAAGGTTGGTCCCCAAAAAACGGTAGTATATTTGTACCGGGTGGGTCATGGGGTGGAAGAGCAACACTGCTTATGGGGTTGTCGGTTTATTGGGAAGGGTACCAAAACCCACCTATATATAAGCCAAAACATTATCATGTCTGACTTATATGGATTTTAATACCTCTCTCGGGAAAATGGTACCCTTATTGTTAGCCATGTGGAACAGGTGATAATGTCTTCTACTTTGGATGGACAAAGCAATTTCGGGAGGAAAATGCATTCACATGGTTGGGATAGTATCAACAATTTAAGAGTGGTAATTCAAATCACACGAGGAAACTTTAAGCATAATTCCATTACTGTTAATTGTTGACTCTTGGGCGCAGGCATCGCAAGTAATCTAATCTTACGGTTCTCAATAATGGGTTAATTAGTGGATTTTTTATAGTAATTGTTGTTGCAATGCATTTATTTTTATGGTTAAAGACTATGGATTTTTTATCCTTATTGTCTTGCCTTTTCATACATTCTTATAATCAACAAAAGAGTAGGTTTCGAATCACCTCTAAAGGTAATTTTGTGCCCGCTTCACTTTATGGTCCATTTGAAAGTTGCATCAGCTCTTTCTATCTCTAGTTGCTCTCTAGTTGTTGCGGTGGAATGCGGTCCTCTAGCTTCTCTGATATGTCATGTATAATCACACAAAGTCAAACCAATACCAGATTTTGCATCACAATTCATCATTGTAAGAGCAATATTGATCTTTATATCCATCTGTCCTGTCGTCCCTTCCGTCTGTTGAGTAGTCATTTTTAGAGTTTCGTCATTTAGAGGATTATATAATAGAGTTTGCATTATGTTGTACCATGAGTTGTTCATGGTGATGTAGCTATGTAGGTATTTACAATGTTGTTGGCAAAAATTAAATTTACAACAATTTTTTTTGTTTGACCCCATGACTGAAAAGTCCTAACTCCATCACTGGTTACTGCAGTAAGACATACTCAGTGTTGACTCCATACAAGCATACTATTTGAATATGACGATTAAATCAACAACAATATCCATAAATGCTAATTTGATAATTTACTTAAATTGATGTAGGTATGAAGCTGGATATATACTTAGGTAAGTGAGATGGCAATTCATACTTAGCTTGGCCACTTAAGGGTATTTATCAAGATTACCCCATTTATAATAGATGTGAACATTGTTGATGTCAAATGGACTCAATGACATCGATAAGATAGACACATTGAAGGAATTAATCAGGATACACAAACCAAGTACAGTTGTGATACAAGAAACAAAGACGTGGAGGATAACAAATTGGATAGTAAAACGCTTTGTGGGGGGAGACAACAACAAATATGATATGGTTCCATCTAAAGGTTTAGGAAGAAACATGTTTAACATTTAGAATAACAATTCTTTAAATTACACTTAAGTGATTATATTTCCTAATCCATTACCCAGAAGTTTATAAACAAAATCGATAGTGTTGAATAGACCTTAACTAATATGTACAGTTTTTTGTAATGATGAGAAAATAGTGAAATTTTGGGAATAGCTAGATGACTTAATAAGATGGGATACATATGTACAGTGCATTGTTGGAGATTTTAATTCAACCATAAGAAGATGGGAGAGAAACAAAACGGGAGGCTCCAAGCTAGGAAGAAAGTTGTTCAATGAAACCATGACACATCAAAGCCTTATGGAACTACCAGTTAGAGGGGGTTTATATACCTAGTCAAATATGCAAGATGACCCAATTTTATGTATACTGGAGAGAGTATTGGTGTCTCCACAATATGATGGTAAACTCTCAAATTCTGCTCTAGAACTACATCAGATCATTCCTTAATTATTTTTACTTCTAGTAATAATATTATACATTAGCCATCATTTAAATTTGACAGTTTTTGGTTTGTAAACAAAATTTCTTAAAAAAATACAAATATGATAGAATACAACGGTATTTACTGGATCTCCTGCTTTTATATGGGCACAGATATTAAAGAACTTGAAATTCTCTCTCAAAAGATGAAGCAGAGAGCAGTTTGGTCAGAATGTGACAAATAAGGCAGAGCTAACTGAAAAGATTTATGCACTTAATTTGCAAGAGGAAAAATGAGACTTAATAATGAAAAATTTATCAATTGAGTACACTAGAAGATAAAAACTGAAGCAAATTAGAATAAATGACCATAGAAAATGGTTATCTAGAGCAAAAACCAAATATTTAAAAGAAGGTGATTATAACACCAGAATGCTGCATCATTTAGAAAAAAGAAGAAAGGTGAAGAATAATATTTGCAAGCTGTTAATAAATGGTGAAGATAAGTTCAAGCAATTGGAGATAAAACATAAATATTGGAAGCATTTTTACTGCTTTATTCAAAGAAAAACATGAACAGAGACTACAACTGCATAAATTTGACTTTATTAAAATCTCGAATGAAGAAAAAGAGTGGATGGAAATACCCTTTAAAGAGGAGAAGATATGGATTACGGTTAAGATTTATGGAAACGGAAAATCTCTAAGTCTAAATGGCTTGAGTTTTACAAAGCAGCATGGGAGGTAATATAAACGCACTTTATATATGGTTGTTATCAATGAATTTTTCTTGGAAGAGAAGGTAGATTGGAGACTGAATTGTTCTTTCATTAACCCCATTACAAAAAAAGAGAAGTGCATCAGGCCTCGACATTGTGACCACTAAGTTTGGTTAGTAACACTTAGATCAAGTCCAATGAGACTAGTTTAATTTTTTGGTTTACAATTGTCCACGTGGATGGACCCGTTTCTAAATAAATAAATACTTTTAAATCTAGTGGGATGCGTTCAATATAAAAATATTTTTATAACATTAAATGGGGCCCGTTTACTAATATTGTATCGTCTCGGCTCAAACTCGGCCTATGTGAGGCCCGTAACACCTGAAATTTTCAAAGATGGCGCATCTTTGCTTCTGTTGCGTTAAGAGGAACAATGGCGTAGAGCCAAGTATGGCGCATTTCGAAGGCATATTGTCCAAGGGCCAATGTTGCATCATCATGATGCATCAGGCCAATTGGGTAGATAGCCTTGGGCGTTGCAGCGCAATCATTGCGCATTATGTGGACGATTGGCCTAAAGCCAATATTGCACAATCATTATGCATCAGGCCAGAGAGGGCTGGCCGAGTAAATATTGCATAATCATTGTGCATCAGGCCGGAGAGGGTTGGTCGAGTGATTGGTGCGCAATCATTGTGCAATAGACAGAATGAGTGGCGCGCAATTATTGTGCAATAGACAGAACGAGTGGTGCACAATCATTGTGCATCACAGAACAGAACTCAGCAATCATTGTCGGTTATCAGGAATACATGGCAACGGACATGAATATTGAAGCAAGCATGTCAATCCTCTCCCCTTTTCTAAGTTGTAAAAATAGTAAGTTAACATATATAAGGAGGGGTAGTTGGTTGAAGGTGCATATGCGGTCCATGCACCAAGTAAACTTCATAGCTTATCCAGAAGAGTATAAATGATGCCTAAGCCTCATTTATAGCTCTATAGACTTTCCAATGGGGCATGATGAGTGCCAAATATTGCATATTTATACATCTATTTATTGGCGTTTAACTCATCTTTTGTGTTTAGAAATCAGATATTATCCGAGATTCTGTATTTTCTTTGTTTTCAAGAATAAATATTTGTACTAATTAATTTTGTGTTTTTAGGTAATAAATAAAGCTCGGAGAAATTGAGGAGCCAAAAGAGCGAAGAATTGGAGGCAAGCATCTATGGAGCAGATAGCCAAAGCCCGCGCGCGAAGCAGTTGCAACCCAACAAGGAAGACATGGGCTCGAGCTACCCACGATCCGGATCCAAGCCCGTACCATTTGAGCCGTTGAGATCTCTATCTTATGCATCCAACGCTCGCTCCTTCACTCACATCATTTCTCGATGCCTCCGCTCAACACCAAAGCCGCCTGAGTGTACCTAAGCCTTCCAGATCTCGCCCAGCCGCATCCGACGCTCGCTCCACCTTTCTCATCAGACCTTGCTGTGGCCGCTCAACACCCAAATCTCCTACACATATACCCTAGTCGACCCAACCCATTCCTCTCTTCCTCTTCTCTTTCTTATTCCTCTTTCTCTTTCCCCTCACCCCGACAATTTGCAGAAACCCATCTCCTTCTCTTCTCCAGCTCCTGAGCCATCACCATCATCTCCTTACCCTGATGCCTTCACCAACAACTCCATCAGCCGCCTGCATCCGCCACTCTATCTCGAAATTATCTCTATCATAGCTTCTCCTTACCCTAGAAGCTAGGTTAGAGATAATTGGAGATTAGGGTTTTCTCCAACATCAAGTCAATGGAGTCAGAGACGATTGAGTAGAGTCATCACTTGATTCAGAGAGTATGGGTGAGAGAATTTTGTTTTAATTTCTGTTTTTGAATTAAATTAGGGTTTGGGGGGAACTGCATGTATAAAGAGGGTTGAGATGTGTTTGAAAAAGCTTATGCCTGGGCTAGCCAGAGCACCAATTTAGGTTTAATTGTAGTTTAATTTGTGTTTTAAATATTTAATCATGTTCTAGTTTAGTTTGCTAGGGTTTCAATGAAACCCTAAATCCATGTTGTGATTTCAACTCTGTTTGAGTGCTCTTGAATGATTGAATTACAAGATAATCTTCAATTCTAGCTTTCCATTGCTTTACTCTCACAGTGAATATCATGTATGCATTGTAGTTAGGCTAAAACTGCATTGGTGATGCTTCAGCTCAACCCTTAGAGATAAATGCTAATTTTCTTGACTAGTTGTGCTTAATTAGACAACTAGTGCTCTAGGTTAGTACCTTAGCTGATAATCGAGTTATCATTAGGTGAAACTCCTTGGGTAAGTGATAAAATTGACACATTATCCTTATCTATCACAGGACAAGAAAGCCCAAATTAGTTGAACACATAACATGGTTTAGTGGTGAATTTGACAACCCCAAAGACCCCTTTATTTTCACTACTTGTAGTTCATTTTATTCCACTCGTCACAACAACAAAACTCGGTCGTTTCGACAACCCTGAATTGTGTCACTTACTTCATAGAAATCAGTTTAAGCCAAGCCTCAGATCAAACACAGCAGCACAAGTCTCTGTGGTTCGACCCGTACTTGCCCTGTCTTACAGACTAGACACCGTGCACTTGCGGTTATAACAAGTAGGCATAAAATCTAAACACATTATACAGCCTACCAAGTTTTTGGCGCCGTTGCCGGGGACTTGGAGTGTGCCCTGTTGATCATTGTGTGCTTCACTGACTTCTAACTTACCTCTGTACATACTTACTGTAAATTACTGCTTTTATCCCTGCATTGTAGTGTAACTTAGCTTCCATCATTCTTTGTTTTACTTCAGTTTTAGTAACTTAGCTTCCTTGTGTTATAACTTAGTGTAGCTGGTAGTTCTCATCTGTAGCTATAAATTTGAATTCTCTTTCACTTGCATTAGCTTGCATTCAAGTAAACTGCATCTGTAGGCTGTATATAGTAATTTGCATTTCTTTCTTAGTTCTTTAGTGTTAGATGTAATCTTTGTCATTCCTTTCTCACCTGTATTCTTTCATTTCTTTTTATTGAGTTCTGCATCTCATTACACTCTACCTTTGAAGCATCAGTTGTATGTTCTGGTCATCTGTGCATATCCATTGCGATAAAAGAAGTCAGTAAGATAGTAATGCATTGCACTCACTATCACATTTAGAGTTTGCATGGCTTGAGTTTGTCACCACTCACCGCATTGCACATCCCTGTGGTTAACTGCTAAATCCATTCTTTGTGATAACTGAACTTGCAATGCTTGGTGTCATTTAACTGCATTGTTGGAAATCTTTTAGCTTAACTCATAGCTCTCAAGCATATCATCACACTCTGCACATCATATTTCTCATTGTACAGATTTTTGGAACCTTGCAGTGTTATATTCTCTTTGCTTTAACTTGCACATCCTGAGAACTAAAACTGTCTCTTGAGTAAACAGGTACCCATATCCTCAGCTGAGCCAACCCAAGGTAGACAAGGAAAATCGCAGGACTTGAGGTTAGTCTTGTATTGCCCCGTGAATGAGTGTGAAGTGTTCAAATGCATCTCAACTGACTAGTGCAATACCCTGTGATATCTGCTGTGCTTTGTAAACCCTGAGCATTCCCTGCTAGTCATAATACTCATGTGAATAATTCCTCGATCTTTGACCTAACACATGCTAGCAGAGAGTACTTTGACATTGCTCTGAACTGTATTGCATGAATCTGTCATCACAATGAGCTATGTATCAAAACTGATCTGTGCATCAATGAAAAGTTGCTGAGCATCTGTGTATGTGCATTTGAGACCCATGCTTGCATGATAAAACCTTGTTAGGAATTACTCACACCTGAAATCTGTGCTTGTATGTTCTGTGACCAACCACAACCATCTACCCTGCAATTTGTGGTGCACAAATTTGTGAACAGAGGAGTCAACTGACCCTATTGACACCTACAACTGAATAGTCTGCACACTAGCTGCTGTGCCATAGACAATGGCCATGAGAGATTAGCTCTGAATTGTGTGCTTGGCTCTGTGACTTTTGAAACAAAACTGTGTTAGCTGAGATCTTTTGCCCTTGTGTGATTTGTGCATTAAATCCTTGGTTTTAACAGCACCTGTGCTCAGTTCCAGCCCCTGAAGCTGTGAGACTGAGCTGCAACTTGGTTAACCAAGTTTGCTGTCATCCTCACTTATGCATGGCCTGTTGATACCGTGTTGACTCTGTCACTCCTGAGTCGTGTGATATAACCCTTAGAGCCATCTGCCCTGTGATTGTGTGCATATATGTGTGATCCTGTGGCACTTGGTAGAATTTGCATTAGCTGCTCACCTGTGTATGTCACGCACAAACACCACAACTCTTGATCCATGCTCATTCCCCTGCTCACCTGCGAACCAACTTGCATTGTATTAGCTATATGCCCTGAAACTTGTGGTGCACAAATCTCTGAAAACTGAGTATGTTGATACTCTGTGGCATGTTAAGCCTGTGTTAAAAGAGTTAAATACTTCATCTGCTTTTGCATCTCTACATCTGCTCTAGTTGAATGCTAAACCTACAAATCTGTTGTGAGACCTGGTTAACCCATCTGCCCTGAAATTCCTGAGCATAACCCATCTGACTCTGTGGCTGATTTACCTTGGCCGATTGTCAGTGATGCGCAACCTTGAATCTCTGAAATGCATGCTTGACCTTGTGCTGTAATCTCCTGTGTGCTTGAATTAGGTGTTATTTTGTGTGCATTTGTGTTTAATCTGTGTTGAAACCCACATAAAGTGTTGTGCTTTGCATGAGCTGTGGTGCACCTAATTTGGGCTGTGAGCAACCTGCCCTACACATCTTGTGCTGTGCTGAGAGTTGCACTTACACCTGTGTAACCTTGCCAAGCTGTGCCCATAGCCAGTGCATGAACTGAGCTGCTCTCAGACCTGTGTTGAGAAAGCTTACCAATCTTTGCACAAAACTGAGCCACAACCACTGGGCTCTGCTTCTGCCACCCAAAGCTGGGCTTTGAACAACCACTGGGCTGCACCATAAACAGAAAGCACACCCACTAGGCTTTGCAAATAACCTGGGCTCTGCATCCTGCCAAGCCCAACCTCCATTACAACTGGGCTGCACTAACTGGGCTGTTAACCTGCCACACTGCTGGGCTGCACATGTTCATCTAACCTGGGCCGCACTTGACCTGGGCTGTGCCAACAATTGGGCTGAAACCCAGTTCCACTGAGCTGTGTAACTTATTCTTTGCATAGCCTGAAGCCCACATAGCTGGGCTGTGCAACCACTAGGCTTATCTTAGCCTCAGTGTCTTATCACCTGAAGCCCACCTAAACCAAACATCAAACCAAAACCCACACAAACCAAACAAATCCCACATAAACCAAAACCCACTTAAACCAAAACTGAGCCCACTTTGAGTTGCTAAATCATGTCAGGATTTTGGTCTGCAACTGGAGATACAAACAAATCCATTAGAGAGCTTGCTTACGGGCATGCTTCACCATATGAAACCCCCACATACCATAGTGATTTTAGGGAGTACTATGAACCATCTCAGGGCCCTGACCTTGAATATTCATACCCTAACCATCATGAGCACATGTATCAGTCACCACAGTGGGGAGTTGAACAATTTTATACTCCCCCGACTCCTTGTTTACAATCACTAATGGAAACGCTCATGGAACAAAATGCTAGGCTTGACCTGAATGCAATGCATGATCATCCATATAGCAACATGTCTGAATCTCCCTTCTCTAGTGAACCTCATGCACAACCATGCAAAGTGAATATCCATATGAGGCATGCATACCCACTAATTGAAGACTCTCCTTCCATTGAACAATGTTACATGTTCTTAAAGATGAACCTTATTCATTTAGAAAAGGAAGAATGGAAGGCGAGTTCATGATAGGATGATTATTGTCCCTAATAAAGTAAATCTTGAAAATAGTGTTTCTATTCCTACTCATGCAACTAACACTGAATATGAACCTAATCTAGAGGTAAATGAGTATACTAGAAATGCTAATAGGGAAATGCATTTTTGTTATGATGATGATGATGATGAATATGATATGTTAGAAGAGCATGTGCATGCAGAAAATATGATGGAATCTTTTGGTTCAGAGACGTTAGGCGTCTCTTCTGTGAACCCTATGAATGATGCTTCTTCTAATATTCATACATGTGATGCTGATTTGGGGCTCTGTGCAATTTTCCCCCGTGATGTGAGCATGCTATATCACCTGTTTTCTTCTGATTATGTCATACATGAGAATGAACTTTTGAGTAATGATGATTATGACATGGAGATTGATGAACTGTTTTATGCAGGTGAACATAATTTACCTTCTTTTGACCTTAGGAAAGTGTGTGATGGTGCAAATACTCTTATACATGAAAACAACTTAGATGTACCTAATCTCTCTCCTAAGTCACAAATTGAAACTCCTCCACCAAACCTAGGTGTAGTTTGTAACAAAATTGCAAAACCAACTTTTCTGAAAATGTCTAATTTAGGCCTAGAGCTTTGTGCTTCCCAAGTCCTCTTGGACTATTTTGCATCAAAGTATAACACTCTTAAGGAGCCACAGTTGGAATGTGTATATCTGCCTGTTCTTAGCAAAACTCATTTTGAGTTAGACCTTTTGCATGATGTACCTTTAAAATTGCAAGATTTTGTGCTCAAAAACACATCTGTTGACAAGTTTAGGTTTGGGGGAAAGTCATTCCCATATGCAGCCTTACTTGCACTCTCTTGTTATATTTGTGTAAGGCTGTTGATGTTTGTATATATTTTCTATTGGGTTGATCCTCAACTCTTTAGATTGTTAGTATATGGTGAATTTTCATTGTATATAATACAGTAGGACTTGTTAAATTTTTCTTTTCTTGAATCGGTTGAGTCTTCTTGTGCATATTTTGTGATAATCCGATATGATCTCCACTGAGAATGTTGGATTCTAGCCTTGACTAATGAAGCTCCAACCTTGCTTCCGCCGACATCCGGTAATCTCTTCCCTTTTCTCTACTCAACATAGTTCTCATGGTATGTGACTGTTTAAATTCTTTGTATCTGTTGACACATTGAGGACAATGTTTGATTTAGGTTTGGGGGTACATTTGCATATAGAGTTTTTAGTCTTTTATTTTAAAAAAAAAAAAAAAAAAAAAAAACTCTTTGTAAATTTTTGCAATAAAAACCTCCAACTTTTAGAGATTTTAGAGTCACTAGCATGCTTCTAGCTATGTTTACATAGAGAGTCTGACCGAAATAACAGAACTTGAAAGTACTGGAGAACACAATCAGGTTTCTTAGTTGATTAGAGCGTTAAAGTTGGATTTAACCATACCGGAGAGAGAATTAGGTGTTGTTTAGATATTCGGTACTAGAATTGTGATCACCCATAGTGGAGACTACCCAATTTACATCAAGTGAGGCACCAACCTTCAATTTTTTGCAACTTTCTAGAAAAGCTGTTAGAGTGTGTGTCACCGTACGTAAATTCCGGGTAGGAATGGTGAGCTACCCACTTTCGCACCACTTTCAGCACTACTTTTGATCTCTTGAGTGCTAATTTTTGTCAATCATGAGGGTGACGTCTAAAGATGAAAACTTCTTCTAAATACCGATTTGTAGTTAGCATCACTCTCTCCCTCTCAACAACATCAACACATTCATAAAAACACATCATCGTCAGCAAGCGGAGCATCATCAGAATATTTGAAGAAAAGTTGATATAGTCCAAGGTTTATGTGCAACAAAGAAAAAGAAGATGAGAATTAATGAAGTTTGTGAAAAAATTGAGTTTTACTGTTTTATTGTTATTTCCATGTCATGTATGTCACATAAAAAAAAATAAAAAAAAATGAGTTAGTAGTTTCATTGTTGTTATTTTCATTTCATGTAAGTCAAAAAAAAAAAAAAATAAAAAAAAATAAAAAAAAAAAAAAATTATTCAAGTTTTTGTAAAGTTCAGAAGTTCGTCATCAACATCCAAAGACCGAAGATTGAAGATGTTTCTATGAATGCTGAGAGAGTGATATTAATTGCCGATCGGGTGAGAAGGTAAGTGAGTACTCCCACCCTTGCTAATGGTTGATTTCCTTTCTTAGAGATCATCGTAAAAAGATTCTTTTTGTCCACACTTCGTGGAGTCTCCGAAAATTATTTTCGGAAGGTTATCCTTCTCACCTACAACGTGTGCGGGGATTTCTCTCTTTATTCCTGCCCGCACACATGAGAGACTAAAAAGCAATCTTTTTGAGTGCAATTATCATAAAACCCTAATAGTGAGGCGAAGTCGAGGCTTATGATCACAATCGAATCCGAATTCTTTCATATGGTATGGTTACTTCTTGCTCAAAGATTTAAGGATGAGAATGCGTTCTTTGGTAGTTCTAACCTCTTGTTACTAGCATGCGAAAACTCGATGTCCTCATAGCTCCTTGGATGCTTGAGACTCTTTACACTCCGAAGTTGGAGAACGTTTTGTGGGTACATCTCTGGTAAACCCTCACGAGACTACCACTCGTCCACTAGGGACACCTAGAGGTTTAAATGATTAGTGCATACGCTAAATGCATTCGAGAGACTGCGACGGTATAGTTAGGATTTCCTAATTTCTGTTTCACTTGAGGACAAGTAAAATTCAGGTTTGGGGTATTTGATGAGTGCCAAATATTGCATATTTATACATCTATTTATTGGCATTTAACTCATCTTTTGTGTTCGAAATCGATATTATCCCATTCTCGTATTTTCTTTGTTTTCAATAATAAATATTTGTACTAATTAATTTTGTGTTTTTAGGTAATAAATAAAGCTCGGAGAAATTGAGGAGCCAAAAGAGCGAAGAATTGGAGGCAAGCATCTATGGAGCGAGATAGCCAAAGCTCGCAAGCGGCAAGCAGTGCAACCCAACAAGGAAGACATGGGCTCGAGCTACCCACGATCCGGATCCAAGCCCGTACCATTTGAGTCGTTGAGATCTCTATCTTATGCATCCAACGCTCGCTCCTTCACTCACATCATTTCTCGATGCCTCCGGTCAACACCAAAGCCGCCCGAGTGTACCTAAGCCGTCCGTATCTCGCCCGGCCCGCATCCGACGCTCGCTCCACCTTTCTCATCAGACCTTGTTGTGGCCGCTCAACACCCAAATCTCCTACACCTATACCCTAGTCGACCCAACCCATTCCTCTCTTCCTCTTCTCTTTCTTCTTCCTCTTTCTCTTTCCCCTCACCCCGACAATTTGCAGAAACCCATCTCCTTCTCTTCTCCAGCTCCTAAGCCATCACCATCATCTCCTTACCCTGATGCCTTCACCAACAACTCCATCAGCCGCCTGCATCCGCCACTCTATCTCGAAATTATCTCTATCATAGCTTCTCCTTACCCTAGAAGCTAGGTTAGAGATAATTGGAGATTAGGGTTTTCTCCAACATCAAGTCAATGGAGTCAGAGACGATTGAGTAGAGCCATCACTTGATTCAGAGAGTATGGGTGAGAGAATTTTGTTTTAATTTCTATTTTTGAATTAAATTAGGGTTTGGGGGGAACTGCATGTATAAAGAGGGTTGAGATGTGTTTGAAAAAGCTTATGCCTGGGCTAGCCAGAGCACCAATTTAGGTTTAATTGTAGTTTAATTTGTGTTTTAAACATTTAATCATGTTCTAGTTTAGTTTGCTAGGGTTTCAATGAAACCCTAAATCCATGTTGTGATTTCAACTCTATTTGAGTGCTCTTGAATGATTGAATTACAAGATAATCCTCAATTCTAGCTTTCCATTGCTTTACTCTCACAGTGAATATCATGTATGCATTGTAGTTAGGCTAAAACTGCATTGGTGATGCTTCAGCTCAACCCTTAGAGATAAATGCTAATTCTCTTGACTAGTTGTGCTTAATTAGACAACTAGTGCTCTAGGTTAGTACCTTAGCTGATAATCGAGTTATAATTAGGTGAAACTCCTTGGGTAAGTGATAAAATTGACACATTATCCTTATCTATCACAGGACAAGAAAGCCCAAATTAGTTGAACACATAACATGGTTTAGTGGTGAATTTGACAACCCCAAAGACTTCTTTATTTTCACTACTTGTAGTTCATTTTATTCCACTTTCACAACAACAAAACTCAGTCATTTCGACAACCCCGAATTGTGTCACTTACTTCATAGAAATCAGTTTTAAGCCAAGCCTCAGATCAAACACAGCACCACAAGTCTCTGTGGTTCGACCCGTACTTGCCCTGTCTTACAGACTAGACACCGTGCACTTGCGGTTATAACAAGTAGGCATAAAATCTAAACACATTATACAGCCTACCAGGGCACATGATGCGAAGGCATCATTATGCCACGCCGCGGAATCCATAATGCGTAATCATTATGCATTTCGATGGAACGGTCTATACGAACTAGGCCATTACCATTATTGCTAGGCCACGGCCTTGCAAACGAGTTTGGCTTAAGGTTTTGTCCCTTTGTGGATGAACTACGGTCTGTGCTTAATCCCTTTAGAGTGGGGAAGGGTACATATGCAGCTGCAATGAGTTGCAGCATTGCCGGTTTAGCACTTTGTCACTCATATCATCTAATTGTGAGATGATTGCGGCACATTGGCCTCTCATATCATCTGGCTTGGTATTGCGATGCAAGAGATGATTGTGGCTAGACTTGATGAGGCGAGTTGCATTCCATTCCTTGGATGCTCATACTTCCTATCAAGGCGTTCGACGTAGGCATGTACCAATGGCGCATTTGGCATGGCCTTGAAAGTAAGTTATATCAATATGCAAGTTAGTGGAGCTTGCATAAGCCTAAGGATAGTACGAAATGAGTCTGATTTGATGCACCCTTGGCACGAGCAAGACAAGTGCATGCTTTCAATAATGCCTAAGCTAAGTGAAGAGGGGGTATTAGGCCTGCAATGTCTTATGTATAAGCCCAAGGCATGCCTTATTCCTGGATAAGACTCGGTAGTATGACGATTAATCAGCTAGATGCGAAATTCAGTGATGAATTTCCTACATTGAGGCAAGGATTTAAACCATTGTTCTATGGTAAGTTGAAACAGTGTGGAAGCTACATTAGCGGCATCATGCTCCATGATCATGCTTGTAAGGTCAATTGAATGTGCAGTTTCCTAGTGTTAAGGCCCGGTTTGTAGCATCATCATGGTGCATAGGGAGACTTATGTCCTGCTCCCCCTGCCACGCTAGGCGTAATTTTCCGGTCAGTCACATTTAGTATCAGAGCAAGTTCCAAGATAACTCTAGGGACTGTGCGGAGTGGACTCGTCAATGATTATTTTTCTTCAAAGGAAATAAATTTGGAGAGTAAGCCAACTTTTGCATGCATAGAGTTAATAACTATTAGGCCAATTACTTTGCGAATCGAGTTGAGCTTGTTTAAGCGCTGTGAGTTTTCCAGAAAATCTTTCTAGGACGGTGCTGTCAGGTACAGTTGGCTGGTATCCTACTACCACTGGCATAGGGATTGATCACCCATCCGGGACAGTGTGCGTTGTCAGGTTGGCTAGCAACCCATTACGATGGGTAAACGAAAATCCGTCAGGGACGGTGGCTTGCATCCCACTGCACTGGCATTAGAGTTTCGTCCTCACAGTGTTGCTTTAAGATTTTGCATGTCATTTTGATGACATTTTTCAACTTGTGAACCTTAGGGATTCCTGAGTGGTGGTATGGGACGCCCCTTTGGATGCCTGGTTGAGATATCCTTTTGGCAACTGTCCAATTAAGATTCTCGGTAATGTTGTGGACTCTTTTTGGATTCCTGAGTATGCGGTATGGGACGTTTTCTCATAAGGTCCTAATTGATGTTCCATGAAAAATTGAAGAAACGTTGAGTGATTTCTGAGCATCTGGTATGGGACTTTTGCTCAAGAATCCAAAACGGAGAGATTGTCCACAATAGTTTTTGTCTTGAATTACGGGGAAGAAATTCTTTAAGGGGTCAATGATGTAACACCCCGAATTTTCAGGATGGCGCATGCTTAAAGATGTGTCATGGCACGAGATGAAGCTTCATCTCAAGCTCATGTTGCATTAAGAGGAAAATTGTCCTAGAGTTAGTATAGCGCCAAGTATGGTGCATTTCGAAGGCATATTGGCCAAGGACCAATGTTGCATCATCATGAAGAAAGTGTAAACCACCTATTATTATGTTGCACTTTGTCGAAAAAAGTTTATGATTACTTTATGCTTTGAAATTTACTGTAACTATAAAATTACATATTGAGATTTGGGATGACAATGTAACTATAAAATTACATATTGAGATTTGGGATGACAATGAAGGAAAAAAAAAAGGGAAAGAAGGTAATAATAATCACTCCAACTGCATTCTATGGACAATCTAGAAAGAAAGAAATGGAAGAATCATTACTAAGGAAAGAGCTAGAGACAAAGATGAAATGATCAATAAGGTGAAAGAACTCCAGTAGAGTTCCATTACAACTGGTCTTTTTACAATTCTTTGAAGGAACCTTAAGCTAAGTCTTACGAAAGAGGGAACATACCACTTGAACACTGTTGATGCGTCATCTTGGGAGGTAGGCCTAAGTCTTATGATGAAAAAAGAAAGAAAAAAAAAACTAAGCGAGAGAAATTTGGGGAAAAAAATGAGAAATCATTCCTCGTTTTAAGATACTAATTATATTAAATCCGAGCAATGGGTTCAACTTTAAATTCAAATTATATTAAATTATAAAAAAATTAAAAAAAGTTAAAAAAATATGAAATCTCACTAAATAACTTCTCTGGCGAGGTATAAAATCTCGCCCAACTTTTGGTTCCCTCGTAGCTTTCCTCGTTTGGAGGAGAGACAGGGGAACAATAGGTTTTTGCCATACTTTTCTGTCAAATCATTCTCCAGCCCCCCAAAAGTTTCATTTACATCTAATCTAACAGTCAACGCTTTTTTTTTTTAATCAAATTTAGGAATTCAAATAGGTAAATTTTGTTACTTTTCGGATACTTTTCCCTTCCTACTCTTTTGTAATCGGGTGGGTTGGTGTTTTCAGCTCTACAACTCTTAATCTTTTTTCAACTTTTTTTTCCTTTTTTTTTACATTTTTTTTCTCACTATTTTTGGCGACCCTTTTGAGTTTTTTCTTTTTTCCCATTCCCTGTCATAAAAAAGAAAAACGATGAGATCCAAATCTCACAAATCATATACAAATGCAATGCACCAAAGCAGTCTCTCATTAAAAATAAATGCTTCAAGAGTACATTATTTGCTACAAAAGTATGAAACCAATGTCATATCCGGTGTTTGATATCCTATTCTTCCCTGTCAAGCTATGCACCGCCACTATCACATAAATCTAGCCATGCCACGACAGGCAAGTAGGCATGGTTGCTAAAGGCAAACACGAAAAATATTAGGGAGGATACCAAATCCATAGACCCGGTGTTCAAGATTAGCTTACTTTATATGGATTGGTAGTAGAATGTATGATTGCTTATGGCAAGTACCAAAATTGCTAGGGTAAGTATCAATTCACCCAGCGTTGAAAATTGGTTTATTTGACATGCATCGGTATTGATCCTATCAATACTACCCCGTCTTCTTTTTTTTTGATGCAAAAAAGAGAATTTATTAGAAACTGGAATCTGTTACACCTTGTATATCAGCATGTAATGCTTCAACAATAAAGTTTGGTGGATATTGTATCCAATTCCTACAAATATGAAACTTCCTAGAGTGCTACTGCTTAGCCATCTTATCTGCTGGTTTATTTAATTTCTTACTAATAAATTTGCAAGTCCATAATGGATTCTTGCTAAGTAAACCAATAACGTCAAGAATGAGAGCTTGTGATTCCCATCTAACTTTAGTGTAGTCCCCATTTGTTGCTGCTACATTTTGTGCATCGATTTCAAAATAAACTTGTTGTAGTTTGAGTTCCTATGCCCATCGTATAGCTCGCAACAGACTTTCCACCTCTGCATGTTCCGCGTCTAGATGTCCACTATCATAGATGTAGCATCCTCGTTCAAAGGCACCTGTAAATTCTCGGAGGATTAGACCAATACCAGTATGAGTTTCAGACATAACTTTTTTAAAGGAAGCATCACAACAAATAGAGTATGAAGGTGCAACAGGTGGTAACCAAAAAACAGATGCATGGTTAGTTATGTTATTGCTACTGCCTAAACCAGTGTTTCCCTTAATCATGCTGCTTCCCGTCATGTTGTTAAGATATTGTATGCTGCGTATAACTTCAATTGGGTTTGGTTTCTTTCCATCAAAGACATTTCTGTAATGTTCCTTCCAAATCTCCCAGCATGCATTCGCCATTTTTACTATCCAGTCGATGTCTAACCTGAAATGGTTGTTTGTGAACCAGCTTCTGATCCACTGAGATACATTATGATTTACATCTTCCATGCTTCTTCTTGTGCCTGGAATTGAGGTCCATAAATCTTAGGCAAAAGCGCAGTTCCAAACAATATGTTTGGTAGTCTCTATGCGTTGTTGACACAAACTGCAAGTATCTCCACTGTAATGCTGAACTCTTGCCATGCGCTCACTAGAAGGAATGATATCTTGTACACACTTCCATAGGAAAGTCTTGATTCTGGGCAGCGTATTTAAAGTCCAAAGTTTTTTCCAAAAAACTTCCATTTCAGTATCATGGGGAGTAACTGTGTTAGTCTTTAGTTCAACCAATTTCTTATAAGCCGACTTTACTGTGAATTTACCATTGCGAGTGAGTGTCCATACTAATCTATCTATATAATTTGCTGGAATCCTCGTACTGATGATTTTCTGAACATCTGCAGAAGAGAATAGCTGATATAGAATTGTAACCTTCCATGTGTTTGTCTCTTGATCAATAAGATCACTGACAGTACTGAAGTTGACTGCAATATCAAAGTATGATATTGTTATTGGTGGCTCTTGTGCTCCTATTATCCAGTTATCCTTCCAAGTTAAGATTCTCTTACCATTCCCAAGCGACCAGAAGCTGTATTTATGCACAAATGGTACTTCACCTTGAATACTCTGCCAGGCCCATGTTGTGTTCTGTTTCTTCTTTGAGTGTAGAATCGATGTAACTGGGAAATTCTTTCCTTTAAAGCTTTGGCCCAAAGCTGGTGAGAGTTATAAAATATTCTCCAGACATATTTTGCCAGAAGAGCTTTGTTAAAACATTCCAGATCACGAAACCCTAAACCTCCATTGTTTTTGTGAGTGTTGATTCTATCCCAAGAGATAAAGTAAACCCCTCTTCCTTCTTTCTTTTTCCACCAGAATCTTCTTTGAACTCCATCCATTTCACTTAATGTCTTCTTTGGGATTTTTAGGATTCCCATTTGATGAAATGACATTGCATTGAGAACGTGTTTTACCATCACTGATCTACCTGACTGAGTGAGGAACTTGCCATTCCATTTTAGCAATCTTGTCTTCATTCCCTTCACAAGAGATGAGAAGGATGAAGTTTTTTTTTCTGTTTAGAAACAATGGGATACCTAGGTATTTTTCATCAAGAGACATCTTCTTTATCTTCAATCTTTTTAATAAAATCCTGCAATTCCTTGAGTGCAAGTGTTTTGAGAAGAAGACAGCTGATTTTTGAAAATTTATTTGTTGCCCAGAAGCTAACCCAAATTCCTTTATAATTTGAAGAAGATTATCAGCATTGTGGATATCATCCTTCACAAAAAGCAAACATTCGTTTGCAAATAAAATATGTGAAACTGGTGGTGCGTTTCTTGTGATTTTGATGCCCTGGATTTTCTTTTCACTTTAAGCCTTAGCTAAGCTTCTCGTAAACATCTCCATTGTGAGTAAGAACAGATAGGGTGACAATGGGTCACCCTGTCTTATTCCCCTGCTTGGTTTAAAAGCCTTACATGGTGAACCATTTAGCAATATCTTTATCTCCGATGTACTGACACACTCTTGTATTAAGTTGCAAAAATGATTTTCAAACCCAAAACCTTCAATTATTCTCCTTAGAAAAGACCATTATACACGATCAAACGCCTTTGACATATCCAATTTTAACGCCATGTAACCTTTCTTTGTTTTCTTTCTTCTCATGCAATGAATAATTTCAAACGCAAGAGTGATGTTGTCTCCAATTTGCCTCCCCGGTACATAAACTTCCTGCATTGGTGAGATCAACTTCTCCATCAATGGTTTTAGTCGTAAAGCCATTATTTTTGTGATGAGTTTGTATGTTGTGTTGCATAAGGCTATTGGCCTATAATTTCCAGCTACTTGTGACAATTGCACTTTTGGTATTAAACAAAGATTTGTCTTGTTCATCTTTCGGAGCATCCTTCCGCTTGCAAAGTTTTGTATCATCTGAATAACATCATCTTTTGTTGTATTCCATTGTGTCTGAAAGAAGCCTGGTGAGAAGCCGTCTGGGACAAGTGCTTTCCATGACTGCATGCTTTTTAAGGCTGTGAGAATTTCTTCTTATGTACGTATGCTGATTAGAGCTGCATTCTCCTCATCTGTGATACACTTTGGCAAGATGCTGAAAAGTTCTTTATTGCTTTCTGGAATGGTTGTACACATAATATTTGAGAAGTGTGATGTAAAATGCTCCTCAAGTTTCTCTCTAGATCCAAAAAAGCCATGATTGTCCTCAACCCAAAACAACACGAGTCAAAAGTTCCCCCTTCATATTTTTTCAAATTCAAAAATTTCCCACTAAACGTGCCCGTACAATATGCCGAAACATAAGCACCAACCATATTTGGAGATATACTTTCCACAAGTATTCTGTTATTCTAATACCAAAAATCTCAGGTCAATTACTTCATCAAAAGCTTCTCCTAATTCTTAGGATTGATAATTGTCACCTAAGGAAAGCCCTCACACAGGAAGAGATACATAGTTTAAATACTGCAAAGAAATCGAAAAACCCTACTTGCAACAAACCCATAATCGGAACAACTTTTGCTTCTGGTAATCTCAAAAGTAATCTACTCATGGCTCAAACTCAGAGAACCCTATTGTTGATGGTGGTTTTTAGCTTAGGGTTAAAATCGTAAAACGCGCATCTGACATGACGTCACTATGACCACTAGCACATTTATTGAATCAACCAGCATGCCTACATAAGAATTACCAGGGTACCTTTTTTTTATATACATGCGTCATGTTCCACGGCAGAACCCTTAGTATTGACTGACATCATCTTTGTATATACAAAACCCTAATTCTCGCAACACCGTGCCAATGGAAAACCATGCCAGCCACGTCTCCGCGCCAAGGCATGCCAACCATGCCAGCCGCACCACCGTGCCAATGGCAAACCATACCAGCCACGTCTCCGCGCCAAGGCATGCCAACCATGCAAGCCGCACCACCGTTCCAATGGCAAACCATGCCAGCCACGTATCTGCGCCAAGGCATGCCAACCATGCCAGCCGCACCACCGTGCCAATGGCAAACCATGCCAGCCACGTCTCTGCGCCAAGGCATGCCAACCATGCCAGCCGCACCACCATGACAATGGCAAACCAGCCAGCCACGTCTCCGCGTCAAGGCATGCCAACCACACCACCATGCCAATGGCAAACCATGCCAACCACGTATCCGCACCAAGGCATGCCAACCATGCCAGCCGCACCACCGTGCCAATGGCAAACCATACCAGCCACGTCTCCGCGCCAAGGCATGCCAACCATGCCAGCCGCACCACCGTGCCAATGGCAAACCATGCGAGCCACGCATCTGCGCCAAGGCATGCCAACCATGCCAGCCGCACCACCGTGCCAATGGCAAACCATGCCAGCCACGTCTCTGCGCCAAGGCATGCCAACTATGCCAGCCGCACCACCGTGCCAATGGAAAACCAGCCAGCCACGTCTCCGCGCCAAGGCATGCCAACCACACCACCGTGCCAATGGCAAACCATGCCAACCACGTCTTCGCGCCAAGGCATGCCAACCATGCCAGCCGTACCACCGTTCCAATAGCAAACCATGTCAGCCACGTCTCCGCGCCAAGGCATGCCAACCATGCCAGCCGCACCACCGTGCCAATGGCAAACCATGCCAGCCACGTCTCCGCGCCAAGGCATGCCAACCATGCCATCCGCACCACCGTGCCAACGGCAAACCATGCCATCCATGTCTCCGCTCCAAGTCATGTCAACCATGCCAGCCGCACCACCGTGCCAATGGCTAACCACGCCAGCCACGTCTGCGCGCCAAGGCATGCCAACCATGCCACCCGCACCACCGTGCCAATGTCAAACCATGCCGGCTACGTCCCGGCGCGCCAAGGCATGCCAACCATGCCGTAAAAATTGTCACGAAAAAGGGGGTGTAAAAAGCAAAAAGAAAATAAACAAAGCAATTAAAAGATAAAGTTGAAAGCAATAAGAGAGACAAGATCAAGGAATCCTTCTTCGTTGCAAAACAATGATTAAAGTTATGTTCTTTTCTACTTGTTATTAGTCATGATTATCACCAACCGTATGATAGCAGTCCGCTTTAGCTAGCCCCAAAATCCCTTATTTCACCGAGTAACAAGTCCGCTTAGTTATCGAGTTATATTCAAAAGAACCACCTTGAGGTTCGCTTACAAGATGTAATTCCCCCGAATGCATTAAGATCTATGAATTTAGGTTTAAACTAGTAGTTAAACTCGGTTCGCTTGGTCCACTTTCTAGCTTTGTTTTTACACACAATCGCTCCACGGAATCCTCCGCAAGGTCTCGTGTTTGCTACTTATGTAAAGAGTCAAAAACGATTACTTATCTCCTAACTTTCACTAGCTTTAGATTAAATCGACAAATCAATTTAGTTGGCCACCCAAACAATCTATCAATCAATCATGAATGTCTTTAAGATCATTCCTATTAGTAAAAACAAACGATAATCATGTGAAAACTTCAAGATAGAATTGAAACAAAACTTCAAATCATATATTAAGAACTAGGAATTCATCCTCAATCAATAATAAAATTAGCTACTCATGCTAAAGAGTTCACACAAAGAATAAGAAAAGAAAAGTGTTGTGTGTGTAGAGATGTGTGTAAAGATGTAGAAAACTTCTCTATTTATAGGCTTCAATATTCTCCAAATCTTCCAAGGAATAAATCCTTTTCCTTTTGCAATTCAATTTCCAAATCCAAGCCTTTTCTAAACTCTTCCATCTTCTCTTTCCAAGTTTGAGCCCAATTCTCCATCCAATTCCTAGTCCAAGTCTTCACACCCATGAGAGAAGTCCATAGAAAATTCTGGATTTTTGGCTCGAAAAAATCTGGTATTATGGCTTAATCCGGCCGAATAGTCACCGTAGCAACCTTTGAATATCACTGCCGTCGGAATCTTCTTCTCCGTCAAGGAATATTCCGATTCTGTTAACCGACCTAACCTGCCTCTTACGTTAGTCAACTAGGTCAAGGCGGAGATGGTGAGTTAGCTTAATCGGCTCTTGAGTCGGCCGACTCGGCTTACTCGTTGAGTTGGATCGGAGAATCACCAGTTAACTCGTGTGAATGGATTGGAAGCGAGTTCGGCTGTTTCTCGGTCATTTCCGTGCCTAACTTTCCGGCCATTCTTTTAACTTCATTCCTCAGAATGTACATGTATCCTACACATACATCTATTTCAAACCGCCGTTCACATAACATCATCGAGCCTTAACGAATCTATTCTGCGATGCTATCATAGCCACACTACCAATTTCTTCATTTTCATAGCAACAAGAACCCCTCTACAATCAACAAGCTATTCCATAACCATTCGCTCACAAAGACCCAGACCCATACATTTACCACTAGACTCGAGCTTCATAAATTGCCACTTGCTCTCAATCTTCGAACCTATTGCTATTCTTGTCCTTGCTCAAACAACAAGAACCACCACTGCTTCTTCTCGCCCAAATCCAAATTTCAGTCCAGCCACACGATCAATCATGCCACAAGCTCCATCTGCAAACGAACCCCACAACACCAAAACTCACAAGATCCATCTCTCGTTTAAACTCCAAATCACTCCTTCATGCTCAGCCATAACAAAGGCACAACATCAACTCTAATAACAAAGAGCTCATTCAAATTACTCAAGACACAAGCGTGAAGTGAACCAACATCATCGACTTCTCAATCCCGCATTGCACTCAAAGTCACTACTCAAAGCCAACTCCGCAATCGCAAGCTACAAACCATCTCACTGAATAACTCCACAACCAGCTGCATCCTTTAGCTTTCACAGCTCATCTCAGGCCACCTGCAGCAGCTGCTTTCCCGCAACCATTCCCAATTCTCGACTGCAACAAACAAATCCAGAACAAAACCATTTCTCGACCTCATCAGCAGCAGATACATCCACCAAACCCTGATTCATTTCCATCATTAGCAGTTCAATCTCCCTGTTCTCAATTCAAAACCCATTTTCCTAAGCATCAACAGATTCATACATCTCAGACACCTCTTCAATCGCCATCGAACTCATCTTCAGAAACCCAGCATCTCCATCGATCTGTGGAAACTTTTTTTTCTCTTATATCATTTCTGAAATCAATCCTCTGCAAATCCTACTCGTTCACAGCCACGAATCAATCAAACCCATTTCTGATTTTCAGCTGAAACTTCGAACCCTAATTTCTTCATCATCTCATCACAACAGATCCCCTTTTGTATCTTCAATTCGTGTCAACAGCTCCATCTTCCAAACACAGCACCTCCGTCTTCAATCACTCATGGCGGAAACCAGCAATTTTCAGATTCAAACTTCTTCTCTCGGACAAAGCAAATCGATGCTTGCAGGCTGCGCTCGCTTTTCTTCCCTCTCGATGAATGAAGAAAATGAGAGAAAACATATCTCTCGATAGTAAGGTTGAGTTAGGTCCGGATGGGTACACCCAGGATAAGATCCACCCCCAACTGGGTGCCCTGAGTAACTATATTGGTGCCTTTAACATTTCCTCTTTTAAAACAAAACCGCTACCCCTTAACATGTGTCTGGGCTCCTAATAGTGTCTGCCTATAAATGACAATTTTGCCCTTTTTCTCAAATTGGGTGATTTCTTCTTCTTTTCCTCCGTGTGACTCCAAAGTAGCTACAAAACTCAAAACAAGCGTAAAATACATAATTTACAAGAAAAATAGCAAAGAAAGCATAAACAATAGATAGTAAATAGGATGTATTCTACACCCTATCAAATTCCCCCACACTTAGACTTTGCTAGTCCTCGAGCAAATCAAAAACTAAAAACTCACAACTTCAAAGCGTTCAAGCGTCCCAAGCATCCAAAGAGCTATGAGGACATAGAGTTTACGCATTCTAGTAATAAGAAGTTAGAAATACTAAAGAACATATTCTCATTCTTAAATGTTGAGTGAGAAATAACCACACCATAATGAGAGAACGCGTGTTTGAGAAACGATCAATAAGCATTTCGCCTCGACTTCTTCCTCACCAAATAAGATTTTATGATAATTGCACTCAAAAGACGGCTTTTTATGGATCTCACATGTGTGCAGGTAGGAATGAAGATAGAATTCCTGCAACACGTTGAATGGTGGGAAGGACATCTTCCGAAATTTTGAAAAACCCACATCTTTTAATATTTTGAAAAACCATTTTTTCTAACGATCTCTAAGAAAGGAAATCAACCACTTATATCGAGGATGAGATTACTTACTTACCTTCACATCCGATCGCCAATTATGATAACACCATTCTCACGGCATCCAATAGAAACGTCTTCCGCTCCTCGTCTTTAACTTCTTGGTCTTCGTCTTCGGTTTCAACTATTGGTCATAAACCCTCGAATTTCATAAATCCTTAACAATTTATAACTCTTTACCTTAAATCCTTGTCACGCTGAAACTTCCTTATAAATTTTCCTTCCCCACGGCTTATTAACAAAACAAATATTTCTCTTTTTTTTTCTCTTTTATTTTTTTTTTTTTCTTTTCTTCAATTTTTTTTTTTTTTTTTTTTTCGTTCCGTTGCTTGTAAACCTTAAACTTTTCCAACTTTCCTTGTAGATTTTGATGTCGCTCCTTGTTGATGATGATGGTGTTTCTATGGATCCGTTGTTGTCGAGAGAGAGAATGGTGCTAATCGCAAATCGAACTACAAGAAGGAGGCTTTCATCTATAGACGTCACCTCATGATTGACAAAATTAGCACTCAAGAGATCAAAGAGTAGTGCTTATTGGTGGGAGGTTGGGTAGCTCACCATTCTACCGGAATTTACGTACGGTGACACACACTCAAAAGAAGCTCTTTAGTAAATGGAAGAATTTAAGGTCTATCCTCACATGATATGAATACGGGTAGTCTCCACTAATGATTGATCGGCAACTCTAATAATGCATTTCTCCCACTGCACCAAATTCGCATCACCGGCATGATTAAATCCATTATTTAACACTCTAACAAACAAGAAATCCGAATGTAGTTCTCTAACATTTCCAAGTTCAATTATGTCGGTCAAAATCTCTATGTAAACATACCTAGAAGTATGCTAGTGACTCTAAAATCTCTAAAAGTTGAAGGTTTTATGTAAAACTCTTTTTTTTTTTTTTTTTTTTAAAAATTTCAATAATTTTTTTTTTTTTTAATAAACATGCTTGACCACTCCCCCACACTTAAACCTTACATTGTCCTCAATGTAATTGAATCGTCCTAGTAAAGTCAAGGTGGGAAATTTTAACATGATATGAAACAAGAAAAAAGAAATAACAAAAAGCAAAAGGATAAGAAATACAAAACCTATGGGTTGCCTCCCATTAAGCGCTTGTTTTAAAGTCGACGGCCCGACTTGGCTCTTGCAAGATTCATTCCCATATACTAACAATCTGAAAATTTGAGGATCCACCCATAATACTGTTTTGAAAACAATAACTCCATACAAATATTAGCACAAGAAAACAATAGTGAAATTATCGCTCGATGAAATTTCCCCACACTTATTCTCGTCCACACTCGGAAGTGTATAAAGAACATAGAATTTGGGAATTTCCATGTATTCCTCTTGGCAAACCTGCATAGTGTTAGCATCAAGTGTTTCCAATGGTGGATATCTAGAAACAAAATCATCCAAAAAAATACTTTCAAGCACATACATTCAAACCAATAAGAGGTAAAGGAGAAGAGTCAATATGCAAAGGGTTAGACAAACCTTGCACAATTTCTTGTATTATAGAATCCTCTTCATCCTTAAAAAATTCAAGTGAATTACTTACCTCTTGTATATCGTGGTCCTCTATTAAACCTTGCAACCATTCTTCGTCGTTTTCTACCTTAACCAAAGTCTTGGCATCATTAAAATCATTGGCAAGTTCAATTGGGTCTTCCACGAAATCAATGAATGTGGTTTCATCCTCTAGCGTCATCTCTTCAACATTCTCATCATCGAATCGGGCCATTCTTCTCTCATATAATCTTCCTCGGTATAAATTGTAAGATCTTCTTGTGAGGGTGTTACTTTTTACAACAATAGGCAAGTGATATCCAAACTCCTCCTTTTGAATAGGTGAAGGATCTTTATTATGATCCGGAGTTGGAATAACTTCCTCATTGTTGCAACGTTCATACACTTCCGCGGACTCATATCTTTCCCTAAGGAATTTTTCCAAGCACTAAATGCATCATCTTCAAGCTCTACCTTTTGAATAGGTGCTTGATCATTATTAAGATCAAGGCTCGAGTAAGCTACACTAGCGTCTTCAAAAAAGTGTCCAAAGGTTGAAGTAATTTGTTCGTATAATTTCTCCGAATTCCTTTGAATTTCTCGATGTGATTCTTGCAACTTTTGTTGAAGATCCCCAATCATGGCGAGACATCTTATCTCAAAACTAGAGAATTTCGATCATAAACAAAACTATCCTCCCATCCTTGTGATTGTCCACTTACATACCCGTCATAAGGTTGTTGATATGCATGAGAATATCCATAAGGTTCTCAGAGGAATTTGATCATAGCCAAAAGATTGGTTTTGATTGTATCCTAAGGATGGTTGGAAGTTGTCATAATGTTGAGGTTGAAAACCGTATTGATTGTTGTAATATGCTTGCTCTTGTCCACCATACATGGAAATCCAAGACCTGAAATAAGATTCTCAAAACTAAGTTAGATACGATATAGAATCCAACAAAGCAAGAATAAACCAAAAGAAAAATAAAAACAACTAAAATCGTCCGCCGCTCCCACGGCAATGCCCAAAATTTGATGCGTGTCGTAGGTGCAATCAAATTAATTAATATTTCCACTCAATTAAAAATAATATAATGGAAGTCAAGTTTGTTTCCCCACGAGGAGCAAGAGATTCTAGTTGTAAAAATTGTCACGAAAAGGGGGGTGTAAAAAGCAAAAGAAAATAAACAAAGCAATTAAAAGATAAAGTTGAAAGCAATAAGAGAGACAAGATCAAGGAATCCTTCTTCGTTGCAAAACAATGATTAAAGTTATGTTCTTTTCTACTTGTTATTAGTCACATATTATCACCAACCGTAGGATAGCAGGTCCGCTTAGCTAGCCTCAAAATCCCTTATTTCACTGAGTAACAAGTCCGCTTAGTTATCGTTTCTATTCAAAAGAACCACCTTGAGGTTCGCTTACAAGATGTAATTCCCACGAATGCATTAAGATCTATGAATTTAGGTTTAGTACTAGTAGTTAAACTCGGTTCGCTTGGTCCACTTTCTAGCTTTGTTTTTACACACAATCGCTCCACGGAATCCCTCCGCAAGGTCTCGTGTTTGCTACTTATGTAAAGAGTCAAGAAACGATTACTTATCTCCTAACTTTCACTAGCTTTAGATTAAATCGACAAATCAATTTAGTTGGCCACCCAAAAAATCTATCAATCAATCATGAATGTCTTTAAGATCATTCCTATTAGTAAAAACAAACGATAATCATGTGAAAAACTTCAAGATAGAATTGAAACAAAACTTCAAATCATATATTAAGAACTAGGAATTCATCCTCAATCAATAATAAAATTAGCTACTCATGTTAAAGAGTTCACACAAAGAATAAGAAAAGAAAAGTGTTGTGTGTGTAGAGATGTGTGTAAAGATGTAGAAAACTTCTCTTTATAGGCTTCAATATTCTCCAAATCTTCCAAGGAATAGAATCCTTTTCCTTTTGCAATTCAATTTCCAAATCCAAGCCTTTCTAAACTCTTCCATCTTCTCTTTCCAAGTTTGAGCCCAATTCTCCATCCAATTCCTAGTCCAAGTCTTCACACCCATGAGAGAAGTCCATAGAAAATTTTGGAATATTTGGCTCATGGGAAAATCGGTATTATGGCCGGAATCCGCCGAAATAGTCACCGCCGGCAACTTTGAATATCACTCGCGGTGGACCTGGAATCTTCTTCTCCGTCAAGGAATATTCCGTTACAACCGACCGACCTAACGGTCTTACATTAGTCAACTAGGTCAAGGCGGATGGTGAGTTAGCTTAATCAGCTCTTGAGTCGGTGACTCGGCTTACTCGTTGAGTTGGATCGAGAATCACCGAGTTAACTCGTGTGAATGGATTGGAAGCCGAGTTAAGGCCGTTTCTCGCCATTTCCGGAGCCTAACTCCGCCATTCTTTTTAACTTCATTCCTCCTAATGCACATGTATCCTACACATACATCTATTTCAAGCAATCGCCAAAGTTCATAACATCATCGAGCCTTAACCAATCTATTCTCGCGATGCTATCATAGCCACACAACCAATTTCTTGACTCATAGCAACAGCAACCCCTCTGCAATCAACAAGCTATTCCATAACCATTCTGCTCACAGCACCAGACCCATACATTTACCACCAGACTCGAGCTTCATAAATTGCCACTTGCTCTCAATCTCAGAACCTATTGCTATTCTTGTCCTTGCTCAAACAACAGCAACCACCAGCTGTTTCTTCTCAGTTCCAAATCCAGCTCAGTCCAGCTGCACAGTCAATCATGCCACAGCTGCAACGAACCCCACAACACCAAAACTCACAAGCTCCATCTCTGTTTAAACTCCCAATCACTCCTTCATGCTCAGCCATAACAGTGCACAACATCAACTCTAATAACAACAGCTCATTCAAATTACTGCACACAGCAGCAGCTGAACCAACATCATCAGCTTCTCAATCCTGCATTGCACTCAAAGTCACGGCTCAAAGCCAACCTGCAATCAGCAAGCTACAAACCATCTCACTGAATAACTCCACAACCAGCTGCATCCTTTAGCTTTCACAGCTCATCTCAGGCCAACTGCAGCAGCTGCTTTCCCGCAACCATTCCCAATTCTCGACTGCAACAAACAAATCCAGAACAAAACCATTTCTCGACCTCATCAGCAGCAGATACATCCACCAAACCCGATTCATTTCCATCATTAGCAAATTCAATCTCCCCTGTTCTCAATTCAAAACCCATTTTCCTAAGCATCAATAGATTCATACATCTCAGACACCTCTTCAATCGCCATCGAACTCATCTTCAGAAACCCAGCATCTCCATCGATCTGTGGAAACTTTTTTTCTCTTATATCATTTCTCGAAATCAATCCTCTGCAAATCCTACTGCTCACAGCCACGAATCAATCAAACCCATTTCGATTTTCACTAAACTTGAACCCTAATTTCTTCATCATCTCATCACAACAGATCCTTTTGTATCTTCAATTCGTGGTCAATGACTCCATCTTCCAAACACAAAGACCTCCGTCTTCAATCACTCATGGCGGAAACCAAAGAATTTTCGATTCAAACTTCTTCTCTCGGACAAAGCAAATCAAGAAGAAATGCGCCGCTTTTCTTCCTCTCAGATGAATGAAGAAAATGAGAGAAAACATATCTCTCGATAGTAAGGTTGAGTTAGGTCTGGATGGGTACACCCCAGGGATTAGATCCACCCCCAACTGGGTGCCCTGAGTAACTATATTGGTGCCTTTAACATTTCCTCTTTTAAAACAAAACTGGCTACCCCTTAACATGTGTCTGGGCTCCTAATAGTGTCTGCCTATAAATGACAATTTTGCCCCTTTCTCAAATTCGGTGATTTCTTCTTCTTTTTCCTCCGTGTGACTCCAAAAGTAGCTACAAAACTCAAAACAAGCGTAAAATACATAATTTACAAGAAAAATAGCAAAGAAAGCATAAACAATAGATAGTAAATAGGATGTATTCTACACCCTATCACATGCCAGCCGCACCACCGTGCCAACCACGTCTCTGCGCCAACGCATGCCAACCATGCCAGCCGTACCACCATGCCAGCCACGTCTCCTGCGCCAAGCATGCCAACAATGCCACCGCACCACCATGCTAGCCACGTGCCTCAAGCGCCAAGGCATGCCCCGCACCACCGTGCCAATGAAAAAACATGCCGACCACTTATCCACGCCAAAATAAAGGGTTGCAATGATCAACGGCTACCCTTCTCTTTGAGATGCAGATCTCGACCATCCAAGTTCGCCACCTAACGCATCGCAACTTGTGGCCCAAATCAAAACACCACGGTTTGCATTAAACCCTAGTTTTGGCTGCGCCTATACCATGCCAGCCTTTCCTTCACGTCACTGGCTTCCAAAATGAAGGGTTGCAATGATCAACGGCCACCTTTAAATCTAAGATGCAGATCTTAACCGTCCAAGGCCACCTGCTAACGCGTGGCAACTTGTGGCACAATGCCAAGCCTTAATTGTGGTCGCGCCCAAACTACGCCAAGACCCGACCTTTGGCCGCGCCTAACTACACAAAAATCTAGCTTGCAGCCATACTTTCATGCCGCGAGCTACCAAACGAAGGGTTGCAATAATCAACCGCTACCCTTCTCTTTGAGATGCAGATCTCGACCACACAAGTTCGCCACCTGACGCATGGCAACTTGCGGCCCAAATCCAAACATCACGGTTTGCGCCTAAACCCTAATTTTGGTCGCGGCTACTCTATGACCAAGCCATGCTCAACGCTGGCTGCTACAAACGAAGGGTTACAATAATCGACGTCTACCCTTCTCTTTGAGATGCAGATCTCGACCATCCAAGTTCGCCGCCTAACGCATGGCAACTTTCGTCCCAATGCCAAAACATCACGGTTTGCACCTAAACCCTAATTTTGGCCGCGCCTACTCTATGGCAAAGCCATGCTCAACGCTGGCTGCTAAAACGGAGAGTTGCAATAATCAACGGCTATCCTTCCCTCTGAGATGCAGATCTTGACCGTTCAAGTCCGCCACCTAACTTGCGGCACAAAGCCAAAACATCACGGTTTGCACCCAAACCCTAATTTTGGTCGCGCCTATTCTATGGCAAAGCCATACCGACTCTACCATGGCCACTGGCATGCCACCATGCCACACGTAACACCATGCTACACGTTTTCCCATAAAAATACTCCAGGACATCTAACACATGTCACAAACCGAGGGATGCTCATAAAGGGTATTGGTTTGGCGGTTTAACAGGCGTGCGGCGTACACTACGCCCGTTACATGAAAGTGTCATAAGAATAAGGCGGTTAGTAAATACATGGAGTAATGGTGAAAACACTTTCATTCATTATGGAACATCAATTCCAGTCGTTATTGGTTACCACCTCCTCCCATTTACTCATCCTTTTCTATTTCTTACAATACCAGAGTACGTTTCACTCGGACTTGTAAAAAGAGGTCTTACATATTTCCACCAAACAATAAGATTTGGGTCAGAGCATACAACACTCGGGGAACCACTTGCTAGCTTTCCCATCTCAGATTTCACTTTCTCTACAAGTCAAAACTACTCTTCCGAATCAACTATTCTATCTCAACGCTATCTTTGCTTACCTCCCTAAAACCAACCTTTCTCCTTCACTTTGTGACCGAAGCAAGTCTGGAACGGACATTTCTTGGTTTAGGTCGGATTTGTACAGATTGATTCTCGAATCTAAAGTACTCCCTTACAGTACATTTTTTAAGGTTTAGACTCGCTCACCCACTCACGCGAAATTACCGAAATCAGCGTAGCAACCGTTTCACCTAAAAAATTGGCGACCACATCGGATGATTGATCTTTCGGTCACACCGCCAATTTTCAAACTTTCGATCTCATCCTTCGACTCGCCTCGGGACGATAGCGACAAACGAGCCGCCCGAGGATCAACGACTCGGTTACCGGGCGGCCCACACTAATCCGCGACACGACAAGGGATGACTGGGACTTCCCGCAGGTTAGAAGAAAAACGATCCGACCAGTCGATCGACGACTCGGCCATCGATGACTCGGGGACGATCGGGGACTTTCCACAATCACGATGGTGCTTCCCACAAAACTCGACTTACACCCTAAGATTCATTTTTTTGGTCGAGATCCGAAAACCGAGTGTTTTTCTAGACAAAATACATGATTTACTACTTCAAGTCTTCACAGAGATGATAAAAATCGATAGCCATATTGTTCTCATGTTTCATTTCGCTTTCTACTGTCGCACAACATTCACAATTCCATGGCTTTCCTGGGGTACTTATGCTACTTATAGTCATAACCAAAACAACATTATTCTAAAACAATTCATTCCAAAAGAATAATCCAAAACCCTCATAGATAACATTTATCTATCAATTCAAATCAAACCATAAACCAGGTGCTTTGTTTGCCTTTCAAAAAAAAAAAGGGAAAGCCAACCCTTTTATAGGCATAACACTTTTTGGAATTTGAACAAGGAAAGGATCTCCTATTTGAGCTACGTATGGAAAAAGACAACTGGGCCCGCAAGAACAAAGCCTCACGGTGCCCAACGGTCCGTGCCACGCCAAGCCAGCGCCGTGCCATGCCAACAGTCAGCGCCCACGCCATGCCAGCACCCATTCCAAGCCGATCCAGCGCTAACATCTTGCATCTTTAGGTGCCAAGAAACTTGCATCATTTCTGGCGCTAATAGCTTGCATCCTTCCAAATAAGCATGACTTGCACCCTTCCAGCGCCATCTTCTCAGCTCCACAACCAGCCAAAGCAGCGCTATCCTCACCCTTCGAAATAGCGCCATGGCTCCAGCACTCCGTGATCAAAACCGTGTCGTCTCTGCACGATACACCTACGATCACCAGAACTAGAGCCGCTTCCGCCACCACAACGTTTCTTCAAGTATGACAACTCCAATCGTCACCGGAGACGCTTTACTCCACCATCGGAGCAAGATACTCGGAAGATCCGAAGAAGCCGACCTCCTTTACCACTTTGTTGATTTGATGAAAAGACAAAAGGTTCTCGTAAGGCTCAGATAGACGTGTTTATAACTCAAGAAGAGATACCTATTTCCTCAAGACACTGACGGAGCGGCCACCATAAGAGTCACGTCAACCCAAGAGGAGATGACAAAGAATACTTTTAATATCCGGCGCAGGCACTTCAGCAGGACGTGCGTTTATAGATGAAGAGGCTCGCGTTGCTCTTGAATGCACAATAGAAGGGAATCAGCAATCCAATTTCATCACACGTAAAGATCAGGAACAAATTCTCCAAAATCGAAAGCAAAGGAAATCAAAGAACCTCCCGAGTTCACGAGACCCTCTTCCGTCGGAGCGCACGATTTCGGGGACTTCGCCCACAAAGTTGTGCGTCTATGCCGAAAGCAAATATGTGAGATTTTATATTTCTCCAAGGCGTAGCGTCCAAGACATGTTTGCATCCCTCAACCGCACCGCATCGGAAAGCAGGTGTTTCCATCCAAGGAAGCCGTTCCCAAACCCCAACCTCTCCTAGAAAGCACGATCGATAGATGGAACTGGGGACTCCTAACCTCTGAGGGATGTCGAGTTTGACAGAACGCTGAGTGACGCGGTCTCCGACTTCAACATGGTAACCGTCAAGGCTCTGAGAGTTTCAAGGTGCCGTTTCAACGTTCTCTACAGAAGTGACTCCGCTTGAACGTTCCCAGCAACGACTCCGCTTCAATGTTCGCTTCAACAGCCGCTCCACTTCAACGTTCGCTCCAGCAGCCGCTCCGCTTCAGCGTTCTCTCTATAAGTTGCTCCAAGATCCGAAGTCGAAGCTTCAGCGCTTGGCTCCTTGAGTTTCAACGTCCTCTCCAAGAGTCGAAGCCGCTTCAACACCACCCCTTCTTGCAAAGGGTCGTGGCACCACACTCCCCATGTCAAGGATCAAAATCCAGCCATCCAATCTTCGTAGTCATGGCCACCTTTTGATCCATCCCGCCAAAACTCGTGACCATGGATGAGTTTCGCTTACGCATCCAACCAATCCTTTACTTCCATGGATGCCCATACAATTCTAGCCAACCTACATTATTCCCATGACATGTAGTCTCTTCGATTACATCGCTACAAGAATCACAGCTCATTTGTTGATACCAGATGAGCTTCACCACAAAGAACAATCACTACAAAGATCTACACGTAATCCCTTCGATGTCAAATCTCATAAGACACAATAACCAAAATGTCATAGCCACAACAAGGTCATCTACTCTTCAAGGGTGTAGCGTAAGAATATCATCACGTCTCTGTCTAGAAGACGCCTTCAACACTTTACAAGGCCACGGTGGATCCCAAGCTCGCTCGAGGAAAACAACTTGAGAAACTAAAGAAAATGCGACGGGGACTCGCTCATCGCAGCCCATCCCGATGACCATCAAAGACTCATGAGATAACTCGAGACGCGGGTTAAAAACATTTTCTTGAAGAAACAGAGGAAGCCACGATAAACAACATAACTCTCTCATTCCTACCTCTTCGTATCCGTAATATTTCGTCCATGTGCATCTCAAGAACACATTCGTAATAGTACAATAAGCTTGTATCAAACAAGGTGGACATGGATTCAAGGCGATGCAATGAAAGTAGGCTACACAAGGAGACGCCTAGCACGGATGCTTTCACTCCCCTCAACCTAGTTATTTATGATTTCAACATCATCACTTCCGAAGTTTTACGAGCCGCTGGAATTTCTCGGCACATGAAGCCGCACATGTGCATCAAGACTCCAAAAGCACGCCACAAAGATACATTCACATATTCGGCCATGCCATCGGATCTAATAGAAATATAACTGGGACCGCTCACCGCATCCCATTACATACGATAGTCAAGATTCAGTGTTGGTTCAAGGGTGTCCCCAGGGCAAAGTCCTTGAAGACTTGATAGCGATGACGTTGGCAAAGGAATGTCTCCTAACTCATCTATTTCATCCTATGGCTTCGGAAGATTTCTACCATGCAATCATCCACGGCATATCATCATCATCGCGATCAGAAGGTCCAGACACTGAACAACCTAAAATCAAGGATGGACCGACAACGCAACCAAAATATCCAAGATTAGCCCTGACATGATCATTTCCAAGCATATATTTCATCCATCCATCCCAAGTATGCAAGGGAGTTTTGGTAAATTTGGAATCCACTGGAGAGACACCGCAGATGAAAGCACAGATCCGGCATTTAACGTAAGAGGGTCGATACCTCTTTTCATGCGAGACGTAGTTTCTAGAGTTTGAACGGAATGAAGATTCCTTCTGCTCCATGAATAGATGATCAAGCGTGACTATGCTACCTCTGGCCGCATCATCCCTCCCGATTTTATCATGGGATGTTTTCACTCTCCCTAAACGAGCCTCGTAACCTAAATATTCCCGCGTAGAGAGATAGAAAATTCTTTTCCAATAGAAATGGAGGGGCACCGTCAAAATCCGAGTTCGTACGAGAATTCTACAACGATTCTAGTAAAGGGCGCTAATTAGGGTTTCGGCATGCCAAACCCTAATTTAGACAAAGTTGCCATCATTCCACGGAATTGAAGCCGGTCGTCATCCTTCCAAGAAACTCAAGCTAGCTCCACTCCAAGCCGCGCAACGCCTGCTTCTCCACTCCAAGCCGCGCAACGCAAGCGACTCCATTCCAAGCCGACCAATGTCGGCGGCTCCACTCCAAGCCGACCAATGCTGATGGATCCATTCCAATCCGTGCCGAGCCACACCAAGCTAAGCCGAGCCAAGCCGTGTCCGAGCCGCACCGAGCAAAGCCGTGTCCGAGACGCATCGAGCCAAGCCAAGGTCCGAGCAAAGACGGGCTGCCGCGCCCGAGCCGCACCCGAGGCCAAGTTGCTCGAGACGACCAAGCCAAGTCACGCCTCACCAAGCCGATCGATGTTAGCGAATCCATTCCAAGCGAGTTAAATGCCTACGGCTCCCATTCCTAGCCACGCCAACAACTTGCTAAGCCGGACCTCCGCGTTCCCTAGCCCAACCAAGATGACACGTGACCAAACCAAGCCGATATCATGCATCTCAACCAAGAACCGCCTCTACTATTTCACAAACGCTTAGGCCAAGAACGACGCAAGTAGAATTCATGCAAGGTCGCAAACGCAAGGATCACGGATTCTCAAAACACTCTCGAAAAGTAAGATGAATTTTCCTGACCATCTTTATGACCCGCCGCTCGATTTTGTCCTTGTTTGTCACCATCTTATGCTTACCTCGCAACAATGCTCCTTTTCCAAGCTAAGCATGGGACTTAATGTTGATGGTGGTTTTAGCTTAGGGTTAAAATCGTAAAACGCGATTTGACATGACGTCACTATGACCACTAGCACATTTATTGAATCAACCAGCATGCCTACGTAAGAATTACCAGGGTACCTTTTTTATATACATGTGTCATGTTCCACAGCAAAACCCTTAGTATTGATCGACATCATCTTTGTATACACCAAACCCCTAATTCTCGCAACACCGTGCCAATGGAAAACCATGCCGGCCCAATCGCCTCGCGCCAAGGCATGCCAACCATGCCACCCGCACCACCGTGCCAATAGAAAACCATGCCAAATGACGCCTCCATGCCAAGGCATGCCAACCATGCTAGCCGCACCACCCCGTGCCAATGGAAAACCATGCCGCCACGTCTCCATGCCAAGGCATGCCAACCATGCCAGCCACACCACCGCGTGCTACGTGGAAAACCATGCCACCCACGTCTCCGCGCCAAGGCATGCCAACCATGCCAGCCATCACCGTTCCAATGGCAAACCATGCCAGCCACGTCTCGCGCCATGGCATGCCAACCATGCCAGCCGCACTCACCCGTGCATTTCGCCCACGCTCGCGCCAAAGCATGCCAACCATGCCACCAACCATCGTGCCAATGGCAAACCATGCCATCCACTTTCCGCACCAAGGCATGCCAACCATGCCAACCGGCACCACCGTGCCAATGGCAAACCATGCCGCCCACGTCTCTGTGCCAAGGCATGCCAACCATGGCAGACGTACCATCGTGGCAAGCACAGGTCGATCCCATAGAGAAATGGAGTGTGTGTTTATGATCTAAAGGCTTCTTATCTGATTTCAAGGAAGTGTAACACAAATCAGGGTTGTTTGTGGTTGTCGATACGACTGAGTTGGAATTGCTGTGACTCTAAACTAAGGTAAAGATAAGCAAAGAGTGTTGTAAACAGATTGTTGAAGGTACTAAGGTGATAGAATTCACTCTCTAAACCTATGCTAGGGTAATACAAAGCCTCTCTTTGTTCTCATGCCTTCCCTTGAAGGCTTCAGATGGGTATGGTCTAGCTAACTCCCTTAATTACTCCTAGTATCAATGGTCTTCTTACAGTACCATTGATCACAAGCAATTTTAGTTCACTAACTAGCTATAACACTAAGCAATATTCATAATAAGAACAAATTGAGACTCGAATGACTTTCACATTAACTTAGATAGTTTCATCTTCACCCTAGCAAGGTGAATTAGAACATTATGCAGAGAAAATAAACAAACTTCAAATTAAATTACAAAACTAAACCCTAAAACATGCTGTTTTTCTCTCACATCAAAACAACAATTTATACTCTACAAATCACTCAAACTAACCACTAATCGATGACCCAAACCTGCTTTCTCTGCCTTGTCTCGTCTCTGACCATTGATGTGATGAAACCCTAACCCTAGTTCTTCCTATCTCAGACTTAGCTTCTAGGGTTGAAGCTATGAGTGAGATAGAGAGTAAGTAGGGAGGAGAAGGTGGTGCGTGCGCTTCTGGTGCGGTTGTTGGGGTATCAGGAGATGGAGGTGGAGGTGATGGCTCTGGTATGGGTGAAGGAGGTGGAGGGGATGGGTTTTCTCAGAGCTGTCGGAGAAGAAAGAGAAGATGGAAGAGAAAATGGTTGTTTGGCTCGATAGGGTATAGGTGTAGGTGAGATTTTGGTGTGAGGCAGGCACATCGAGTTTTGATGGGAAGGACGGAGCGAGCATTGGATGCGGATGGGCGAGATCTGAACGGCTCAGGGAGAATCGGGCTGTTTTGGTGTTGAGCGAATGCATCAAATGGACGATGTGCAAAAAGGAGCGAGCGTTGGATGAAGAAGAGATCAAATCTAACGGCTCGGAAAGGATGGGCTCGGATCCGGATCGTGGGTCGGGTCTTGGATAGCTTGGGCCCATGTCTTGTAGATGGGTTGCTCCTTGTTGGGTTGCAACTGTTGCGCGCGCGGGCTTTGGCTTTCTGCTCCATAGACTCTTGCCTCCAATTTTCTGCTCTTTTGGCTCCTTAATTTCTCCAAGCTTTATTTACTACCTAAAAACACAAAATTAATTAGTACAAATATTTATTCTTGAAAACAAAGAAAATACGAATGCTGGATAATATCTCGATTTGAGCACAAAAGATGAGTTAAATGCCAATAAATAAGGTGTAGAAATATGCAATATTTGGCACTCATCAAATACCCCCAAACCTGAATTTTACTTGTCCTCAAGTGAAACAAATTAAGAAATCCTAACTATACCACCGTCATTGGTCTCTCGAATGCATTTAGCGTATGCACTAAGCCTTTAAACCCCCTAGGTGTCCCTAGTGGACGAGTTGTAGTCTCGTGAGGGTTTACCGAGGTGTACCCACAAAACCTTCTCCAACTTCAGAGTGTAAAAGAGTCTCAAGCATCCAAGGAGCTATGAGGACATAGAGTTTCGCATGCTAGTAACACGAAGTTAGAACTACCAATGAACGCATTCTCATCCTTAAGTCTGAGCGAGAAATAACCATACCATATGAAAGAATTCGGATTCGATTGTGATCATAAGCCTCGACTTCTGCCTCACCATTAGGGTTTTATGATAATTGCACTCAAAAAGATCGCTTTTTTAGTCTCTCATGTGTGCAGACAGGAATAAAGAGAGAAATCCTGCACACGCTGTAGGTAAGAAGGATAACCTTCCGAAATAATTTCTGGAGACTCCACATAAGTGTGGACAAAAAGAATCTTTTTCTGATGATCTCTAAGAAAGGAAATCAACCATTAGCAAGGATGGGAGTACTCACTTACCTTCTCACCCGATCGGCAATTAATATCACTCTCTCAGCATTCATAGAAACGTCTTCAATCTTCGGTCTTCGGTCTTCAAATGTTGATGATGAACTTCTGAACTTCACAAAAACTTGACAATTTTTTTTTTTTTTTTAAAAACATTACAATAAAACAATAAAACAATTTTTCACAAACTTCATTAATTCTCATCTTCTTTTTCTTTGTTGCACGTAAACCTTGGACTATCTCAACTTTTCTTCAAGTATTCTGATGATGCTCCGCTTCCTGACGATGATGTGTTTCTATGGGTCTGTTGATTGAGAGAGAGAGTGATGCTAACTGCAAATCGATATTTAGAAGGAGTTTTCATCTTTAAACGTCACCCTCATGATTGACAAAATTAGCACTCAAGAGATCAAAAATAGTGCTGAAAGTGGTACGAAGTTGGGTAGCTCACCATTCCTACCCGGAATTGACGTACGGTGACACACACTCTAACAGCTTTTCTAGAAAGTCACAAAGAGTGAAGGTCGGTACCTCGCTTGATGTAAAATGGGTAGTCTCCACTATGGGTGATCACAATTCTACTACCGAATATCTAAACAACACCTAATTCGCCCTCCGGTATGGTTAAATCCAACTTTAACGCTCTAATCAACTAAGAAACCCGATTGTGTTCTCCGGTACTTCCAAGTTTTGATATTTTGGTCAGACTCTCTATGTAAACATAGCTAGAAGCATGCTAGTGACTCTAAAATCTCTAAAAGTTGGAGGTTTTTATGCAAATATTTACAAAGAGTTTTTGATTTTTTTTTTTTTTTTTTTTTTTTTTTTTTTTGAAAATACTAAAAACTCTATATGCAAATGCACCCCCAAACCTAAATCAAACATTGTCCTCAATGTGTCAACAGATAATAAGAATTTAAACAATCACATACCAAGAGAACTATGTTGAGTAAAGAAAAGGGAAGAGATTACCGGATGTACAATGATGTTGCTAAACCAAAGGAGGATGAATGCTTTGAAAGCAAACAACAAAGGGCAAGACAAAAAGTTTGGTTAACACACAGAAAAACTAAGCAAAGAGAAAAAAGAAAAAGAAAGGGAAAGATGATGGATTTTTAGTCCATAAGTATGTACACAAGTGAACTAGATCAGTCCACATAGATGGGGTCTTCCAAGTCGACGGTCTCAACTTCTGGTGGAAGATGCTCCAGAAATGGTTTCAGTCTCTGACCATTGACCTTGAAAATGTTCTTGGTTGCTGGGTTTTCAACTTCTACAGCTCCATGGGGAAAAACGGTACGTACCAAGAATGGTCCTGACCATCTAGAACGTAACTTCCCTGGAAACAAATGCAAACGAGTGTTGTACAATAAAACTTTTTGGCCAGGTGTGAAAGACTTGCGCAGAATGCGCTTGTCGTGAAACACTTTCATTCTTTGTTTGTACAATTTGGCACTATCATAAGCATCATTTCTCAACTCTTCTAACTCATTGAGTTGAAGTTTTCTATGGGTACCAGCTTTATCAAGATCAAAATTCAACTTCTTCACAGCCCAATATGCACGGTGTTCTAACTCAACAGGTAGATGACATGCTTTACCGTACACAAGTCTGTAAGGAGACATCCCAATGGGAGTCTTGTATGCAGTTCTATAGGCCCATAAAGCATCGTTTAAGCGCAAAGACCAATCTTTCCTAGATGGATTGACAATCTTCTCAAGGATGTGCTTAATTTCCCTATTAGAAACTTCTACTTGGCCACTGGTTCGAGGATGGTAAGGTGTTGCGACCTTATGAGTGATTCCATACTTGTGCACTAGTGATTCAAAGGGTCTATTGCAAAAATGACTACCTCCATCACTGATTATTGCTCTAGGGGTTCCAAAACGGGAGAAAATGTTCTCCTTAAGAAAAGAAAGAACAACTTTATGGTCGTTGGTTTTGGATGCAATGGCCTCTACCCACTTAGAGACATAATCAACATCAACAAGAATGTATAACTTACCTTCAGAATTAGGAAATGGACCCATGAAATCAATACCCCAAACATCAAACAGCTCAACAATCAAAATGGGTTGTAAGGGCATCATGTTTCTCTTAGTGATACTTCCTAATTTCTGACATCGGTCACAAGCAACACAAAATGCATGGCTATCCTTAAACAATGTTGGCCAATAGAAACCGCTTTGCAAGATCTTTGCAGCAGTTTTCTTGGCACTAAAGTGGCCTCCACATGCATGGTCATGACAGAAAGAGATGACGTCCCTTTGTTCGGGAATTGGGGACACATCTCCTAATGATTTGGTCTTGGCAAAGTACTTAAACAAATATGGGTCATCCCAAAGGAAATGTTTAACTTCAGCCAAGAACTTAGAACGGTCTTGTTTAGACCAATGCAAGGGCATTCTACCTGTACCAAGGTAGTTCACAATATCAGAAACCATGGCATTTCAGACACAAGCATCAATTGCTCATCGTGGAATGATTCCTAATCAACATATGATTCATCAATGATTCAACATTCAACCTAGACAAGTGATCATCAACAACATTCTCTCGACCCTTTCTTATCTCGAATTTTTGAGGTCAAACTCTTGTAACAAGAGTATCCATCGAATTAGACGAGCCTTAGCATCTTTTTTAGACAAAAGATATCTCAATGCAAAGATGGTCGAATAAATGATGACCTTAGACCCTATCAAATAAGATCTAAACTTATCTAATGCAAACACAACAAATCTAGCAACTCTTCTCGGTTGTGGAATAATTTAGTTGAGCATCATTAAGTGTTTTACTAGCATAGTAGATCACATAAGGGAGTTTGTCTATTCGCTGGCCCAAAACAGCTCCTACAGCATAGTCAGACGCATCACACATAATCTCAAATGGTAATGACCAATCAGGAGGTCTGACTATAGGGGCAGATGTAAGGAGAGCTTTCAGTTGCTCCCATGCTTCCTTACAAGCATCATCAAAGACAAATGCAACATCTTTTGCAAGAAGATTGCACAAAGGTCGTGAAATTTTACTAAAGTCTTTGATGAATCGACGGTAAAAACCCGCATGGCCTAAGAATGATCTTATGTCCCTCACAGAACGAGGTTGAGGCAAGTGTTGAATGAGATCTACCTTGGCTTTGTCTACTTCTATGCCTTTTTCCGAGATGATATGCCCTAGAACAATGCCTGAGTTAACCATGAAATGACATTTTTCCCAATTCAAGACCAAATTCTTTTCCTTACACCTAATCAGCACACAAGTGAGGTGATGCAAACACTCATCAAAAGAAGAACCAAACACCGAAAAATCATCCATGAAAATTTCAAGAAACTTATCTACCATGTCGAAAAATATGCTCATCATGCAACGTTGAAAAGTGGCGGATGCATTACACAACCCAAAGGCATACGACGATAAGCAAAAGTTCCATAGGACATGTAAACGTGGTCTTTTGTTGGTCTTCGGGTGCTATGTGAATTTGGTTGTAGCCCGAATAGCCATCTAAGAAGCAAGAGTGACTATGTTTTGCTAACCTTTCCAAAGATTTGGTCAATGAAGGGAAGGGGAAAATGGTCTTTCTTGGTTCTTGTGTTCATTTTCTATAATCAATACAAACTCGCCACCCCGTGGTTACACGGTGGGGACAAGTTCATTCATCTCATTTTGAACTACAGTAATGCCAGACTTTTTGGGTACTACCCGAATGGGGCCCGACCCACTGGCTATCGTGGACCGGGTAAATGATACCCGCATCAAGCGATTTCAGATCTCACCCTTGACAACATCTCTCATGTTGGGGTTAAGTCTCCTTTGCATTTCCCTAGATGGTTTAGTGTTCTCTTCAAGATTAATGTGATGCATGCAAATTGTGGGACTTATACCCTTAAGATCGGAGATGGTCCAACCTAAGGCTCCTTTATGCTCTTTAAGTACTTCTAAAAGTTGACTTACTGTTCCGTGTCTAAACATGATGCAATAATCACGGGTAAAGTATCATAAGGACCTAAGAAAGCATACTTCAAGGTATCCGGTAATGGTTTCAAATCAAGCTTAGGCGGTGTGTCAAGAGGTGGGGCAGATTTGGAATCGAGAGAGTGGAAGTGGTTCCACTGCATTCTGCCACTTAGCAATATCCATGGGTGGAACAGATTCAAGCAACGAGTTAATTTCACCAATGTACTTAGACTCAAAGAGATCTAAGTCAAAGTTATCTAAACATGCTTGCAAAGGGTCCACCGACAAAATGTCGGGCAAAGAGTCTTGGATCGACTCTCAATCATGTTAATCTCATGCAAATCGGTATCATCACAATCAATGGGTTGTTGACTAGTGTTAAAAACATTCAGCTCTACGGTCATGTTACCAAAAGACAATTTCAACACACCATTACGACAGTTGATGATGGCATTGGACGTCGCCGAGAAAGGACGTCCTAAAATCACGGGAATGTGATTACTTGGGTTTTGCACGAGTTGAGTATCTAAGACGATGAAGTCCACAAGAAAGAAAAATTTATCAACCTTGATTAACACATCTTCAACAATACCACGGGGATTCTCACGGATCTGTCCGCTAACTGTAGCGTAACAGGTGTGGGCTTCAGCTCCCCAAGGCCCAATTGCACATACACAGAGTATGGCAAAAGATTCACACTTGCTCCTAAGTCTAGCAACGCTTTTTCGACCACATGGTCACCTATGGTGCATGTAATTGTTGGACTGCCTGGGTCTCTAAACTTAGTTGGAATCTTGTTTTGGATTATGGAGCTCACTTGCTCAGTGAGAAAGGCACGCTTATGCACATGAAGCTTTCGCTTTTGTGTGCACAAGTCCTTCAAAAACTTAGCATAGGTGGGTATTTGCACGATTGCTTCGAGAAATGGAATGTTTATGTTAACTCTCTTGAACATTTCCAAAATCTCATTGTATTGGTTACCCCCTACATTTGCACCAACCTTTATGGGAATGGAGCAACAGGTACATGATTGGCAAAGGAACATCTATATCGGTAGGACTCTTGGGTTTATCAACATGCTCGATTCTTTCTCTACAAGTAGATGTTTTTGAGGTGTTGTGTGTCTTGATGAGTCTGATGGAGACTAGCTTGACTGTGGTACACCTACATTGTTCTCAACAACTCTACCACTACGGAGCGTGGTGACAGCATTCGCCTGACTATGTGAAGGTTCATTGCAGGTAGAGGAGCCTGCTTGAAACACATTCTTTGGATTTTGTTGGGGTTGACTAGGAAGTTTGCCTTTTTCTCTCTCATTCAATGCATCACAGATTTGACCCATTTTAAGTTCTAGACTTGTGAAACGTTGGTCGGTGGTTTTCTCAAGTTTTGAAAGATTTTGAGTTAACATAACGACACAGTCTTCAAAGCTAGGCTTTTTCTCTACAGGGTACTGAGGGTGTGGTTGTACTTGGGGGTTTCTAGGATATGAGTATCCTTGGTTGTTATTTGTTGGTCCCCCTTGTACAGGCCCCTTGGACCATGAGAAGTTAGGGTGATTCCTCCACCCTGGGTTATAGGTTTGAGAATAAGGGTTGTTCTCTTGCCTATGGTATAATGCATTGGCTTGCTCGGTTTTAGACTCTTGAAATGCATCTAAGTCAGGACAGCTGTCCACTAAGTGGTCAGAGCTATGGCATGCGGCACAAGTGGCCGTATCAATTTGTTCACGGAGAGTAGGGGCATTAGGTTTTACATTTTTCTGCAATTCAAGCACTTCTATTCTCCGGGCCAAAGATGCCATTTTTGCATTTCCCTCAAAGTCAGACTCGATTCTATGGACATTGTTTACGGGGGTAGTCCGTTTCGGTTCACGGATGGACTCCCATTGTTGAGTCTTTTCAGCGACTTCGATTAAGAAAGTCCAAGCGTCATCGGCACTCTTGTCAATAAATGCACCATTGCACATTGACTCGACTGTGGTACGGGTTCTAACATCTAGACCCTCATACAAAATTTGGACGAGTCTCCATTTTTCAAAACCATGGTGGGGACATTGGAGAAATAATTCATTGAATCTCTCCAAGTATTTTGCTAGAGTTTCGTCTTCTAATTGCACAAAACCATTTAGACTCTGGCGAATTGTCGCCGTCTTATGGTTGGGGAAAAACTTTTTGAAAAACTCTTTGGTGAGGTCATCCCATGTTCTAATGGACTGTGGTTGTAGAGCATGAAGCCAAGACTTGGCTTTGTCTTTCAGAGAAAAAGGAAACAATCTCAATTTGAGGGACTCCTCTGGCATTTGGTTAAAACGCAGAGTCCCACAAATATCCTCAAAATCTCTCACGTGATGGTAGGGGTTCTCAGCATCGACCCCCCTAAACACGGGTAGCATGTGAATGGTGCTTGCTTTTAGTTCAAACCCGACAAGCATCACTGGCGAGAATGATGCAAGAGGGCTGGCTTGCCCTAGTTGGGTACATGTAGTCCTTGAGACTACGGGGTTGGTTTTGTTCATCACCCATAGTTTTACATTTCGATGGGTTTGGGCTTGGGCTTTCGGTTGAAGAACTGGGTATGCTAACGATTTCGTCCGGGCGGATTCTAACTAGTCGATTTGTTTGGTCTCTAAAAGACACAATCATAGCCTAGCTAGCGCATCTAGCATGTTAACAACAATCAAGCTCAACACAGAAAAGCAAAAACTCAAAAATGACCCACCAATGCAAGACTCAAGCCCAAAAGATGGCTTTGTAATGCTGTCAGGCCCAACTGGTGAGTTCCAGCCCAGTTTATGGCAGGAGCAGAACCCAGTTTGGGTGAAAATGTTCAGCCCAGGTTGTTTGCAAAGCCTAGTGGTTGGGCTTTCTGTTTATGTGCAGCCCAGCAGTTGGCAACTCAGTTTATGGGAAACCTAGTGATTGGGCTTCAGTTGAGAGTGCAGGTTTTTATGGTCAGGCAAGCACAGATTTGCACAGGGCAAGGAAAATTCAACTTGGGCACAACAAGGAAAGCAAGATGCACAGCTGAGCAAGTATACACACAGGCCTTAGTGCAGCATCAGCTTATGCACTGGTTGGCAGCTCAAGCAAAACTTGTACACAGCACAGCTTGGTTATGTGTACTGAGCAAGCAAACTCACAGAAAAAATGACACAGCACAGCCCAGATTGGCAGGTGCACAAGAAAATCAACAAAACTGAGAGAGGTGCACAGGGGAAAGGTTGTGCTCACTCAATGGTGAAGCATGTGTTGGGTTGTGTATTTGAAAAACAACTACTTATTATCACTAATTCAGCTATTCAACATTCACTCAAACATCACAGGGTATCAACAGAAGCAACAGTTAAACATTTTGCAGCACAGGGCATCCCAGCAGGTATATCATTCATACATTCATCACAGTTTAGCACAATGTAGATATAGATTTCACAAATGGAGCAATTGACAACAAATGAACATTGCCAGCACTTTACAACATGCTCAGAGGGTGTAAGCAAGGTCAGTTGACCTCAAAACTCAGAGATTAAACACATGCAGATATCAGCAAGGTTTTATGATCATAGCACCACTTCAGAGCTAAGCTCTCATGGCAAGTAGCTAAGGCAAGGTAGCAACGGGTCAGTTGACCTCACACAAGGCTTGTAGCAAATTTTTCACAGGCTAGTTTCAGGTTACACACAAGCACAGGCTCCAAATTTATCACAGTGATGAATGCTCAGCAAGGAAACTAGTGCATTGTGCTAGCATGGCTCACAGGTTTAAGGTCTAGCACCAGGTCAAGCATGCATAAGGGTAAAGGGCAAGAGGTATCACTCCCTCAGTTGGATATCCAAGCTGCAGCTCACACTCAACAGCTTCAGGGGCTGGAGTTGAGCACATGGCAGATGTAGGTTGAGGGTTATAGCACATGTATTAACACAGCTAAGAAATCACAGCTCATGCACACAACACAGGACAGAAATGGGGTTTAGAGTACAATACCACCAGTATCAAACTGGGTTTAGGAAATTCCACCAATTGGTTCTGCTCCTTTGTGTTCTCCTCTTCCTTGGTTTTGCTTCAGCTGCTCCACAGGTACCTGTTACTCAAGAGAGAGTTTCAGTTCTCTGAGATGTGCAACTTAAGGCAAAAATGATGAAGATTGGCTATCAATAACTGAAAAGATTCTGTAATATGGAAATGGACTACAGCAAGTGATGCAAACTAACTAATAAGATGATGCAAAGATGCAGAGTATAGCTAAGGTTAGACAAACTACAAATTGCAATGACAGAATTAAAAAGCTACAGATTTATCCTATCTACAACTAAGTTTTGCCAAAACTTTTTACAACAGCTCAAGTTACAGCTAACCTAACTCTAAAGTGCAGTTTCAGATATGAATGAGATAGGATGGTGGCAGACTACAGATGGGATGGAGTTAACTTGTTAAGTTATGACTACAAAACATCAAATGAAAAGAATTTACGAAACACGAAAATCGACAAGCTACGAAGAACACAAATGCATGTAGTTTTAAGTGATGCAAGATATATATGCAAATGGATTAACTAAGCTACAGCTAATAAGGCAAAACTAGAATGCCAGCTACACAGATGGATGATTAACAACAAAAATACACTAAGGTGACTACTAACAACAATTTCAGAGCATATATATACAAAGATGGGTTGAAAATCAGTGAGGAAAGTGCTATTGAGCACACAACACACTACCAGTTCACTAAGCAATGCGCCAAAAACTTGGTAGGAATCGATTTCTCTCATTGAGTCGTTCTTCATTTTCACACTGAATTAAAAGCAACTATGGTCACTATTATTTTGAAATCCGTGAGATGGTGGATGTTGGGTTCGATTAATCGGAAGAGAAGGTGAAATTGATACACGAGTCATGGCTGCTATTATCGAGTTCGAATTAGGGTTTGTTGTTAATCGAGAGAGGATCGATAATGGCGCCGTTGTTGAGAGCCGAGATTGAATCAAGATTTACGAGAGATGGCCATGAACCAAGAACATAGAGATGGGTTTTGGTGTTGTTAAAGATGTCTGCTTTGGAATTCAGAGCAAGTCGAGAAGAGATGGATCTGGGAATCGCTATGAAGAATGGGTTGATCGAAGCAGATGGGGTTTATGTTGGTTCTCATTGAATCGGAATTGATTGATGGCTCTAAATTAGATGAGAACATATGGGGGTTTGTGGATAAAGAACGAGACCTCAATGCTATCATGGAAATTGATGAAGTAGAAAGAAATCGAGGGTTTGAGAAGTTGCTCGATCTATGAATTGAGATGGTTAGAGAAGGTGGCACGAGCGGACATGGGTTGTTGCAAATGGTCCGTGGTTTAAGATGAATTATCGTAGAATGGATCGGTGAATGGCCGCAATGTTTGGTTTGAGCCGAGGGAAGTGTGCAAGAATGAAGTGAAAGTGGTGCAGATCTGGCTTGACTTCCCTTGACCTGTTGACTAACAGTTGACTGACGGTTGACCCGTTTGACCGTTAGTCCTAACGGAGGACCGGACGGAATATTCCGTCGAATATTCTCTCGACGAGAAATTTTTTCAGTGACCGACGGCCATTTATTCCCCACAATCCCGGCTTTTCCGGCGAGCAAAAAAAATCCAGACTTTCTATGGACTTCTCTCATGGGTGTGAAGACTTGGGCTAGGAATTGGATGGAGAATTGGACTCAAATTTGGAAAGAGAAGGTGGAAGAGTTGAGAAAAGCTTGTATTTGGAAATTGAATTGCAAAAGGAAAAGGATTCTATTCCTTAGAAGATTTGGAGAATATTGAAGCCTATAAATAGAGAAGTTTTCTACAACTTCTACACATCTTACATCTTTACACACACATCTCTAGACACACACAATTCTTTTCTTTTCTTATTCTTTGTGTGAACTCTTTTAACATGAGTAGCTAATTTTATTGATTGAGGATGAATTCCTAGTTCTTAATATGATTTGAGTTTTTGTTTTTAAATCTATCTTGAAGTTTTTCACATGATTATCGTTTGTTTTTACTAATAGGAATGATCTTAAAGACATTCATGATTGATTGATAGATTGTTTAGAATGCATGCTAAATTGATTTGTTAGTTTAATCTAAAGCTAGTGAAAGTTAGGAGATAAGTAATCGTTTCTTGACTCTTTACATAAGTAAAAACACGAGACCTTGCGAGGGATTCCGTGGAGCAATTGTGTGTAGAAACAACGCTAGAAAGTGAACCAAGCTTAACCGAGTTTAACTACTAGTACTAAACCTAAATTCATAAATCTTAATGCATTCGGGGAATTACATCTTGTGTTTTAACCTCAAGGTGGTTCTTTTTGAATAGAATCGATAACTGCGGACTGTTACTCGGAAATTAGGGATTTTGGGGCTAGCTAAAGCGGACATTTGCTATCCTACGGTTGGTGATAATCTGTGACTAATAACAAGTAGAAAAGAACATAACTTTAATCATTGTGTTTCAGAACGAAGAAGGATTCCTTGATCTTCTCTTATTGCTTTCAACTTTATCTTTCAATTGTTTTGTTTATTTTCTTTTTGCTTTTTACACCCCTTGTCGACAATTTTTACAACTAGAATCTCGTGCTCCTCGTGGGATCGACCTTGACTACCCTATATTACTAGTTAATTAGGTAGTAAAGTATTAATTAATTTGTTGTGGTTACGACACGCATCAAATTTTGGCGCCGTTGTCGGGAGCAGCGGATGATTTTAGTTGTTTTTATTTTTATTTTTGGTTTATTCTTGCTTTGTTGGATTCTATTCCATATCTAACTTGGTTTTGAATCTTATTTCAGGTCAAGGTTCCATGTAATGGTGGACAAGAGCAAGTATATTACAAACAATCAATACGGCTTTCAACCTCAACATTATGACAACTTCCAACCATCCTTCGATACAATCAAAACCAATATTTTGGCTATGATAAATTTCCTATAGAACCTTATGGATGTTCTCATACATATCAACAACCTTATGACGGGTATGTAAGTAGACAAACACACGGATGGAAGGATAGTTATGCATCTAACAATTTGTTTTCTAGTAATGTGCAGACAAGAGAATTTGGAATATACTCCTCCTCATCGTGTTTTTCCTTCACTTTTTCCAAAAGAGGAGATGCCGCCTAATCTGTGGTAAGCGTGTGAACGTCAGAAACTTGGCACAAAATTATACAAATTGGAAGATGATGGAGACTCGGAAGAGCTTGTCGCAGTAAATTAGTAGGACTATTCATATGGAACTTAAAACGACGCCGGGATAAAGGTTATGAAACCGATGAAGATTCTTATTATGGTGAGTCCGAAAGTGAAGATGATTGTGTTGAAAAGGACCAACCTTTGGAGAATTTTGATGACGCTAGTGTAGATTACTCAAGCCTTGATCTTAATAATGATCAATCACCTATTCAAAAGGACGAGCTTGAGGAAGATGCATTTATTGCTTGGCAAAAATTTCTTAGGGAAAGATGGGAGTCCATTTTTAGTGTATGAGCGTTGCAAACAATGAGGAAGTTATTCCAACTCCGGATCATAATAACGATCCTTTACCTATTCAAAAGGAGGAGTTTGGATATCACTTACCTATTGTTGTAAACAAGTAACACCTCACAAGAAGATCTTACAATTTATACCGAGGAAGATTATATGAGGGAAGAATGGCCCGATTCCAGATGATGAGAATGTTGAAGAGATGATTATAGAGGATGAAACCACATTCATTGATTTTGTGGAAGACCCAATTGAACTTAAGTAATGATTATGATGATGCCGAGACTTTGGTTAAGGTAGAAAACGACGAAGAATGGTTGCGGGTTTAATAGAGGACCACGATATACAAGAGAGTAAGTGATTCACTCGAATTTTTTAAGGATGAAGAGGATTCTATAATACAAGAATTTTTGAAAGGTTTGTCTAACCCTTTGCTTATTGATTCTTCTCCTTTACCTCTTATTGGTTTGAATGTATGTGCTTCAAAGTATTTTTGGATGATTTTGTTTCTAAATATCCACCATTGGAAACACTTGATGCTAACACTATGCAGGGTTTGCCAAGAGGAATACATGGAAGTTCCTGAATTCTATGTTCTTTATACACTTCCGAGTGTGGACGAGAATAAGTGTGGGGAAATTTCTATCGAGCGATAACATCACTATTGTTTTCTTGTGCTAATATTTGTATGGAGTTATTGTTTGCAAAAATGTATTATGGGTGGATCCTCAAATTTTCAGATTGTTAGTATATGGGGAATGAATCATGCAAGAGCCAAGTCGGGCCGTCGACTTTAAAACAAGCGCTTAATGGGAGGCAACCCATCGGTTTTGTATTTCTTATCTTTTTGCTTTTTTGTTATTTCTTTTTCTTGTTTCTTATCATGTTAAAATTTCCCACCTTGACTTTACTAGGAGGGATTCAATTACATTGAGGACAATGTAAGGTTTAAAGTGTGGGGGGAGTGGTTAAGCATGTTTTTAAAACAAAAATTACAAAAAATTAAAAATTTTGAAAAACAAAAAAAGTTTTTACATAAAAATTCCAACTTTTAAAGATTTTAGAGTCACTAGCATACTTCTAGGTATGTTTACATAGAGATTTTGACCGACATAATTGAACTTGGAAATGTTAGAGAACTACATTCGGATTTCTTGTTTGTTTGAGTGTTAAATAATGGATTTAATCATGCCAGTGATGCGAATTTGGTGCAGGGAAGAAGTGCGTTATTAGAGTTGCTGATCAATCATTAGTGGAGACTACCCGTATTCATATCATGAGAGGCACCGACCGAGAAATCTTCCATCTACTAAAGAGCTTCTTTTGAGTGTGTGTCACCATAAGTTAATTCCGAGTAGAATGGTGAGCTACCCAACCTCCCACCAATAAAAGCACTACTCTTTGATCTCTTGAGTGCTAATTTTGTCAATCATGAGGGTGACGTCCATGGATGAAAGCTCCCTTCTTGTAGTTCGATTTGCTGTTAGCACCATTCTCTCTGCGACAACAACTGGATCCATAGAAACACATTCATCATTAACAAGGAGCGACATCAAAATCTACAAGGAAAGTTGGAAAAGTTTAAGGTTTATAAGCAACAAAACGAGAAAAAGAGCAAATTTCAAATACAAGTAAAAGCAACATACAAATGAGCAGATTTTTACATATATGTTGAAGACTTACAATATAATGAGGTAATTTTATATCCAAGTATGAAGACTTATTCATGAAAGCGAAGAAAATTAAAAGGTGAGAATTTTTGAAGTTTATGATTTCAAGACGATACAAGTTGTGAAGAATCAAGCGGTAAAATACTTCTCCCACGGCCATGGTTTATTTTTGTATTTAATTTCTCTTGTTTAAAAAAAAAAAAAAAAAAAAAAAAAAAAAAAAAAAGAAAAGAAAAGAGAGAAAACAAGAGAAATATTTGTTTTGTTAATGAGCCGTGGGGAAGGAAAATATATAAGGAAGTTTCAAGCGACAAGGATTTTAAGGTAAAAGAGTTACAAATTGTTAAGGATTTATGAAATTCAAGGGTTTATCATCAATAGTTGAAACCGAAGACGAAGACCATGAAGATCAAGATGAGGAGCTAAGACGTTTATTGGATGCCGTGAGAGTGGTGTTATCATAATTGGCAATCGGATGTGAAGGTAAGTAAGTAATCTCATCCTCGATAAAAATGGTTGATTTCCTTTCTTAGAGATCGTCGAAAAAATGGTTTTTCAAAATATTAAAAGATGGGGTTTTTCAAAATTTCAAGTTGTCCTTCCCACCATTCAACGTGATGCAGGATTTCTATCTTCATTCCTACCCGCACACATGTGAGAACCATAAAAAGCTGTCTTTTTGAGTGCAATTATCATAAAATCCTTTTTGGTGAGGCGAAGTCGAGGCGAAATGCTTATTGATCGCTTCTCAAACACGCATTCTCTCATTATGGTGTGGTTATTTCTCACTCAACATTTAAGAATGAGAATATGTTCTTTGGTATTTCTAACTTCTTATTACTAGCATGCGAAACTCTATGTCCTCATAACTTTTGGATGCTTGTGACGCTTGAACGCTTTGAAGTTGTGAGTTTTTAGTTTGATTTGCTCGAGGACTAGCAAAGTCTAAGTGTGGGGGAATTTGATAGGTGTAGAATACCCTAATTTACTATCTAGTAGTTTATGCTTTCTTTGCTATTTTTTCGTAAATTATGTATTTTACGCTTGTTTTGAGTTTTATAGCTACTTTGGAGTCGCACGGAGGAAAAGAAGAAGAAACCACCCAATTTGAGCCAAAGGGCAAAAAGGTCATTTCACCAAGGAAGGAACACTATTTGGAGCCCAAATCGAGGTTAAGGGGTAGCTCTTGGAGGAGTACTAAACACAGACCAGCCAAGGGTAAGGGGCGGCCATTTGGGTATCCTTATCCAGGGTGACCTGGGTGGTGAATATCCGACCTAATGCCTATACCCTAAAATCGATTTCTCTCTCGAGTCGTTCTTCATTTTCACTCGAATTAAAAGCAACTATGGCTCTTTGTTATTTTGAAATCCGGAGATGGTGGATGTTGGGTTCGATTAATCGAGAAGAGAAGGTGAAATTGATACACGTGAGTCATGGCATGCTATTATCGAGTTCGAATTAGGGTTTGTTGTTAATCGAGAGGGGATCGATGGCCGCCGTTGTTGAGAGCCGAGAGATTGAATCAAGATTTACAGGGAGATGGCCATGAACTGAAGAACATAGAGATGGGTTTTGGTGTTGTTAAAGATGCTGCTGTTGAATTCAGAGCAAGTCGAGAAGAGATGGATCTGGGAATCGCTATGAAGAATGGGTTGATCGAAACAGATGGGGTTTATGTTGGTTCTGTTGAATCGGAATTGATTGATGGCTCTAAATTAGATGAGAAATCGTGGGGTTTGTGGATAAAGAACGAGACCTCAATGCTACTTTGTTGGAAATTGATGAAGCGAGAGAAGAAATCGGGGTTTGAGAAGTTGCTCGATCTATGAATTGAGATGGTTAGAGAAGGTGGTACGACAGGACATGGGTTGTTGCAATGGGTCCTGTGGGTTTAAGATGAATTATCGAGAGAATGGATCGGTAATGGCTGCAATAGCCGTGTTTGGAGCTGCAGGGAAGTGTGCAAGAATGAAGTGAAAGTGGTGCAGATCTGGCTTGACTTCCCTTGACCTGTTGACTAACAGTTGACTGACGGTTGACCCGTTTGACCGTTAGTCCTAACGGAGGACCGGACGGAATATTCCGTCGAATATTCTCTCGACGGAGAAATTTTTCGGGTGACCGATCGCGACGTATTCCTACAATCCCGTTTCCGGCGAGCAAAAAAAATCCAGAATTTTCTATGGACTTCTCTCATGGGTGTGAAGACTTGGGCTAGGGAATTGGATGGAGAATTGGACTCAAATTTGGAAAGAGAAGGTGGAAGAGTTGAGAAAAGCTTGATTTGGAAATTGAATTGCAAAAGGAAAAGGATTCTATTCCTTAGAAGATTTGGAGAATATTGAAGCCTATAAATAGAGAAGTTTTCTACAACTTCTACACATCTTACATCTTTACACACACATCTCTAGACACACACAATTCTTTTCTTTTCTTATTCTTTGTGTGAACTCTTTTAACATGAGTAGATAATTTTATTGATTGAAGATGAATTCCTAGTTCTTAATATGATTTGAGTTTTTGTTTTTAAATCTATCTTGAAGTTTTTCACATGATTATCGTTTGTTTTTACTAATAGGAATGATCTTAAAGACATTCATGATTGATTGATAGATTGTTTAGAATGCATGCTAAATTGATTTGTTAGTTTAATCTAAAGCTAGTGAAAGTTAGGAGATAAGTAATCGTTTCTTGACTCTTTACATAAGTAGCAAACACGAGACCTTGCGGAGGGATTCCGTGGAGCAATTGTGTGTAGAAACAACGCCCAGAAAGTGAACCAAGCTGAACCGAGTTTAACTACTAGTACTAAACCTAAATTCATAAATCTTAATGCATTCGGGAATTACATCTTGTAAAGCGGACCTCAAGGTGGTTCTTTTGAATAGAATCGATAACTAGCGGACTCATTACTCGGTGAAATTAGGGATTTTGGGGCTAGCTAAAGCGGACCTGCTATCCTACGGTTGGTGATAATCTGTGACTAATAACAAGTAGAAAAGAACATAACTTTAATCATTGTTTCATGAACGAAGAAGGATTCCTTGATCTTCTCTCTCTTATTGCTTTCAACTTTATCTTTCAATTGTTTTGTTTATTTTCTTTTTGCTTTTACACCCCTTTTCGTGACAATTTTTACAACTAGAATCTCGTGCTCCTGTGGGATCGACCTTGACTACCCTATATTACTTGTTAATTAGGTAGTAAAGTATTAATTAATTTGTTGTGGTTATGACACGCATCAAAGTGCACAAGTGTCTATTGGAGACAATGGCAAGCATGTGTCGAACCACAGAGAAATGGAGTGTGTGTTTATGATCTAAAGGCTTAACTCGCATTTCAAGGAAGTGTAACACAAGTCGGGGTTGTTTGTGGTTGTCGATACGATCTGAGTTGGAATTGATGTGACTCTAAACTAAGGTAAAGATGAGCAAAGATGTTGTAATAAAATGGGTTGAGTGGCACTATGGTGATTGAACTCACCACTTAATCCTATACTAAGGTAAACAAACTCTATTTGTGTTCTTATCCTTCCTTGAAGGTCTCAGTGGAAATTTTGCCAATTGAAGTCACAAATTATCCCCTAGTATTGGTTGTCTTCTTACAAGACAACCAATCACAGGAAATTTGCTCAACAATTGGTTAATAATCCTACAACAATACTCACAACAAGAACATAAAATGAATCATGAATTAACTCAATATAAGCTTAAGGGTTTGCTCTACACCTTAGTCAAATGATTTAGCACATCATGCAAGATTAAAAACAAACTTCAAATTGAATTAAAAACTAAACCCTAAAACAGACTGACTCTCTCTCACCTCAAGAACACCAATTTATACCTCTCACAAACACTCAAACTCACCAAAGACGCAAACCCAAACCTCTTTCCTGCCTTACTTCATCTCTGAATTGACCATGCAGGGGTTTTTCGAGAAAACCCTAGTTTCAACCATCTCAACCCTAGCTTCTAGGTTATGGGAGAAGCTAAAGATGGAGATGGGTGAACCTAGGGTGGCGGAGAAGGGGGTCGATGGAGTCGTTGATCTTTGTCGGGAGATGGAAATGGCGGTGATGGTTCTGCAACGGGTATGGAGAAGAAGGTGAAGGAGATGGGTTTTCCGATTTGTGTCGGAGAAGAAAGAGAAAAGAAATGGGGAAATGGGTTGTTTGGCTCGATGGTTGAAGGTGTAGGTGGATTTGTTGTGAAGCAGGCACACCGAATGTTGATGGGAAGGTTGGAGCGACCGTCGGATGCATAGGATGGAGATCTCAACGGCTCAGGGTGATGTGCGGTTTTGGTGTTGAGCGAGAGCAGCGCGAGGAATGATGTGCATGATGGAGCAAGCGTTGGATGCATAAGATAGAAATCTCAATGGCTCAGGGCGAATTGGGCTGTGGACTCGGGTTGTGGGCCGAGTTTCGGATTGCTCTAGCCCATGTCTTGTAAGTTGGGTTGCTTCTTGTTGGGTTGCAAATCGATGCGCGCGTGGGCTTTGGCTTTTACTGCTCCATAGATGCTTGCCTCTAATTTTCTACTCTTTTGGCTCCCTCAATTTCTCCTACTTTATTTACTACCTAAAAACACAAAATTAATTAATACAAATATTTATTCTTGAAAACAAAGAAAACACAGAATCTGGGATAATATCTGATTTCCGAGCACAAAAGATGAGTTAAATGCCAATAAATAGATGTAGAAATATGCAATACAAGTACAAGTGTTTAAGGCCCGCACAATGCGCGGGCTAGTTTCATGTACCTGATTGCCTCCCGCTTTTAAATCATAAGATGCGGCATATTTTCTCTCTTTCGATTAGCAGTTATATAGGATTCAAAATAACAAAAGAAATTATCAGGTACTTACCGTAAGTCTAAAATTGTATGGGTTCAATTCGGAAGTATGTCGGTAAGCAACTCCTTTATGTATTAGTTGTTCTTATAGTAGCACCAATGGCAAGCCCCCTAACTTAGATGTACGCTTAAAGAAAAGGCACTGACCATTTCATTCATCAATCTTGCAGCAAACATATAAGTGGGCACACCAATCAAACATTACAGGGATTACAAACTGATCACAGAATTATGACCAATTTTTATTTTGCTTCACGATCAGCTACTTTACCAATAATTTCATAACTCTTGTCAAATCCCATCTGTAAAGGTGAATCGAACGATATAACATACCTTGACTCATATAAAAGTCCTTAGCAAGTAATTCCCGCCCTTCCATGTACGCACTCTTCAAGCTGCATGCACTTCATAAACACAGATAACAGGCACCCGCACCTCTGCCTCCAATAGAAATAAATATGCAGTAAACAACCCTACAAAAAAACACTCCGCTAGTGGTTGCACTAATATATATACAAATCAAAAGAAGAAAAATATAGTTTGCCTCAACAAAAATAATATAAAGGGGGCAAAAGTATGCATGCATATACCTGGCCTTGCAAGCGAGGAGTATGATTTCTTCACCAAAAAAATCCAATTAGAAAGGAACCAACCAAAACTTCGAATCATTTTAAGAGGGGAAAAGGATTCATGTTGTCTTCCATCGAGAAAAACTGTTACCTAAGAGTTTCATCTTTGTTATTGTTGATGACCTGTTCCATCTCCCACTTCAATTTGTTAGCAATACTGAATTAGTCTTGTGAAGAGACAGATATTAACTCGTCTTCCATATGAACTCCTACAAATTTTACAGATCTTGTTTGAAGGGCCTCAGCAGAACAGCACTTGTAATTCCATATTAGGCCACTCCACTCAAGACAACTTTCTCTTTAATTATTTAACTGCCGTACCAATTTCTCTTTAACAACTCAATGGTCTCTTTAATTATTTCACTGCCGTACCACTTTCTCTTTAACAACTCAATGGCTTTTCTCTCTACTCGTCAAAAGTTACTGGTAGCCATGGAAGAACTGCATTATTACATCTCCCACTCTGAACCTAACTTGCTAAAAAAAAAAAAAAAAGAATTACTCCATCTCATCTTCAAAACCATCCAATCCATTAAAGAAACGGAAAACACAAAATCAATTTTCTCATTCCGTTCCAGGCACGGTAAACACATAACTCTGGGGCAAAGTAAAACTATTAGAGATGTTTTTTTCTTTTGAAACTTGTTACTTGTACATAATTATGATTGAAGAGATTGAAGAGAAAATGTTGAAGAAAAGGGTTATAATGGTACCAACTTAACGGCGGGTCGGTAGAATTGCTCAGGTGTGTTGATTAGTTTCTGTTTTCCATAATTAATCGACCTTTCATAAATAGAGAGACGTATCTTTTCATATGCTACAGTGAAAGGAAACCTAAATGAGAAGACGTATCTTCTGTTACTGTTAGGTAAAGGATCGATAAACCTGAAACGCCATGCAAAGGCCATTGCCGAGCCAAAATGCAGATGAATCACCATTTCCAATACACACTTCAAATCTTTTATAAATAATTGAGTCCACTTTAGAGAGAACTATCCAACAGGAGTGATCCAACGTCATCGATGACTAAATTATGAAAAATGTCATCAACTATTCAGAAAGTGAAAGACAATAGTATTTGTTATACAAAATTTTGTCGAAGAACCATACCTTTGAGAAGACATATCTGATATCTTTTAATCATTTCCGTTAGGCAGACCAACGGATGTATCTTCTCATAGTAACACCGTGAGAACTAAAGCAGAAAAGAATAAAAGAATAATGTTCTACCCTGTACAAACTATACCTTTGATGGGTTGACATTAAAAATTCATGAGTGCAAATGCTTTCATTCTGTAGATACACGGACATCGTCGGTATGCAGTATGTAACACTCATACTTCCCCGCACGTGGATTATCAGTTACGTATCGAAAATCCTGTGAAAATCCAACGACTCGTTTTAGTATTTATCGTAGATATAAAGAAAAACTCATAGATTTAATAATCGATTACAGAAAAATTCATAGATTTAATTACCGGTTGCTGGATATCCTCAAAGGGACATCGAAGTAGATCCCAAGCAATATTCTAATGACGAATGAAAAAAACTTTAATAGTTTCTAAATAATGAACCTATCGGAATTTCATCAAACACTTTTAAGCTCATGAGAGCGTGATTTACTTACCATCCTCATGAACTTTGTATGAGCACCAAATCCACAACGAAAATCACTGGCTTTAAGGCCAGCTTTGAATCAGTTGAGAGCATGCTTTACTTTCCATGCTCATGAAACTTTTACCAACACTAAATCCACAACGAAATTTATGAACACTAAAGCCACAACGAAATTGTGTACAGAACATTGGTTTCGAAGTTTGAACGCCGGCTTGAATCAGTTTGATGTGTCATATATAAAAGTCACTAACCGATAAGTTGCAACCTTTCAACGTAACTCTTCAGAACTAAGAGAAAGGGTTGTAGAATGTGTGTTTTCCGTACAACGCTTCCAAGGGTCGTTCCCTTTCTTCAAATCCAGTACGGCATGACACGTCAGACAAAAGAGTTGAAACTTCGTACGGTGCCACCACATCAGCAAAATCATTCTCCTTTATATTAAAAAGAATTGATTTGGCACTCATCATTAACCGTCCAAGGTCACCAGCTAACGCGTGGCAACTTGTGGCCCAACGCCAAGCCTTAATTGTGGTCGCGCCCAAAGTACGCCAAGACCCCAGCTTTTGGCCACGCCTAACTACACAAAAATCCTAGCTTGCCGGCCATACTTTCATGCCGCCAGCTACCAAACGAAGGGTTGTAATAATCAAAGGCTACCCTTCTCTTTGAGATGCAGATCTCGACCACACAAGTTCGCCACCTGACGTATGGCAACTTGCGGACCAAAGCCAAACATCACGGTTTGCGCCTAAACCCTAATTTTGGCCGCGTCTACTCTATGACCAAGCCATGCTCAACGCTGGCTGCTACAAACGAAGGGTTGCAATAATCAACAGTTACCCTTCTCTTTGAGATGCAGATCTCGACCACACAAGTTCGCCACCTGACGCATGGCAACTTGCGGCCCAAAGACAAACATCACGGTTTGCGCCTAAACCCTAATTTTGGCAGCGCCACTCTATGACCAAGTCATTCTCAACGCTGGCTTCTACAAATGAAGGGTTGAAATAATCAACGGTTACCCTTCTCTTTGAGATGCAGATCTGGACCACACAAGTTCGCCACCTGACGCATGGCAACTTGCGGCCCAAAGCCAAACATCACGGTTTGCGCCTAAACCCTAATTTTGGCCGCGCCTACTCTATGACCAAGCCATGCTCAACGCTGACTGCTACAAACGAAGGGTTGCAGTAATCAACGGTTACCCTTCTCTTTGAGATGCAGATCTCGACCACACAAGTTCGCTACCTGACGCATGGCAACTTGCGGCCCAAAGCCAAACACCACGGTTTGCACTAAACCCTAGTTTTGGCCGCGCCTATACCATGCCAGCCTTTCCTTCACGTCACTGGATGCCAAAACGAAGGGTTGCAACGATCAACGGCCACCTTTCCATCTAAGATGCAGATCTTAACCGTCTAAGGTCACCAGCTAACGCGTGGCAACTTGTGGCCCAACGCCAAGCCTTAATTGTGGTCACGCCCAAACTACGCCAAGACCCCAGCTTTTGGCCGCGCCTAACTACACAAAAATCCTAGCTTGCCAGCCATACTTTCATGCCGCCAGCTACCAAACGAAGGGTTACAATAATCAATGGCTACCCTTCTCTTTGAGATGCAGATCTCGACCACACAAGTTCGCCACCTGACGCATGGCAACTTGCAGACCAAAGCCAAACATCACGGTTTGCGCCTAAACCCTAATTTTGGCCGCGTCTACTCTATAACCAAGCCATGCTCAACGCTTGCTGCTACAAACGAAGGGTTGCAATAATCAATGGTTACCCTTCTCTTTGATATGCAGATCTCGACCACACAAGTTCGCCACCTGACGCATGGAAACTTGCGGCCCTAAGCCAAACATCACGGTTTGCGCCTAAACCCTAATTTTGGCAGCGCCTACTCTATGACCAAGCCATGCTCAACGCTGGCTGCTACAAACGAAGGGTTGAAATAATCAACGGTTACCCTTCTCTTTGAGATGCAGATATCGACCACACAAGTTCGCCACCTGACGCATGGCAACTTGCGGCCCAAAGCCAAACATCACGGTTTGCGCCTAAACCCTAATTTTGGCCGCGCCTACTCTATGACCAAGCCATGCTCAACGCTGACTGCTACAAACGAAGGGTTGCAATAATCAACGGTTACCCTTCTCTTTGAGATGCATATCTCGACCACACAAGTTCGCCACTTGACGCATGGCAACTTGCCCCAAAGCCAAACATCCAAAAACCCTAATTTGCCAAACATCACCAAGCCATGCTCAACGCGCCTAAACCCTAATTTTGCAATAATCGCGCCTACCCTTCTCTTTGAGATGATCTCAAGCATCCATGCTCAACGCATGGCAACTTGCGCCCAAAACGAAAACATTGCACCTAAACCGATTTTGGCTACCCTTCTCTTTGCTAAAACGGAGATTGCAATAATCATCTCGACCATCCAAGTTCAAGTCCGCCACCTAACTTGTGGCCCAAAGCCAAAACATCACGGTTTGCACCCAAACCCTAATTTTGGCCGCGCCTATTCTATGGCAAAGCCATACTGACTCTACCATGGCCACTGGCATGCCACCATGCCGCACGTAACACCATGCTACACGTTTTCCCATGAAAACACTCGAGAGATCTAACACATGGCACAAACTGGGGGATGCTCATAAAGGGTATTGGTTTGGCGGTTTACAGCGTGCGGCGTACACTACGCCCGTTACATGAAAGTGTCATAAGAATAAGGAGGTTAGTAAATACAGGGATTAATGGTGAAAACGCTTTCCTTCATTATGGAACATCAATTCCAGGCGTTACTGGTTACCACCTCCTCCCATTTACTCATCCATTTCTATTTCTTACAAGACCAGAGTACGTTTCACTTGGACCTGTATAAATAGGTCTTACCTATTTCCACCAAACAACAAGTTTTGGGTCAGGAGCATAAAACACTCAGAAAACCACTTGCTAGCTTTCCCATATGTTAGCTTTCACTTTCTGATACAAGTCAAACAACTACTCTTCCATAATCAACTATTGATCTCAACACTTTCTTCGCTTCCCTCCCTAAAACCAACCCTTCTCCTTCACTTTGTGACCGAAGCAAGTATGGAACGGCCATTTCTTGGTTTAGGCCGGATTTGTACAGATTGATTTCTCGAATCTAAAGTACTCCCTTGCAGTACATTGTTTAGGGTTTAGATTCAGTTTCTCACCCACTCACGCGAAATTACCGAAATCAGCAAAAACCGTTTTCACCCTTAAACACCTATTAATCAATTATCATGAAAACTCAGGAGAGCAAATATTGAGTTACCAGTAACAAGAAGAACTGTTGGTTCCTCACAAATAGTTCAGGATGTTGCTGATGAATGGACCTTTGGAATACTGGGAAAGCTAACGTGGAAGACAAAAATATATATGAGAACAATAAGGGAGTAGATAAACTCACTATGGAGAAACTACAGAAACAAGAAGATAAGAGTGATGGGTCACAACTTAATTCTAGTTCGACTGAACTCATAGGAGGAAATAAATGAAGTTATCATAAACGGTCCATGGATTATAGGGGAAGCCCTCTTTGCTATTCAAAAATATACAAATGGAATACCTGCATCTGATTACAAATTCACCCATCAAGTCTTTACAGTACAACTCAAGTACTTGAAACTAGAACATCTTAATAGTCTAGTAGTGGATGAAGCAATAGGATTTATGGGTAAGAAGATATCTACACACCCTCCAAACCATCGACCCCGTTATGGAAACACAGTAAAGGCAAGAATAGAGATGAGTCTCAAGGAACCATTACACAGAGGAGGATGGTGGAATACAGTTACTAACGAAAAGGTTTGGATCCGATATCATTGGGAATTACAACCAAAGAAGATCTGCCCAAAGTGCTTCGTTGTGGACCATGATGAAAACAAGTGTATGCATTAGTCAAATCTTTTATATTTAGATAGTTTGTCAGAAGAAGAATATGCATAATACTTGAGAGATGAGGCAGATGTTCATGAAGGAAATGATGGGGAAACGGAGTATGGATGCCAATGTTACGTTTTTTGAGGAGGGATCAGAAGAGACTAATGAAGAACTGCGACAAACAAAGAGAATGCGTAACTCTGAGATAAATGGAGCCCCATCTATGAACCCACATAACATCCATGTCCTACTACCAAGTGCTACTGAGAATAACAATGCTACTGATATGGAAAGCCATAATAACTCGATGATGGGAGCAAATGAACCAAAACATACCACTGCTGAAGCCACAAACAAAAGTCAGGATCAGACCATGCAGGTATATCTGAAACTTTTTTAACAAGCAATATTTTACGTATCTCTCACTTTAAATTTTATTACTTCTATTTCATCAACTGCATTAAATTTTCTCGTCTATTTTCCTCACAATATGCGTATCATATCTTGGAATTGCAATGGGTATGCTGCAAAAGATACTAGGATGTATTTGTCTGACATTAACAAAAGCCTCAACCCTGATATCATCTTCTTACAAGAAACCAAAGTTGATTCAAATAAAATTCTTCAACATGTCAGACCATTAGGTTTTCCTAATATCTCTTATGTACCTTCCATAGGTAGAGCTATAGGTATTTGCCTCTTGTGGAAAGATGGCTTCCAACTACAAATAGTGTATCAAGATAAAATATGTTTCACTGTCTTGTTAGAACTGATCCTGTTAAGCCTCACTGGATTTTATCATGTGTTTATGGCAAACCTTACCCACAAGAAAATAAAGTTCAATGGAACTTTATTAAAACATTTTGTGATACATATAACATTGATGCTCCCTGGATCCTTCTAGGAGACTTAAACATGACCATGCATGCTGATGAAAGAGCCAGTAGCTCTGGATCCTCTTCCAAATCCTCCAAGATTGTTCAGATAATTCATGAAACTGGTTTAACTGATCTAGGGTATCATGGGAGTCCATACACTTGGACTAGTGGGAAAATGGAATAGGTAGGATAAGATCTAGGCTAGATAGAGCCCTTATGAATCCAGAATGGTTAATATCTTTTCCGAATACTATATTAAAATATCTACCAATTCTGGGATCTGATCACTGTCCAATATTTTTAGACTTGTACCCTAATGATATTGTTAAAAGTAGAAGTTGGAAATTCTTTGAATGCTGGCTTAGAGAGTCATCCTGTAAAGATCAGATAAAAAATTCTTGGTCTAATAATGTGCAAGGTTCTGCTGCTTTTAGGCTTGATAAGAAGTTAGATACAACTAGGAGAGATTTGTCAAAATGGAACAAAGATACTTTCGGAAATATACATGATAGAATTAAATGCCTCCAGGATGAACTAACTCTTGTACAGAAATCACCAACCAGTGAAGACACTATACACGAGATAAAAGAGATAGAAACAGAAATTAATGAATGGCATGCTCGTGAAGAAGAGTTCTACAGACAACAATCAAGAGACACGATGTTCCATGAGATTGATCAAAACACCAAATATTTTCATCTACCCCGTCTTTAGTTACCATGTAAATAGGCAACTACCATGTCATAAACGAAAAAATAATGCAAGAAAAATCACAATTAGATAATTAAGTCAAGAGCCACACCAAACTATGAGAATTTAGAGAAATTGGTTAAAATATGGTTCTAATGGACGAGTAAAAATTAGTATGGGTGAAATGGACACCAAAGAAATAGCAAGAATGAATCTGGATTCATCCTGGCTTAAACTTAAAAAATAGCGAGGGTGAAACTGGATGCATCCTGATGTAAATTAAAAATAAGAAAAAGTATTTGAAAATGGGTAGGATGAAACTGTATACATCCTAACTATTTTTACATTCTCGTCCATTTAAACAATATCAAATTTTACATGTCTTTTTCACCCAGGTATTGTCGTTATTGGGTTAATTGACCAATTTTGTGTAGAATTTATGGTTCAGATATCCACATTTATTTATCTGAATAAAGGTTTTGAACTTTCGTATGATTCCTAGTTATTTTGCTTCAAAGATGTTTTCTTGACAGCACCTCGTTTCTCTTTCTATCCCTCTCGATTGGTCAAATCGTTCTATTGGAAATATTTAGTCAAAGCATATCAATCAGTATTGATATGCTTCCTTATTTTGCTTTTACGTTTTATTTTCCTTTCCTTCCTTTCTTGTCAATTAGTATAATTTGTAATTAAGAGTAATTAAGAGTGATTGATGTAATTACATATTTCTTTCCTAGATTGAAGTTATTCTTCATTGTAAATTTATTGTAATCTTCTCTATAAATAAGAAAGTCTTCATCACTGCTAATTATACAGTGAACAACAATTAGACTGTTTCATTAGATTTGAAATGGTATCTTTCGTCTAGGTTATCTAGGTTGATCATATCATATCATCTTTTCTTTTTAGTTTTTTTATCTCTGTTTCTTCATATATTTTTTTCTTTTTCTGCAATGGATTGTGTGGATGGTTCAAAAGGAGCTACAACGATACTACTTACCCGAGACCAGTTAATGGGTTTTATCGATGGAACTGCCGAGAAGCCAACTGATCCGATCGAGTTACGCAAATGGAAGAGTCATAATAACATGGTACGTAAATGGCTTTTAAATTCTACCAATCCTAATATTCGATCAAGCATAGAAAATGCTACAACTACCCATAAGGGTTTTAATCTCACACAAGATGATCTATCCTCAATCCGACTACTATGAAAAATTCAAATCTTCATGGGATCAGTTAGACTCCACTAACTCATTTCCTCCCATTCAATCTGTTATAATGTTCAAGAACGGCAACATTCTCCAATTGAGTTTTCAAATTATTATACCAAGTAACGTTAGATCACGCCATCCCAACGAGAGAAGACGTTCTCACCGTGACCACCGTGGTAAAATGAGTCACACTAAATCCGCTTGTTACAAGCTTCATGGGAGTCCCCCAACAGTCAAGGAAGGAAATGTGCTCATTTCTTCATCACAGAATTTTGAGATGAACACTCCATGTTCATACAAGCCACTATTTACTCTCACTATTGCGCAGTATACTAAACTGCTGGCTCTTCTTTCAACTATGGAAGACCCTTCTATGCCAAGAGCAAATCTTGTAGCCGTACATCAAACTAGTGACTCTGCTATTCCGATTGTGGAGTCAGCTACAGCTGGTGATAATTCTCCGACAGATGCGCCAACAGTCCCATCTGCCAACTTAGTAGGTATGGTTCTACCATCTCAATCCCCTTGGATTATTGACACTGGTGCGTCGAAACATATATGTTCTTCGCTTTCATTATTTTCTACATATATAAAATCTCCTCTAGATATATATGTACAACTGCCTAATGGTGAAAATCACCTTGTTTCTCATATCGGTACCGTGGTTTTCTCTCCCACTTTTCAAATTCGAGATGTTTTTTATGTACCATCTTTTAAGTTTAACTTGCTGTCTATATCTCAATTAACAGCCTCGCTAAAATGTGTTGTGATTTTTAATCAATCCCATTGTGTGTTTCAGGACCCTTCGACAAAATTGGAAATTGGTCGGGGTAAAGGAAAAGATGGCCTCTATTATCTATGCTCAACAACAAGTACTCCTGTTTCAGCTTTAGTGTTGAATAATTTCGATCTATGGCATTGGCGCTTAGGCCACCCATCAGATCTTAGATTCAAATTTTTATGTAAGACTTATCCTTATATTAAGTCGTCTATGAAATGCTCTTGTGATGTATGCCCTCGAGCAAAGCAATCTCGTTTAAAATTTAATAAAAGTACTAGTTCTACTACTCGCGCATTTCAACTTATACATTGCGATATTTGGGGACCATTTAAGGTCCCTTCCCAATCTGGTGCACGATATTTTCTAACAATCGTTGATGATTATACAAGGTTCACATGGATCTATTTAATGTCTGCTAAATCAGACACAAAGAAATACTTAGTGTAATTTTCAAATATTATAAAAACTCAATTTCAGTCAAAAATTGATACTCTACAGTCTGGTAATGGTAATATTTTTATACCACAAATTCAAATCATCCGGTCCGACAATGGCACCGAGTTCCTCTCTAAGGACATTCAATCATGGTATTACCAACATGGAATTCTTCATCAACGTAGTTGTGTTGACACACCGCAGCAAAATAGTGTCGTTGAACAAAAACACCGACATCTTATCGACGTTGCTCGTGCCATTCGATTTCAGTCAGGGCTACCATTATCTTTTTGGGGAGAATGTATCCTCACCGCTTCCTATTTGATAAACAAAATGCCAACTCCTATATTAAACAATTTGTCTCCTCACCAAATGTTATTTGGCACTCCACCATCCTATTCAACACTTAAAGTTTTCGGGTGTCTTTGTTTTGCTCGAAATACTCACATTAAAAATAAATTTGATGCCCGAGCTAATCCGGGAATTTTTTGGGTTACCCTTATGGTCAAAAAGGGTATCGTGTTTTTGATATTGAAACACGCAAAATTATTATTCCTCGTGATGTAGTTTTTCATGAACGAGTATTTCAATTTCTCGATACGATTAAATATAATCAAAATAAGTACCAGTCGTTGATATCTCTTCCGGTTATAAATGATAGTCCGATATTTGATTATGTTGATTGTTCTCACAAGCATAATTCGATATCAACTGATCCAAGTATCACTTTATCTCAAGAATCAACATTAAGAAATGTACATACATCACCTGTTCACTCTCCAAGTCCTTCCCACTTGGACGTAAGTATTAATGGGAATCCTCAGCCCATATCAAATTCAAATCCACCTTCTCCTTCAAGGTTGGAAGTTCAAATCCCAAATATTGATGTAAATTCTCCATTCACATCAAATTCCAGTTCCCATTCTTCAGGTCCTTCACAGGTGGATCCAAATACTTCACTTTCTCCTAATATTTCTACATATTTGGACAGACCGTCTCGACAACGTCAACCACCTAAATGGTTAGAGAATTATCATTGCTCTAGTATCTCTTCAACACCATATCCATTGGCTAATTTTATTTCACTTGAATCATTTTCTCAAACTCATCGGGCTTTTTTATCTTCGGTTCTTAATTCCACTGAACCCACTTCCTTTACTCAAGCCATGAAAGATCCGAAATGGCGCAATTCAATGAAAAAGGAAATTTTAGCTTTAGAAGCTAATAATACTTGGATTATCACCTCTTTACCGCCTGGTAAACAACCAATAGGTTGTAAGTGGATCTATAAAATCAAATATCGTCCCGATGGATCCATTGAACGCTACAAATCTCGACTTGTTGCAAAAGGATACACTCAAGTTGAAGGCATTGATTATCATGATACTTTCGCACCAGTTGCAAAACTCGTTATTGTTCGTCTTCTTCTTTTTGTTGCAGCTGTAAAAGGTTGGTCACTTTATCAATTAGACGTAAATAATGCTTTTCTTCAAGGTGATCTTGAAGAAGAAATTTATATGAAATTACCTCCCAGATTTTCCCGTAAGGGGGAGACTTCTGTTTGCAAATTAAATAAATCTCTATACGGCCTTAAGCAAGCTTCTCGACAGTGGTTCTCAAAATTCTCTAAGATCCTTATACAAAGGGGTTTTACTCAATCCAACGCTGATTATAGTCTCTTTACATATAAAAAGGGTTCAGTTTCTGTTTTTGTTCTCGTTTATGTGGATGACATAATTATCACCGGGAATAATGAAACATCAATTTCCAATCTCAAGAAATTTTTGGAAAAATCTTTTTCAATTAAAGATCTTGGTAAACTTCAATACTTTCTAGGAATTGAAGTATCTCGTTCAAATCAAGGTATATTTTTATGCCAACAAAAATATATTCTTGATATCTTAAAAGATGCGGGCTTGACAAGGGCTCGCACTTCTGAATTTCCTATGGAACAACAACTTCGGCTAAAACCTGATGATGGTCAACCTATGTACGATCCAACTCTCTTCCGCCGCCTCATTGGTCGATTATTATATCTTACCGTAACAAGACCAGATATCACATATGTTGTTAATACTCTGAGTCAATTTATGAGTAATCCTCACACATCTCACATGGATGCCGCAAATCGCATTCTTCGTTATCTAAAAGGTACTATTGGAAAAGGCCTTTTTCTATCATCTAGCAGTACCCTTCATCTAAGTGGTTATTATGATTCTGATTGGGCTGGATGCCCAACAACCAAAAGATCCACCACAGGCTATTTTACTATGCTTGGTGGTTGTCCAATTTCTTGGAAAACCAAGAAACAAGCAACAGTTTCCCGCTCTTCTGCAGAAGCGGAGTATCGTGCTCTTGCCACACTTACATGTGAAGTTCAATGGTTAAAATATATCCTAAATGATCTTGGTATACCTCGTTCGGAACCAATTTCTATTTTTTGTGACAATCAAGCTGCAATCCACATTGCCGAAAATCCGGTCTTCCACGAGAGAACTAAACATATTGAATTGGATTGCCACTTCATCCGAGAAAAAATAATCTCAAAATTGATCGCACCCAGCTATGTTCGCTCCATTGATCAACGTGCCGACATTTTCACGAAGCCTCTAGGAGCTGAAATACATCGCCGATTAACTTCCAAGTTGAGTGTGGTCGACCTTCCTTCTCCCACGCCAACTTGAGGGGGAGTATTGGAAATATTTAGTCAAAGCATATCAATCAGTATTGATATGCTTCCTTATTTTGCTTTTACGTTTTATTTTCCTTTCCTTCCTTTCTTGTCAATTAGTATAATTTGTAATTAAGAGTGATTAAGAGTGATTGATGTAATTACATATTTCTTTCCTAGATTGAAGTTATTCTTCATCGTAAATTTATTGTAATCTTCTATATAAATAAGAAAGTCTTCATCACTGCTAATTATACAGTGAACAACAATTAGACTGTGTCATTAGATTTGAAACGTTCATTATCCAATCCAATGGTTTGATTAGATTTGTGGTGAATATCTTCATATTAGAGCAATTCCTATGGCAATGGCCAAACACAAATATTTGTTCAGCCACGTGGATGGTCAAACGGGTTTCTCCACTATGGTAAAGCAGGGCAAAATGAACAGATTTGGTTTTCTAGGGCCCCACTAGTATTTCTTTTTAATATAAAATGCTTTGTAGGATAAAGTTAAAATATAAAATATATTATTTTGGTGAGATAAAATAGGATGGAGTGAGATAAAATAGGATAAAGTGAGAAAAAATAGGATAAAGTGAGAAAAGTATTAGTAAAGAATCTGGATTTGCAGTGGGCGCTCATGCTAGTGACGCCAGAGATTGGGCTAGTGTCGCCCGAGATTGTGCTAGTGACGTCCGCGTTTCTTCTTGGCTCGCGCGTCAGTAGGGATGTCGCGCGCCATTTCAGCAGACGCGCGTCTGTTGTGGTGACTCAATGTTCAAATGAACAGATCTGTTCATTTGAACATCTATTTTCTTGGTTTGTTCATCCCATAGTGGGATCAAAATGAACAAACTCTAAGTTTGTTCATCCCATAGGAATTGGTCTTACAACTCTCTTTTGGTTGGACAGTAAGAAATTCTCTCTCATTATATTTTTCAAAAATCAAATCAGAGATCTAAACATTCTTAGAGAGTGTAGACAAAATCGTACTCCGGAATGTGAAGGGCTAATGAACAGAAGGAGTCTTGTTTTTCCCTTTCACTCTTAAGTACTAGAGAAAAGTCGTTGTATATATAATCACGTTTCATGAGTTTCCTTATTTGTTTTTTTCAATCATTGTAGCATTTAATTGTTAAAGATTTTCTACTTGTCACGTTTTAAATCACAACAAGATCAAAACTTAAACATCCAAATCACACTTGTATTGAATGTAAGAACAAACGTTCCATTCGCTTTTCAACAAGCACAAAGTATGACGGAACAACCGGCATTTGAAGGTGGCACCGGTCTAGAACACAGACAAAAAAGTTGGGGTGGGCTTAAGGGTGCACAGTTACCGAGCCGAAAAACCGGACCGTGCCGGAACCGGTGGAACCGTACCTGGTTTTGTACCGAATCGAGAAGGGGGTAAAGGTACCGGTCCAAAAACTGAGAACCGGACTCTAGGGGTACATGTACATGACCCTATTCATGTCTCGTACAGTCCTGTTTGTACCGAATAATACTGACCATTAGATTTAGGGATTTAATCTGATGGTGGTATATATAGAAATAAGGTCAGACAGAAGAATAAATGGGTTTCTCATTTTCTTTTTCCTCCTTCTTTGCGGCTCCTCTTTCTCTGATAGGATGGAATGGATGAATACAGGTGGTGATGATGTTGACAGTAACGCAGGAGATGCAAAGATTCAATTGAGTTGGTAATTGGTTAGTTGTGAGTATTCGTGGCTCTGGCGGTGTGGTAATGAAGTAGAAAGAACTAGCTTGATGTTTCTGTCACTGCAGAAGTTATGGGCTTGTTGTGATTGGAGATAAAGAAGTTATGGTAGTTGTTGTTGCCAGCGAGAAATGAAGAAGAGTAGGGATTGTTGAATGCCTAGAGAGTTGCAGTGATGGGTTGAGCTGGAACTGCAGTTTAAGGTGGTTTAATGACTGTGGTCTAGAGAGTGTGTTGCAGTTGATGGCTGTAGCAGTACATGACAAGAGGAACTGAAGATGTTGTGTGACTATGAATTGGTGGCAATGAGATTATAGGATGTGTATGAAATGATGATTGTGAGGCATTTCAGGAATTCAGATTGTTTACGGTGAATAGAAGCTCAAGCAGAGCTGCTTAACATACCGAAATTTGTCTTGAAAACTGCAGGAAAATCTGTCTGGAATTTTGACAGAAAGTACCGACTGGTACCGAAACCGTCCCTGACACCGTAATTGTCCCGAATGATACCGGAACCGAAGAAAGAGGTACAGATACCGGTCCAAAAATTAAGAACCGAGACTAGGGAGGTACAGGTACTCGGCCTCGGCAAGAACCGAGCCGAACCGTACCGTGTCCACCCTTAAGTGGGCTTCACTCTCTGCATAACGAAATTTGCTATGAATATAAAATTTAATTTAAAATGCTGTTTTCTTTTTCTGTTTTTCTTATATCTCTCGATGAAAAGATGCTGACATCTTCACAATGATCATTGATTAGTGTCATGACGCCATCGGAGGTCAAACATTTGAAACTGTTAACATCCATACACAAGGGGAAAAAAAGGAAAAAAAAATATATAAGTAGGTAGGATAGGATTGTTACGTACTTTGGTAGGTCTAATAAGGCGAATTAAAATGCTTAATCAGAATCTATGAAGCTGAATTTCTTATCATTGATGCAACTTTAACAAACCCCATTCAGCCATTCACATGTACCTAACTATCTCAAAGGCTAACTTATGGTCATGAGTCATGGCCATAAACCACTAAAAATTTATTAATTCAAATAAATGAACCTAACAACGTGTAGAATAATCCAATCGTGGCTATAGCTCAACACCCGGGGACGGACCTAAGATTTTTTCTTGGATAGGGCTAAAATGGCAATGAATTTCAAAGCGGCCTAAGGCCGCGCCAATTTTTTTTTTGGAACTTAACGCATAGTTAATGGCTAATGTAATCCACCTATAGAACACTAAATGGATGTACAATTAAAAATAAAAGGAAAAAATTTAATAGCAAAATGCGATAGCAGAATGTTTTTTTATACTCCCTCCGTTCTTTTTTAATAGGCTGGTTTTGTGTTTTGAGAAAATTAAGGAAATAAGAGAGCCAATCATTGAAAGTGGTCCTCATGATACTTATCAATAAAAGAAGTGAAGTGAAATGGTCCCCATGACAATTATTGGCGAAGAAAATAAGTAAAGTGAAATGGTCCCATGACACTTGTCATCAAAAGAAGTTAAGAGAAAAACGGTCCCAGAAAAATAAAGTAACATTTGACTTTCCCAATTAGGAAACCTGCCTATTTTTTTTGTAACATTTATTTATAGAAACCAGCCTATTATTTAAGAACGGAGGGAGTAGTTTATAGAAGTAAAATGGGAGATAATTGTGTTGAAGAGTAAAATTTATTTTTGTTTGTTAATAAGATTTAGCTCTTAATTATATCTTAGGTGGGTTGAAAATTAAATATGTAGAACTATAAGGGGATAAAAATAATTTTAGGGTGGGCTGAATATTAAATATGTACTACTTGAGGGGCTAAAATAATTTTTAAAAAGTTTTCTGTAGTCAATTTTTTCTGGGACAAATTTAGGGACGGGCTATAGCCCAAGTTAGCCCCTTGCTAGGCCCGTCCCTTCCAACAACAAAGAGAAAAAGAACACTCTCGGATCAGCCAAATGCCCAAATCCGTGCATTTTTACGCTAATTCACTGCGTATGATTTTTAGCTTCAAAAAGATCGACGAACAAACTTGCAGCGGTGAAATCAGTTTTTTTTGAGATTTTTTGTCTGTACTTACAAAAACAACTTATCAAATTGGGCTGGCATTAGTCGCTGCAATTTGCTGGAACAAACCAAATACGAGAGAGCGGCTCTTAAAAATCAAATCATTTACTCCATCTGTTTTTAGAAAAGAGATATTTTCACTTTTTCATTTTAACCTAAAAATAGACCAAATTGAAAATGTAAAAGTATTTATTTTCCAGAACGGAGGGAATATTTATTTACAGCGTATTACATTGTAGGCTTTTTCATGTACCAGCTGCCTGGACGTGGTCATCTTTTAATTTCTTGTGTATGATTGACAGTTATATCATTGCGCAAGATATAAAAACAAATGCTTAGCATGAAGGATTTGTATGTATCCCAAGCTCATTGCATTCTTGAAGCAAGTTTTAACCCAATTTTGTACGATACCTAATTAAATCATATCCCACAAGTGAAGTGCAAGTAAGAGAAATCATTTTCAAACTTGAGAATGCCAAATGTCAGTCTTGGTTTATAACCAAAAAAAAAAGTATGCTAACCTGATTCGTATCAAGGGAATCTATACTTATTTTCTAATGGAAGGGGAATCTAATACTCGTGGAATTATGGAGTATTTCTTTTAAATTTTTTTTATTTTAATAAAAGGCTAAAAACATCTGGAGAAACCTGACTAGATAGGAATCTTTGGATTGTTTAATGGTAAATCGTGAATTCCAATATTGTGGATCTCTTTGTCCTCCAAGAATTTAAAGCATCACTGTGACTGAGTTGAACAAGTTGAAGAAGGGTTGTTAGTTGTTACCAACAACCACGAGCATCATTAAATAGTGGATTTCCACCCCTTGTTGAATTAAACTCCAATTTTTGGGTTAATGCAAGTGACAGATTTTGGGGTGCATTAATGCTACTCTTGGTAAGGCTGCACAGGAACTGGTCAAAAGTTCCTGTACCGGTTTGGAACCAAAAATACCGGACCGGAACCGAACCGGTACCGGAGTAACCGGTACAGGGATCGATTTTCAAATTTCAGTCCCGGTCAACAGCAGGTACATGGACCGGTTCTGGGGAAAGTACCGGTATGTACCGGCTTGAATGTCCCGGTGAATAATAGACGTTAGATATTTTAATTGGGATAAATCGTGGCCATAGATCCTAGGTATAGATAGTCACTTTATCCATCTGAACATCGACTACATCCCTCATTATTCTTTCTTTTTTCTCTCAAAATTCTTCCCGGTGAACAGAAAAACCATTGTTCTTCTTCTCCATCTTCATCTCCATCTCTGACTCTCTATCAGATTCACCATCACTACCACCGCCACCGTCATCATCAACATCTTCTTCTTCAGTTATTTCAAAAAATTAAAAGATCGTGATGAGATGTTGAAACTATGTTTAGGGATTTAATTTTTTTTTGGTAAATGTTTCCGTTTCTTAATGTTGAGTTGCTGAATTAGGGTTTTTGATTAGGGGTTTTTGTTTATTGATCTTTAATTGTTGAAATAGAGTTTTAATTAGGCTTCTAATTTCTTGATGTTTGATTTCATGGTTTGACTAATTGATCTGGTATGGAGACAGATATGGGGTTGCAGCTGCAGTTAGAGTATCACCATCTTTGTTCACTTCTTCTGCTGCTTTTGTATACAGGAGAGAAAATTGAATATGAGATCGATGACGTTGTACTATTGCTAACGAAGAGATCCATGGAAACTTGGATGGTATTGTTGTTGTTGAATCTGAGATGTAGAAATGGGTTTTTCAGTGAATCGAGAAATTAGAGAATGTGAAGAAGAACAATGGGTTTTGAGCAGAATTGAGAACGGAAATCAAGAACAGAAGAGATGAACGAGTATTCTGATGTGAAGATGGTGACATGATTTTGAGAAAATGGGTATTTGCTGATGGGTTTGTACATGATTTTGAGATGGAGGTGATATTGACTGGTTTGAAAAAGAGTCAGATTGGTTTGTTGATGGAATTTATGCCGAGAAGGGAGAAGAACTGAAATTGGGTTCTGTTTGTTTAGGAAGAAAATGGAACTGGAGATATTATGAAGATGGAGATTTGGGTTTCTGTTGATTCGTAAGAAGACATCAATAGGTTGCTGCCAAGACTCAGAGAAGAAGAAATTGGAGATTAAAATGGGTTTGATAGTTGATGGTTTGAATAATTTGAAAATGAACCGTTAGTTGCTGCCATGGAAGAAATGGGAGTGATCGAGTCTGTTGCTGAATGGAAGAAGTATAAACTAGATGTATGCTAGGATTTTTTCGTTTTTTTTCAGGTAAAAACCCAGTCGAGGTATGTGTACAACACTGTGTACAAGTACAGTCTTGGTCCTCAAATTTCAGTCCCGGTCAACACCAAGTACAAGGACCGGTTCCATAAGAGAACCGGGCCGTACCGGACCATGTGCATCCCTAACTCTTGGTGAAACATTTGATAGATGAAAAAATAGTGCAAATCACCTTAACCGATTAAAAATTGTCCAATTCTTTTTACCGCTAGATCAAAAACCTGGCGAGATTGGGGTATACCCAGATTAATTGGGGTATACCCATTTTATTCCCATCCAAACTAGTGTGCTAAGGGGTGTCTAAAAGGTGTTAAAATACCAAATTTTCCCCCCAAAAAAAAAACCATGCCGACCAAAAATCCATCCAAAAAAAATTCAAAATCTTTTTCCAAAACTCTAACTATGAAACCAAATCATTAACAAAAAATTAAAAAAATTTGGATTATACAAGATTGGATATGATGTTGACCCAATCTCAAATCCTGTATGATCCAAATTTTTATCAACAGTCGGCATGGTTTCTTTTTGCCGACCTTGCCGACTTGTATTAGTCGGCATCTTCCTAGGTTGAATATTGTGCCGACTTTTCATCTCTGAAATTTGCATTTACAGGGTCGGCACGGTATTCATCTTTATACCTTGCCGGATATAGTTTAGTCGGTAGGTTATGAAATTAATACCTTGCCTACTAATCATGCATTTGTAACACCTTTCTCTGTATGTCAAAATCCGATAGTCGGCAAGGTATTTTTTGTCGACCTTGCCGACTATAAGGGTAAAAAATCAATAAGATGCCGACTAGTGACATATTTACAACAGTCTCATGTGTCAAAAATAATAAAGTTGGCATCTTCTTCATTCACCGACCTTGCCGGCCGGATATAGTCGGCATGTTATTCATCCATAGACCTTGCCAGCCAGATATAGCCGGCATGTTCTTCATCCGTAAACCTTGTTCAGAACTGGTGTTGATTGAACTCATGGGATAAAAGTTTTAATCTACTCAATTAATCCATCTAAACTCAACTAATTAAGCTAATCGGTTTTTTTAGTGTTAATTAAACAAAAGTATATTAGCCATTTAGAAAATACATGGTTAAGGGGTGCTTCTTTTACTCAAAATGACCTAGCTTTTGTCTCATTAAGTATACCCCAATTAATCTGGGTATACCCCAATCAAGCCAGGATCAAAAATACCCGAGCACCTATGAATAATTTTTCTCTCGTAAAGTATCATTTCATAACCGTATTTTACTTTCTATACTTTTACTTTTCAATGGAGTTGAGATTATAGAAATAGAAATAGAAAGCCGCAACTAAGCTTCTTGTGGTCCATTGTGTACGTACAAAAGGGTTGGCGCTAAAGTATTTATTGTGGAAGGTGGAACTACATTTTTGATGACTAATTGGCCGTACTAAATTGGGTTGAAAATCAGTTATTTTTCACGATGAGAGACGACTGAGACCTTGTCAATCTGCTTCCCACTGTAAAAGATGAAGACTTTTGATCCTAAATCAAAGCACTTTATCTCATATTAACGTATTAACTTTGAGACAGTTTTTCATAAGTAGAAGGAACATAAATCAAATGTCTTCGAGAAAAATAATAAAAACAAACTTTTCATGAAGCAATTTTTTTTTTTTTGACCTTTAAAATTGTATTCTGCTTTGTCGGAAAAGAAATGCTTTTTCCATTTTTTTGATTCTCTATTTTAACCTTGTTAATTTATTATAAAGACAAGTTTTACCCTCAAATATTGTACATTTAACATTATAATTATAATTTCATTTTATTTCTCTATTTTTTCATTTTTTATTTAAAATAATAAATACAATAATAATTAAAATTATTATATAAAATAATAATAATTTTAACAAATATTAAAATAAAAAAATGAAAAAATAATAAATTTAATAAATATTTTTTTTCAAAAAAATATTAAAATAATAATATTTTCATAGCAAACCATAATCATAAATTTTTTAATTAAATAATAAAAACAATTAAAAAAAATATTGCTTATATTTTATTAAATATATTAAAATTAGAAATATAATTTATTATAATAAATTTGTATTAAAACTAATTTTTGAAATATGTCTATTTTTGTCATTAACTACATCACCAAAGACTTTTAAATACCAGGTTTACCAAATGACACGATTTGTTAATTGCATCGAAATGCTTTTTAAATTATAGTTTACCAAACGTCATGATTTATTTCCCATCAAAGAACGTGACTGAACAAAAAAAGGGCTTTTCTAAAATTCACAGCAATACCAAACTAGCCTTATGTGACAGTTTGCATAAGTAGAAGGAACATAAATCAAATGACTTCTGGAAAAATAATAAAAACAAACTTTTCATGAAGCAAGTTTTTTTTTCTTTTTGACCTTTAAAATTGGATTCTGCTTTGTCGGAAAAGAAATGGTTTTTCCATTGTTTGACCTTCTGACGATGCTGGGATGAGAGAAGCAGAATTGCTAATACCTAATAGCGCGTTTGGATATAAATTTGTTTCTGACATCTGCTTCTCCAGAAATCGAAATCAGTAGAAATCAGAAACAAAACTATTTTGTTTTACGGAAAATTAATTTTTCGATTTTTTAAAGTCGTTTTGAAATCGACACCCAAACTGATTTCTAATTTTACGAATTGGTACTTATGATGTGTTATAACAGGCTATAATGCTACTCTTCAAATGAGATTCAAAAAAGGAAAGTGACTACAAGTCGGCTCTGAAATTGGTTAGAATATTGATGTGTGTGGGACTTGAAAACCGATAGGACATAGATTGTCTCGGTTTAGAGTTAGATGAATAAAGTCGAGAGCTTGTAACATGGTCCACTAGAAAAATTCAAATCAAAAGCAGGACAGGAGTACTGATATATATAGTGATATGTAAAGTTGAAAGCTTCACATCTTTGTATAATCACATGTGGGGTACGCGCACATAAAAGTAATACGACCCAAAAAAACTGTTTGGATTTCAGTCGTTATTACCTGTATTTGTGGGGCATTGCGACATCATCTCACCTTGTTTGGGACTGGCCGACTGGGGGTTGCGCTTGTTCATGATCCTCCGGTCAAAATTACTACGAGCTCATATGGTTCGTTACACTGGACCTGGCAGAATCAGTAGAAAACATGTTAGGATTTAATGTCTTGGGAGTAAGCACTGAATTCCGGGAGAAAAAACATCACACTGATTTCAAAGCTACCGGCAGCCAGCTCTGGTTTAAATTCTCCTTCGTGTTCTCTCCATTTCACCATTAAAAAAGCTTGAGACGAGTTACCGTAGTAATTCAGGCCAAACACCGCCTTGTACTACAAACAGTTAGATCAAGGCAACCCCTAAAATGTTTTTCCTCCGTACCAAAAAAAAAAGAGGTAGAAGTGTTGCACTGCGGTATAGTGATAAAATTGCTAGGTGATGATACCAGTGAACTTGAGTCCAAAATTTTCCAGCAACAAATTCTTTACGGATCATAGAAAAAAGAGTAGAAATCTTTATTTATAAAAAAGAAAGTTTAAAACTCACCGACACCAAATTCTTTACCGATCAAGAAAAAAAGAAATAAAGAGTAGAAGTCTTTACCGATTGAAAAACGAAACCCGCCAGCACCAAATTCTTTACCGATCTAGAAAAAGAAGAAAGAAAGAGTAGAACTTTACCTGTCAGAAAAAAGAAAAAAAAAAGGAGAGTGGAAGCAATGCTGAATAATTTATAGGCCAATTACAAAATGGTCATACTTTTTGAAATTCGGTCACAAAATGGTCATACTTTTGTAATTCATTTACAAAATGGCTTTTTTCCATCCGATTTAACACTTTTGAATAAAACGATGTTATCTTTTCCAAAAATACCCTCCTTTAGAATACCCTTTCTAGTTAACTAATTGGTTGAGGTGGTGGTGATGAAGCGGTGGTGGTGGTGGTGGAAGCTTAAGAATCTCCGCTAAACCCCAGAGGGGAAACGGTGAACCCTTTGGGTAAATGCGGTGTAACGATCCTGAATGCGGCGTAACGAACCTGAATGCGGTTTTACGATCCTAAATACGATGTAACGATATGAAAGCGGCAGCACCACCACCGATAAATAGCACCACCATCAAATAAATTATAATCAAGGCAAAAATTTAAATTGTGTATGGAGGGATAAATAGGAAGGACATATAAGTAATTTCGTTAACATATTTAACAGTGAGTCACCACTTAACCCTCTTCTTAACGGAAATATGATCAATTTGTTAATAGTTTGTAACAATACGATGCTTTTGTGAATCGGGTCCTAATACTGGAACAATTTTGTACATTTTCCATAATTTATTTCTAAACATTTTCCTAAATAAGTAATCTTGCTCTACAAAACTAAAAAAAAAAGGATTGTAGACAGATAATCAGAAAAGACATTTCCAAAACGACACGCTCACATAAAACATGACCCACCCTCAAAATCAAAGGCCATCTGTGTGGGAGTTTTATCGTACGGCATGTCCAGAATTTTTGAAAGTGAAAATACCATACCCAGAGTTCGACTCGGTCTAGTAAATAGTGTCCTAAATAATGTGGTAGTTGAACTTCGTAATCAAAAAAATTTCATTAACTAAATCCCTGGTAATTACTCAAATATCCCTTTCTTCTTTTTAATTTCTCTCACTAACAAAAGTCCGCCTTTGAATTTCACGAACTCACGAGTCACGAAGGCTGCATTTTTTTTTGGTTCCGGTCGGACCGGTCATGAATTTCCTCTGTCTATAAATACCAATTTATTCGTTGCCTAAATCTCTCACCACTTCTTCTCCATTCTCCCTTCCTCCTCTTCCCCTCTCTCTCCAAAAACAGCTCGATCGATCTAGGGTTCTCTGAAGGAATTCAAAGTAATTATCTAAAGATGGGTTCAAATCAAAAGGATGTTGGAATTCTTGCCATGGAAATGTATTTCCCTCCTACTTGTGTTCAACAGGTGAATCATTATTCTCATATTTTTTTTTTTTAATGTGGTTTGATTGGAAAAAACAAAACAACAAAAAAAAGTTTGATCTCTAATTGGTTGTAATCTGAGGGTTTATGTTTCGACATTACGGATACAATTGTGTTTGAAAAATTGTTTGGTTCTTGAATCTTGAATTATTCAGCTTAATTTGTTGTTTCGAGCTGAGTTTATTTGAGAATTGCATTCTTAATTCAATGGGTTCTGTATATGAATTTTTGGAAGTGAATAAAAATTTGAGATTATTGTCTAGTAATTGTCAAATTTTAAATTAGATCAGTAAATTTTTCTGGAGCAATTTTTTCTGAGGTATAATTTCGATGTTAACAGAGTGTTTGAATCTGAAAATCAGAATCTCAGATTTGGTAGAATTATGAATGGAACTAGAACAGATTAATTTTTTTTCCTAAGCCTTTTTGCTTTTCCGTGGATTATGTATCATGGGAATTAGATATGAATCTTTTAACTGTTTTGCTTTGTAAGCTACATGTATAAGTCTTTAACATCTGTAAGAATGGAGAATCCAATTTAGATCTTAAGTTTTGGTTTATCTGCAACGAGGTCTAGATATTCCTTACAATTTTTAGCTTACCTTTTCTTTGTTTTCACCTGTAGGAAGCATTGGAGGCTCATGATGGTGCCAGTAAAGGAAAATACACCATTGGGTTGGGACAAGATTGCATGGCGTTTTGTTCCGAGTTGGAAGATGTCATTTCAATGAGGTTTGTTTTGTTTGATCCCAAATGTTTATGACATTAGTAGGATGCAACTGAAGATTAGATTTCTATTAGAATGATGATTGGGGCAATTCCTTGGTTTTTTAGATATGTCAGAGTTGGTGAAACCTTTTTATTTTTTTGCAGTTTGACAGCCGTTAGCTCTTTACTCGAAAAGTATAAAATTAACCCCAAACAAATTGGACGCCTGGAAGTCGGCAGTGAAACCGTGATTGACAAGAGCAAGTCCATAAAGACCTTCCTGATGACTATCTTTGAGGTAATCTCTCAATTCCTTTCACTGCATGTTTATTCAATCGTCTTTTTTTTACTGGTCATACTTAAGATTTGGTTATTAGCTTGATATTGACGTGGACACTCCTCTTGCGAATCTGTAGCCATATTCTCTATCTTGCGCTTTATTTTATTGTTGTTTGGTATATCAAGCTATAACTTGTTGAATGAAAATCTGTTGGTTGCAAAACAATGTTAGTTTTACTCTGCTAGTCTTTAGCTTTTCATTCTTGCATAACATATCTGCCGTGTTAACAATCAGGAATGTGATAACACTGACATTGAGGGTGTTGACTCCACAAATGCATGCTACGGAGGAACTGCAGCTTTGTTCAACGTTGTGAATTGGGTGGAGAGTAATTCCTGGGATGGACGATATGGTCTTGTTGTGTGCACTGATAGTGCGGTAAGTCTTTTATTCTTCGAAAGCTAGCTGTTAGATTCATATCATGTGAAAAGCTTGTTTTTCAAGACAATGTAACTCAGCTCACATAATGGAAGCCGCCTTCTCTTTGCTTAGGTCTATGCAGAAGGACCTGCCCGCCCCACTGGAGGAGCAGCTGCTATTGCTATGTTGATTGGTCCAGACGCACCAATTGCCTTCGAAAGCAAATATAGAGGATCCCATATGTCCCATGTCTATGATTTTTACAAGCCCAACCTAGCCAGTGAATACCCGGTAAGCTCTCCATTTTCCTTTGTGTGCCCAATAATTGATTCAGCAAGATTCTTGAGGTTCAGAACTGCCAGATACATACGTTCATCACCAATCTAAAATATATCACATTTCCTTTTTGTGTAGGTCGTTGACGGAAAACTTTCACAAACTTGTTACCTCATGGCACTCGATTCCTGCTACAAACGCTTATGCGCTAAGTATGTTTCTGCATAACTTGGCAAAAATGCTCAGTCATACTTAGATATTGGTAACTACCCTCCGTTTCAGGAAAAGGAGGTGGTGTCTTTTCATTTGCTGACTGCTTATTCATACGTCTCTGTAGGTATGAGAAATGCCAGGGTAAGCAATTCTCGATGGATGATGCAGACTACTTTGTATTTCATTCTCCTTACAACAAGGTATAATTTTACTCTTTGATAGGTGCAAATCAAGTCAATTGTGTCTGTCATTCTCATGATCTCGAAAAGTTAAGATTTGGCTTTCTAGAAAAGCACATGTATAATCTTGCTATCTCTGTCCCAATTTGCTCTAGCTATTGAAACTTTATTACTTGGAGCTGCATCATAACAAATGTTTTCTCAATTGAAATTGCAGCTCGTGCAGAAAAGTTTTGCTCGATTGTACTTCATGGATTTCTTAAGAAACGCCAGGTATGTGTTTGTCTGTATTAAAGGAGTAATGTGTTAATTCCTCTGGTTCTAGATTTATCCAAATTGTGACGTTTAAGTCCAGAATAACTAAAAAGTTGCTCTATGATGGCCAGCTCTGTTGACGAGGCTTCAAAAGAAAAGCTTGCACCATTTGCAGCTCTATCTGGTGAAGACAGCTACGCTAGTCGGGATCTTGAGAAGGTAAAACGCAGCACTACAACATAGCCTAATCTTGATTTGTTCTCGATTTGGCAAGAATATCGTATCTGATGATTTTATTGGTTATATTTAACAGACATCCCAAACTGTTGCAAAGAATCTTTATGCTGAGAAGGTTGGGCCTACCACTTTGTTGCCCAAACAAGTTGGTAATATGTACACTGCATCACTCTATGCAGCATTTGCTTCTCTTCTTCACAACAAAAATAGCTCACTGGTAAATATCTTTAACATTTCTGTTTACCCATATGTTTAAGTTGACTACTAAATGTAATACACTCCGTAATTTTTGGGTGATTTCAAAAATATATATTGCTTATTTTTTGTGCAGGATGGTAAACGTGTAATAATGTTCTCTTATGGAAGTGGTTTAAGTTCCACAATGTTCTCATTCCGAATGAGGGAAGGTTCACATCCATTCAGCTTATCAAACATTGCAACTGTAATGGATGTCGCGCACAAGTTGGAGTCCAGACATGAGGTAATTCATTGTTTTTTGTTTGTTTATCATCTGGGATCTAAGTTTCTTGGAGGGCATAAGAATTAATCAAGGATGCCTTGTTTTTTAACCCTATAAGTAAATTTAATATCTACCCTCGAGTTTAAATCATGCCCAGTTTTTTTAAACCTTCAGTACTTTCTTTGTTTCAGGTTACTCCTGAAAAATTCGTCGAAACCATGCAACTCATGGAGCACAGGTACGGAGGGAAAGACTTCGTAACGAGCAAAGACACAAGCCTGTTAACTTCAGGCACATACTATCTTACCGAAGTTGACTCCATGTACCGCAGATTCTACTCCAAGAAGTCAAGTGCTGCAGTTCAAAATGGTCACTAAAAAATAGTGAAAGGATGGAATTATCAAGCCGAAAAACTTCCGAAGAATTGCTTTTGTATTCTCATTGTTGTTGTTAGTGTTTTAGAATAATTCTTATTTATGATTTGTACAAGTTAAATTATTTCAAAACCTGCAGTTCGCCTATTAGCCATTGTAACAGGATTCTTCTCCTCTCAGTATATCCATTCAAGGATTCAAGTGTTCCTCTACATCTCTCCCCCTGATATATTAGTTTCCATTCAAGTGTTGGTTGTCTTGCACCAATGCACCCAGTGTCAATTCCAGGCCCTGCACATTTTCCACTATAAGGCGCCAATGCGCCAAGCAACACTGCATAACAACATTGCCATTCTTTTGGTATTAGTGTGAAATTTTTGCTAGACTTCATCTGTACCTTCACGGCTTCACCTACCGGGGAGTCCTGGTAGTGGTAGGGGACTTGCCGCTTAGTCCCATTTACTAGTAGTAGTTCAGATCCTTGGTGGGGCCCACTCAGTCGTCATCATCTTTTTGTCACTGAACCACCCCCTTTCTGCTGTTTCTGTATGATTCCGCAGTTCAATGTAACATAAAGTCCGCAACTTACACGTGTCGAACCACATCAAATCAGAGATCTGATCCAACGGTTAGATATAATCCTCCTGCAGTTTTAAAAGACCCAATTAATTGACTCTTTTTAACTGCTACATGGATTCATATCGTTTAGATTTTGATAGTCTCTCTGAATTAGAATTCAATCAGGATTCTGGAGCAAAAGACTAGATAAATTCTATATGTTTGAGTTAGAATTGGAATTTATGAAATTCATTCATCTGTATTCTTCTCTGTTATGGTAAAACGGTGTTAAGAGTGAAGGAGTAGTAGCTCAAGATATTTTAGGGTTTCATTCTTTGAGTGGTATTTTGATTTCTGAGTCAAATTTCTGGAGTGATGGAGCTTTATACGAAATGGGTTCGAAGGAATAAAGATTATGTTCATTCTATGGAGTCACTCGCCAATGTAATTTCTCTTTCTCACCCACTCTCTGATGTTTCTGCTCTTATTTTTGTTCAGAATTTTTCTAGCTTTTTTTTTTTTTTTGGTAAATACGTTCAATTATGGTTTATGAAGTTTGAAATTTGTAAGGGTTTATGTTTAATTGGAAATTTTGCTGATTTTTGGTGTATTTTGAATTGTAATACAGGGATTGACATGGCTACTACCAGAACGTTTCTCTGAGACAGAGATAGGACCAGAAGCAGGTTTTGTGAAACTTTGGTAACAGTTGCATCTTCTGGTAAAACTGTGCTACAGGTTTTATGTGAATGTGTTTTTTTGTATTGAGAAAGCTGATTTTTTTGATGCAGTTACTGCTTTTTTGGGTATAATCACATCTATAAATGAGCATATTATCGATTCGGATCCATTGCAACGGCGAATGGGCTCAACGGAGGCAGAGTCTTCATCATCTTCGTTTCCTTGGTCACTTGGGATATCGGTTCTCAAGGACTTGGAAACATTGGTGGAAGTCATGGCTCAGCATTTCTATGGAGATGATAAGAAATGGAATTTCCTAGCTGTCACTGAGGCTACCAAGTAAGTTTACGTTTTGATTGGAATTTTGTTTGTTGTGTAGGAGATGAATTTTCTGTTCTCTAAGCATTGTGTATTTGATGTGATTTAGGTTTTTAGTTAGGTTAGCTTTGTTTCGGGATAGTGGGTATAAAATGGTTCTAAGTGGAGGGGAGATAGCTAATGTTGATAAGAGACCTGAGGCGTCGAATTCTGAACCCAGAATGGGGAATGCTGTGAGACGAGATCGTTTTGGGCGTGACCCACAAAGTCTTGAAGGAAGGGCATTGTCAGCGTTGAGCAAGTTTGGAGAAGATGCTAGAATGATTTCTGAACCTAAGTGGTTAAATAGATTTCAGAACCACCATGATCCTACCATGGAACCTCCACGTAATACATTCTTTCTTATGAAACTTTATATACTACCTAAGATAGATAAAGATGGTTGAATGATTCTTGTAAATTTACGTTCCTTGTACGTTCTTGCAGCTCCTATGCCCAAGAAACCTACACTTTCAAAGATTTGGTCTGAGAAGGAGTTCACGGGGTTCTGTTTCTCACGGCTGAGGTGTTGCATATGAGTAGACCACTAATTTATGTTTTACTTATGAGGAAGTATGGAGTTCGGTCATGGTTACCGTGGTTGCTTTCTCTCTCTATAGACCTGACTGGAATGAGCATACTTTCTCATGTTAGAAATTCTGGACACAGTAGATATGGAGGAAGTTCTTCTCTTTCAGCTTCTGAAAAGGATGAGGTGACTATTTTTAGCCTCTTACTTTGTTTCAGGCCTTTCCTCTGAACTGTTGTCATGAATTCGTGATGTATAGATTCCTATCTCAGTCGTTTAAAATCTGTTTACGTGCAATGTGTTTTGACATAGGTTAAAAGGCGAAAGATGTTGTTGGCATTTTACCTCATGAGAGATCCATTTTTTAGCCGGTATACTCGGTAATGATTTAAATTACCGTTGAATTAGATAAATTCATTGAAAAAGGATGTATGCTGCTTCCTGCAAAAAAAAAATTTAAAATCTTGCATTTGATGATATTTCAGGAAAAGACTTGACACAGTTGAGAGAGTCTCGGAGCCTATCCCAATAATTGGGTTTCTTACAGGTACTTTTAGTGTTTGCCGTTAAAGTCTCTTACACTTCATTGCTCACTTAGTATTAGATTATTGCCTCTCTTGTTTATCAAATTTATATTCATAAAAGCTTGTTGTACTCGTGCAGCTAAAATTATTGAGCTTGTTATTGGAGCTCAAACTCGGTATACTTATATGTCTGGATCATAATGAAGACGTCCCGCGCGGCACATTAGCATTACATTACAAGCTCGCGTGTTTTCACCCGTTAGATTTTGAGATTACACCATCTCTCCTGTAAAACTTTTGGTAGTTGAAAAAGAAAATCCTTATTAAAGCCTGATCTGAATTTGTTGTCATGATTGTCAACTTAGGGAAAATGTTTTAAACACTTTCAAGTCTAATAATGAGGATTTGTTGTCTACTTTAATGTGATCAGACTCTTCTTCTAACTCGGAAGAAATATACTTTTACAACTTTTCCAATGGCTAATCTGTTGAATTGATATTTAAATGCCTTTCTGTTATAAAATATGATCAGACTCTTCTTCTGACTCAGAAGTAATATACTTTACAACTTTTCGAAAGGCTCATCTCCAGATACTAGAAGGTCCACTTCAGGTTCTTGGTTCCTATATGGTCTCTTGGAGTTCTAAGAAACGTCCTACAGTTTCAAGGTCTTCTGCGGAGTGAATACAAGTCCTTCACTGTTACTCAGTTGTGAATATCTCGTCTTCTGAAAGATTTGAATATTGCTCGCATCTCATGACCATCTAATATGTTCTTTGATAATCTGAGTGCAACGATCTTGGCTACCAATCCAATAATGCAAGAACCAAGTATATTCAGATTGATTTTACCACTGCATTCGTGACTCCCTTTTTTTTTAGCCTAAGAGGGATACACAAGAGAGTTAGTGGCCAAAGATCCACTACTCCCCTAATTGAGTTCTACATAACAAAGCCAAATTAAAGGAGTCTAGGTTTTGTTGTCTATGAATAACTTTAAGACCAACAAAAACACAAGAAATAAATTGAAGTCCTGGATTTGTTCCATAATGCTCCTTCCGCCTAACTCTTTCATGATAGCTTAGATGAAAATGACCATGAACCGCAGTATGGTATAGAGTGTTGAAACGAACTAAAATACCCATTGATTCGGCTTGAATTTCTAAGTTGGTGTGCTGCCAATCTTGAGCCCATGTAAAAGCTAGATCAGCTCCCCCTGTTTCTCCTCCTACTCCAAAGTATTCTGGATATCCTCTAGTCCCAATGATGTTTCCTGCAAAATCAAGAGCAGTAAGAGCAGTGAAATAGTTCAGAGTTTCTGGGTCCTTTAGGGTACATATTTTGACAGTTATGCCAAAATGACCACTACTGTGAGGGTCCAGGGGATAGTAGGTTGGTTAAACATTCCTTAAATCATCTCCTTCATAATGTATAAGAGAGTTAAGGATGTGGTTCTGTTTATGGTAGATTCTGTCATGGTTGCACAGGTGTGGCTGTATGCTGGTGGTGGTTTGTTTGGCATTCAGAGGAGTGTGATCAAAGATAAAATCACTAATAGGTGCCAACAAGCAGTTGCAAAGATATTGCTGCTAGAGTTATTATTTTCAGGACTGAACCAAGAATTTAGCCAATCCACAAAGTCAGTGGTATGATCAAATATCCCATGATCTGGACCAAGAAAGAGGGTCCAAACAGGGATAGCTGCAGGGCAATTTAACAAAAAATGGGTTAAAGTTTCTTCTCCAGAATGGCATAACTAACATATTGGATCAATGTAGTGAAGTATGCTAGCTGTTTTAGCATTAGTGGGGAGAATCCCATGGCCACATTTCTAGATAAAGATCTGGATGGCAGGAGCAATGTCCATTTTCCATAAAGCTTTCCAGTTGTTGGTTTGGAGATCATTTCTGTAAAGCATGTCCATCTTAGCTTTGTAAAGAGATTTTACACTGAATTTTCCAATGTCGGTGAGATTCCAAACAATTTTGTCCTCGTCCCTTGAATGAATAGGGGCATGAAGGATGGCTTGAGTAGAAGGGTTGTTGAAGTAAGTATTTATCAGGTCAGCATTCCATTCACCACTTGGGAGGATAAGAAGCTCAACCCCGACTATCTCAGATGGATAATTAGCAGGTTTAGGGATGATAACTTTAGTAGTTGGAATCCAGATGTCTTCCCACATATTAATATTCTTGCCAGTTCCAATTCTCCAAGAGATGTGATCTTGTATATTGTTGATGCCTTCTAGGATGCCTTTCCAAATCCAAGAGTCTCCATCTTTGGGCTTAATATCCATGTTCAGAACATTTCTGCCTATGAGATACTTAACATCCATTAGCTGGTACCAGAGAGAATCTTTGTCAGTTTCAACTCTCCACCCAATTTTAGTAATCATGGAGCTGTTGAAGTGCTCTAAATTCAAGAAACCTAGACCTCCCATATTCTTTGGTTTGCAGAAAGCAGTCCAAGCTTTTGGATAGTAACCTTTAGGGTTGTAAGGAATTGCCCCAAAAGAAATCTCTTTGCAACTTGTTTAGATTTTGACAAGTTTGTTTAGGCAAATCGAAGCAGTTCATTTGGGAGGTGTTAGCAGTTGATGTGACAGAGTTGATGAGGACATGCCTTCCAGCTAGGTTAAGAGGAGTATTTTTCCAGCTGGACAATCTGAGCTTGAGTTTATCCACTCCATGTTTGAAAGAGTTGATCTTGCTCCTATGAGTGAAGAGTGGTGAGCCAAGATACTTTTCATTTGTCAACAGGACTTGAACTCCCATAACATTACTAATAATGGGGATAAAATTAGGGCCAGTGTTGTTGCTAAAACACACACCAGATTTGCTGAAGTTGATGAGCTGACCAGAAGAGTCACCAAAGATTTTAAGAATGTCAATTAGATTTTGACTTTCTATCTTGTTAGCTTTGCAGAAGACCATGCAGTCATCAGCAAAGAGAAGATGGTTGATTGTGGGTGCTCTCTTGCAGATTTTAGTGATGAGGCCCATGCATAATAAGAAGAGATAAAGGGAAAGAGGATCCCCTTGTCTGAGCCCCCTTGTAGGTTTGAAGAACTTATCAGGGGAGACATTTATGAGAACAACATAGGTGGTGGTATAAATGCACTGATATATTTTTTCACACCATTTTCCATTGAAGCCAATTTGTTTCATGATGGTAAATAAGAAGCTCCAATCAACTCTGTCAAAAGCTTTGGCCATATCAATTTTTATTCCCATACTACCATTGTCACCTTTCTTTCCTCTTTGGGTTCTCATAGTATGAATAATCTCATGGGCTATGACAATGTTGTCAGCAATTTTTTTGCTAGGAATGAAGTCAGATTGGTAAGGGGAGATAATCTTTGTTAGGTAAGGCTTCATTCTTTGGGCAATGAGTTTGGAGATAATTTTGTAGGTGGTGTTACAAAGAATTATTGGTCTGAAGTGGTTTGGGGAGGAAGGGTTTTCAGTTTTGGGTATAAGGGATATAAATGTAGAGTTCATTTCTTTTAGCATGTGGCCAGGGGTGAAGAAGTTTTGGAACATTTTGATGACATCCTCTCCTAGAATATCTCAATTGGCTTGAAAGAAATTGGGAGGAAAGCCATCAGTGCCAGGGGCTTTATCTCCAACCATACTGAACAAAATGTAATTAACTTCATGGCTATTAGGGATTTTATTTAGGATGAGGTTATCCTGGGGGGTGATGGTAGTTGGAATGAGCTGAATGATATCATGGTTTATATTAATAACATTAGCAGTTGCTATGTTGAAGAAGTTGTTGGTGAAGCAGCTTGTAACCTACTGAGGGTCATGTATCCAAACAACTTTATCATCTTGTATAGAGTTTATCTTGTTCCTTCTAATTCTGCATTTAGAAGCTCTATGGAGGTATCTTGTGTTCTTGTCCCCCAATTTGATAAGTTGATCCCTGCTTTTAGTCTTCCAGAATTGTTCTTCAATATCTAACCAATCATTTAGAACATGTATTCCATTCCTTATAGTTTGTCCTCTGTCTATTCTGAAGTAGTTATTGTGTATCCATTTCAGGTGTTGCTTGCATTCTTCAATGTTGGTTTTGATGTTTCCATAGACTTCTTCGTTCCAGGTTCTAATTTTGAGTTTTATATCCTTGATTTTTCTGGCAATGAGGAAAGCACTAAATCCAGAGAGAGTCTTATTCCAACATTTAGCCATAATTTTCTTGCAGTCATCATGTTCTAACCAAGACCTAAAGAACTTGAAAGGAATACCACCATTTTTCCAGTGAGGATTGAAATTTATTAATATAGGATGGTGATCAGACCATATAGGTGGCATATTATATATGGTGGGTATTGGGGTACAAAAAGAGCCAATCATCAGTATCAATTCCTCTATCTAGCCTTTGCTCAGTTAGAGCAGGGCCAATTCTTTTATTATACCAAGTGAAATGACAACCAGTGAACCCTATGTCCACCATGTCCAGCTCAAGAATTTTATTATTAAAGAAATTTGCCTCAGTGGTATCAATGGGATAAGTATTGAATTTTTGAGAATCATGAAGGATGAAATTGAAGTCTCCCATAATCAACCATAAAAGTTGATTATTTGAGGCAGTGTTTTCAATCATTTTCCATGATTCATTTTTTTTTATTAGTTCATAAGGGTTAACATAGTAACCAGTGAAGAGCCAAGGGGGAATATTAGCAGTGCTGACTATATCATTGATATGATGAAGTGAGAAATCTATAACCTCAACATTTAGGTTACTTTTCCATATCAAAGTAAGCCACCGGCTGTGCCACTTACCCCTCCTACTTCAACAAACCAGAATTTACTGATGTTTATTTTTTTTTATGATCTTTTGGATGAAATCTTTTTTTTTTTTTTTTTGTTTAGTTTAAGAAAGGAAGATGATGTCAGGATTTAGTTTCTTCAGCATGTCATTAAGGTACCTCTTAGCATCTTTTGTGCCCAAGCCTTGGCAATTCCATGCTAGGGATGTAAAGAATTGACAAAAGTAAGAGACATTTGGATACTTTGAGGTTGATCTTCTAGAAATATGGTCATAAAACAGATATGTGTGAATTGTGCAAGATGGTAAGCTATTGGTGTTAGTGATACTATCTAGACAAACAATCATGTTGAAGTAAGCAAGAAGAGTAGTCAATAGAAGCAGAGTAAATAGTACCTTGCATTCAAGAATGTTGCCCTCTAAAGTAACATTAGACAAACTGTTCCACAATGCCAGATATTTGGTGATATGTCATGGGTGTGTCCAAGTCTTTGAATCTTTTGGCCTTGTAAGCATTAATGATATTAAGAGTTCTTTCATCCACACTGCTGGTAGGATGCTTTATTTTGGATTCCACAATGCCAGATGCAGCAAGCTGTTCCAACTGAGGTTCAAAGTGGTGATCCTTTTTCTTAGATTTTCAGGCTTCCTTTTTTTTCTTGGCTATTTCAATGTCCATTTTAGCTTTAATCTTAAGCTAAATGTAGCAAAATTGAAAATGGAAAGAACCCCGAAGTAATGAGGGTTAGACGTACCGACTCATATAAAGCATGTAAAAAGGGACATATATATCATGAGACAAAGATGTATTTTTTTTCCCTGGTACTAATGACACCAAAGTACATGTATCAACTGAATATGGGATGAAGCTAAGATGTAATTCTAGCTCTCACCAAAGAGTTGGGAATGAATCTTCTTACCTGTATTGGTACAAGCAATGCAATACAGGTACTATAGTAGCAACCAATTTCCATGGGAATGTCATACTTTAGACATCAACTTTAATGACAAGAAGAACTTTGCCTGGCCAATTAACGATGGGGAGGGACTGGAAATGTTGGTATTTAAAGGTTGATCTGGGATAGTATAGGATTTGGGTCCTTGGGCTCTTGCAGCAACTTTTATGTATGGTTGTTTTTTCTTATGGTTGTTAAGGAACTTTTTGGCCATTTCCATCTTTCTGTTTCTAATTTGGCAAGCAATGACATCAAGGTGTTGAGGGGTTTTAGTAATGCCAGTTTAAAGAGGTTGGGCTCCAAAGATGAGTGGATCACTAGATGAGGTAGCTAGATTAGCAAAAACACTTTCCAGCTCCAACCTCTTAACATGTTTCATTTTGGCTTCAAATTCCATTGTAGCATCTTTGTCAGATTAAGTGTTGTGGATAATAACTTTGCCAGCAAGAACACTTCTGTTTTTGAGTTAGAGGCGACTGAGGGGGATGGCTTGGCATGGTAGTGGTATACGTTTTAGTTGGTGGAAGAGGACAGAGAGGGCTTGGGTGGTCAAGAATTCTGCAAACTTTGCAGAATTTGATACCATTGAGAGCATGGGCAAAATTTCAACTAGTGAGAGATAATAATGGTTTCAAAAGCTTCAATCCCAAACTTGAGGGGTATTGTGACATCAATTTTAAGCTTGACTTCCATATTTTTCTCACATATGTCTTTTCCATATGGTTTTCCATCTTCTTGAAAAGTTCCAACTGGCTTTAAGATTCCTCTGATGTCAGGTAATATATGCTTATGAATTCTCTTAATTAAAAGCCATACCATGAATTTGGAGAAAAGCTCATCATTAATATAATCAGGGCCATCAGCAGGGACTTCAACAAGAACCATTAGTTTTTCAAAGAATCCTCATGTTCCTCCTCTTCTAAGTGTTGGTAAATCATCTTCATGAGTGAGCCTCATAGTGTAGAAATTTCTTCTTCTGTTCCAGAGATCAACCTCAATCCTGCTCAACATTTCCCAATTGCTATTAATGAAGTTACTTACTCTTGATGTTTCAAAGAATATATTACTATACAACTTTCCTATGAAGCACCATTTTCAATCTAGTTTTTGCTTAGGCTGTATGTTGTCAGGATTAAGAAAAACTTTTGGAAATAAATATTCAGGCATTGCCATGGCAGATTTCATTTTGTCAACTAGGCTATCAATGCTGTTGGGATTGGAGTTGGAGGAGGAGGCCATGATGAGAAGAATGAAGGGTGGGTAAAGGTTACTGTTAGCTTAGTAAGTGAGAAAGATATCTAAGTTGTCTAGGGGGATATAGATAGCTTTAATTTGAAATTTGTTCATGGGTGTGGGGTGGTACAAGAAAGGCTCGGTTTAGTTCAGGTTTTATTTGTTACCGCATCCAATGGCTTTGTTCCAGCTGATCACTTGTTTAGCTTTATTCACATGTATGGACTTTGACCTATGTCTGAGATGTTGTCTGATGGCTAATGGTACTTGGAGAGTAGCCCTATGATACATGTTAGTGGAGAAGCAAAATATGATAATAAACTGTTTTCCTGGGGCCGTGAGGTCATTGTTGCTATGAAACTCAATTGTCCTAAGATGACAATTCTGTTGAGAGAAAAATTGGGGAGTACGTACCTTAGACTTGAGATTCTTTTATTAGTGACTGCTCCTGGGTTTCGGGCTATTCAGCTACCCGGATTGAATATGCCCATTAAGCAGAACCATTAAAGTTACTAGTTTTGGCCTCGTGCCATCGGCATGAGCACAAGTAGGGGGATAGTTGTTGCATGTCTCGTGGTGTTTAAGCATGCCAACTGTTGCCAACCGCTTAATTTAGGTCTTTAAAATTGGTTTATAGGCATAATGATAATATTTACAGTCTAAAGACGTGACTGAAAGAAGTTGTGTCTGATTAATGTGCCGTATAGATAGGGTGGTGAGATAGTAAAGTGGGGGCAGTTACTTTTGGCGGTAAAAATTTGGAGTATGTTATACTCTTCCAATGGATATAAAATTCATTTTGGAGAGGCAACTCTTCATTTTCTTATTCACCCTCTTCGAAGAAAAAAACCAGATAAAAAGATCTCCTTCTATCAGAAAGAAGAAGAAAAAAAAATGCATCGAGCGTTTTACAGTGAGGATGGAGTTGTTGAGGAAACTCCAGAGATTTTGGAGGAGAATACATTGAGTTGGTACAACTCCAATTATCCAATTTCTAGTTTTCCATATGGAATTGCATTCCCAAATGGCCGAGAGGCTATCAACTATACCCGCAATTTCAATTGGCACAGGGATAATTTGCGATACAATCAAAGGGTAAAGATGAAGCAGATGTTTGATCAAGCCCCACTAGGGAATGGGAATATTGTGGTGCAGCAGAAATTCAACATCCCCAATCCAACTCAGGTAATTGAAAAAAAATTTGGTGGCAATTGTATAACATAATTTCATGAACTTTATCTTTCTGCAAATTCGTGACTTGGTTGAGCAGGGATTTTGCAAATCTGAATATCAATTGACATTTTCACTTAAGATCAGTCTTTGCTTGGCAAAATGATGTAATTTAAAAGCATTCATTTTTTTTTTCCGAAACGAGGACAAAAGCCTCATAATACTATATATTAATACTTTGATTCTCATAAATATGAGAGTAGTTGACAATTATAAGGTTTACACAATTTGTAATATAAAGATTATGGAGAATAACAACCAAACTATCTCCTTTCCATGAGTTTTCTACTGTATTACGATTACAAAAGTTTGAAATATTTGCTGCCTTCCTTATATTGAATCTAGAAGTTAGAACAAAAGCTTTTTCTTTGAAATTTATGAAAGAGTTTATTGAGATCCCAAAATCATTACTACTACTTTTGTATCTATGTTCCCGAGCTTTAGCATATATTCCAATCAATAGCTTTAGAGTTGGGTTCGAGTCGCTTTGGAAGATAACATTGTGGCCACTCAATTCAATTGCCCATTGGAAGGCGGCTTCAGCTCCCTTTTCTTTTAATTGCTCTCTAGTATTTCAATCTGAATAAGTTCCTCTTGCATCAATAGTTATGCCTGTATAATCAATCAAAGTTAGTCAAATGCCTGCATTGTTTGAGGGATTCAACATTAACATTGATAAAGCAATTTTTATTCGCAAGCTCATGTAAGTTGTTTCATGTCTAGTTCCCTGTCCATAATTGTTAAAGCTGCATCCTGCATTGGGTTATAATATAAGGTTTGCATGATGTTGTAGTCGGGTCTGTTGACATGTAAATAACTATTGATAAATCTTACAATTGTTTCCGCCGTTTTTGCACTGTTTTGCTGAGTTTGTTGGAATGTTACCTCACATCGAGCTAGCCATATATGCCATATTATTATACTACACATTTCTGGCCAACCTAGAATACCATAGTCTTTATTTTTTTCATCAAACCATTTGTTTAGTGATCGCTGTCGTATGCGTCAAAAATAATATTAATTACTTTCTCACTACTCAAAATATATAATATAGCAAGGGCAAGAAAGGATCGTTCCCACAGAGAGGACTTAGGTTGTCAAGTTGTTTCGGTTTCCTAAAAATAACAATGGGGGGATTTTCTGATTATAATGTATCTAAAGTAAAATAAAAGCAAATAAAGAAAAGTAAACAAATCAAGTAGAAGAGATATTAGTTAAGGATTCATCTTCATTCACAAACATGCTTTTTAACAATAAGTATAATTCATATTTAATCTCAACTTAATCAAAAGCCTTAGGATACCTTGATCACAAGAATATCCCTCTAATTTTCTCTTTTCATCAACAAACACATTAAAAGATACGAGTATGAGTTCTATCTAAGAGCTAACGTGTAAAAGCATTAATCAAGTTTAATTCCCTAGATGCATTAATTACTATGAAATCAGGCCAATCATATCAATCGAACGTGTAAAATCACTAATCCGATTTAACAAAGGTTATGATCCACTTGTGACTACTAGGATGTATCACTACAAGCAATATTCACATATAATAAACTCTAATCTAGCAATAGAGATGAAAGTTAAGTCAATCGATTCGCGACTCGACTAAACAAGCATTCAAATCATGTAACGATATTAATGGTGAATCATAAACGATAAAGCATGGAGACAAAACTAATTCATTGCATAAAAAATCATGTTTGGAATTCCAACTTATTATTCCTTAACCAAAAGAAAAGTAGCTCATATTCATGGAGTTCATAACAAGAAGGAAAAGAAAACCTATCATGTTTTTAAACCCTCAAAACAAAAGTAAAACTAGATATAATAAAGATCCCATGATGTGGTGTTTTGAGATTCTTATATAGCCTCTCTCAGGTCAAGTCCTGAATAAACTCGGCCAGAATTTTTTAAACTGCCCGCAAGAAATCAGTCCCATAGCCCATTTGATATTTATCTCGTCAGTTCCAGGGAACTGACAACCTACTTCAAACCAATTCCTAGCCAAAGGCAAACATGCCTTGTACATATCCAACCACGACAACAGTTCAGGTCCACCCAATGTTCATTCTTCATTCAGTTTCCATCTAACCCAAGCCATCAAAAACATCATCAACTCCAGCTGCCACCATGCAAACCAACTTCAGTAGCAACGCCCACGTTCCAGCACCGATCCAAACCAACAAATCACTAACCCATTCATTCTTCGGCCAATTATCTGTGAGATCAATTTCAAATTGCTTTACTCACTGCATCATTCACATCTTTTATAACTTCACAACCACATAGCAACAGACTCCTCCATTCCTGCCAATTTTCATATGAAGCACCTGCAAATCTAACTTCGGAACCAGCTGGTGCTCTTCTATATTTGCAAATGCGCAGTTGCAGCAACCAATTTATGGCATGGTGACACCACTCAAGGCTACAGCAACGGCTTCAACCACTCTATAACTTCTCTCGCAATTCCAGCTCACCACATTCAACCATTGCTTCTTAGCTTCTAAATCTTCTCAGCTGCACATCAAACCACCCTGTACAGCATATGACAATAGCTCCAGTGCCAACCAACTTCCCTGCATTGCAACAATATCACTACACTTGTATTTATAGCTCTTGCCCAGCTCATTTCAACCACCATCCATTTTACTAGCACCGGCTACCTCTATTTCTTCACTAAGTTGACATTCGAACTGTAATGCCATTACCTGAACTGCAGCTTCACCGGCATCTTCAATTCATTGCTTCCACACGATAGTAGCTCCATCCTCAGTAGAAGCACCTCTTCCTTGTTTGAGATCTCTTTAAGAATAGCTCAAACTAGAGTCATCCTCTCTACTTCAAATCCACCAGACTCATCTCCATTCGCAGAACCCACTGCAACTGCAGCTTCACTGTACCAGTCTCATCTTTATACAAAATGCACCAACTACTGATCGATCAAAAACTATTATCACCTGCAGACAATCACCAGCTCTTTTATCTTCAGTTCATCTCCATTATAGCAACCAAAACCAACTTTATTCATTCTATCACAGACAAACCCATCAGTAATTCAAGCCATTCCTTCTGCCATACACAAATTCAGCTCAAACCCATCGTTAATTGCTAGCATCATCAACAAAAACTCCTTCATCATCTCTCAAACAATTCCTAAAAACAGAAGAATCAAAGCCCATATCAATTTCTTCTTCTGAATTTCATAGCAACCCTGAATTTGTTCTTCTCACTGAAATTCAAACCCCCATCAGCAGAATCGTTAATCAATCACCATAAGCAAACCCATGGAACCATCATCTTCAATTATTTATCTTCTCTGTCAACGAAACCATCCAAATCACCAATATAAATCAAGCACAAATCGAATTCTCCTTCTGTAACTACGGAAAATCCATAGCTACAAAATGTAACTACGGAAAATCCATTGCTACACCCAAACTTGTGTTATCTTGTTCTTGACTTACTTCACCTTCATACCCATACAACAATTTCTAGATCTAGCTTCTTTGAACACTAAAATGATAATTTGAAGTACTAGAAATATAAAAGAGACACACAATCTTTACATGGTTCGATCCATAAAGGGATCTACATCCATGTTTTTCATTATGATATTTTTTGTTTACATGGGACTCCATTAATGAGTTTTTTGGAGCTCTAGATCTAGTTTTGGGGAAGAAGATGAAGTTAGAGAAAATAAAATCTGATCCCTTTCTCTCTCTTGCTTTTTCCTTTAAGTACTAGAGAGTAGAAGTGAATTTACAAGTATATCATTTGCTTACTAATTAAGCTAACTAAGGTAAGATACTATGTAGACTATCCTAGGGATGTTATTCTACACCGGCTTTCATTGGGCGCCACGTCGAGTATGGTTTTTGGTATCTACATTTTGCCCTTTTTTCCTTGAGTATTGCTTGGAGAGCGATCCTTAATAAAAAATCCGTCTTGGTATAGTTATTGGAGTGAGACGTGTGGTGCTTGAGTGGATGACTTTGACCTTTGTTGATGAAGGAACGAGCAAAAGAATAATAACTTGAAAAGTATATACTTGCCTCTTATTATTTTGCGAAGTTCTGAAGCTTCGTTGTTTTATAGAAGCACCATTCCTTGATCTTGTTGTTGTTGATCATGAGTTGTTGTTGGAACCATTCATTGCTTCACTTCGATTTTTCCCTTGTATGTTTGGTAGTTGATTCTTCCTATTGGTGAGAAGTAGCGAGGTGTCGTGTTACATGTAATGAGCTAAAATGACGAAGCATGTAGTGAGCGAGATATCTTCGTCAACGTTATCCCTTTGCTTTAGAGAAAATAATGATGCAATCTCGGGTTTGCATGGTCCACTTCCTGCACATTTATTCATCATTTCCAGCGGCCTCGTCGATTCTGTTGCCTTTTCCCTTGCTCGTTGTTCCCCTCAATGTTCCCCTTTTATTGATCTTCCCTGAAATACTTTCTACTTTCTTTTATGGCTCTTTTCAAGTCCTGCTGTTCATTTCGCTCATCCTGCCTCCTCTTTCCTTCGTGTTTCTCGTTACTCGATCTTCGCGCTTCCTTTCTTTCGACGTTACTTACTATCTCTTGTGTTGACATCTTTTATTCTTGGTAACGTTCGCCTTTAATTGACCTCGTGGGGTTTGCTTCCCTTTGATAACAGGTGTTTCTTATACTTTCCTCCTCTCGTTTTCGTTCCTTCTTTCTTCCTCATATCTTCGTCTTTGGTCTTCCCATATCGTTTCCTCCAGCGCCCTTCTCAAATCTCTTTATTCACTGATTTCTCTTCGTTGTCTCCTTCTTCGCTCTCCTCTGTCGTCCTCGCAGGCATACTTCCTCTGTCGTGTCTCTTCTTCTCCTGACGATATCGTGTTTCCTTCCGAGTCCATGGCGTCAGCCGCTGCTTCCTCGTTAAGTTGTCGATTTTGTAGTGCCAACATAGCGTTTTGCCTCATCAGTCGAGCGTGCTTCTCCCCTAGATCCTTGTCTCGTTCCCGTTCAAGACGAAGTGTCTCCCTTAGTTGCTCCAACATCATGTGTTCTTCATCAATTATTTTTCCCTTCTTCGTTTTTCCACTTTGCTTTATCTCGGGCTGGTTCTCCTTCTCCAAACCTTGGTCCTTGGTTATTTCTTTGTTGGTATCCTGCGTTATTACTTTGTGGATCATAATTCCTTCGTCTTGACTCCTCATGCCTAAGATTCTGATCAGTCCATTCTTGGTCTTCACTTGGCACAGCTACCAACTTCGTAGAGATTATGTTCGACGGCTCCCCTTTCTCGTACTTTAAGTCGTCTTCCACAACATGTATTGTTCTTTGTAAGAGCCAAAAAGTTCCTTCTTTTGTCGGGATCGGCAAAACCTTGCTAACTTGCCTCTGCTTTTCCTCCAAGGCTATGTATCCTTATATTGTTTTGAAAGTGGTAGTAAAGTTCGTTCAACTCGGACTTGCGTAGACTCGATTTCAGACTTAAAAATAGAAAACACTAAGAATAAAGATAATATATACAAAAGACTGTCACAAATATCGAGAGGTACTTAGACTCAGGATTCCACCAATTCTTATATTCATGTGGTTCAACTATTGATTCTAGACAATTATAGCTTATAAGATAACAGATATTGACTCTTTCTTTGCCAAAAATAGATTTTATAGAGTATTAGATGTAAATCATAAGCATGACGCATCAAAAGCTCTAAGTCTAAGCATACGTCATCAGACAAAATCACAAATAATCAAGAAAAATCATAAATCAATTTAGAATAGTGCAAAAGTCATAAAAGAATTAAATGAATTACCACATGCATAAAGAATGGCTTCCTCCATTGTCCCAGTGTTGGGGTTTAGATCTTCATGGTGAAAACACGCTCAAAATAATAATCCATAGCTCAAAAAGGTGTTTTATTGAAGAAAAGAGTGTGTTTGTAACAGTTATAATTGTTCTGAACCCATCATTACGTAAAAACCCTAACGTAATCATTGCGAACTCAAAATAATTGTTGGAAAAATTGTTACAAAGTTGTTGAGGTTGAAAGTGTAGGTCACGGTTTCTGCGACTGTCCAACTGGGTCTTATGTTCTTCATCTCGTCTTCTTCTTCACCCGCAGAGAAGAAACTCTGCAACTTCTCCTGCAGCTCCGACGTCTCCTATGCTTCACCCCCAAAGTCTCGACTCCTCTCTGGTAGTTGTAGCGTCCTATATATACTCAACAGGTCGACAAAATCTCTCAATTATTCTTCCAAAAATAAATTCTTTTCTTTGCTGCCAAGTCCCGCGAATATCTCTGTGAATCCTTGTTACGCATCTCTGGTTTTAATCCAAACTCTCCAAGCTCGATATGATCAAATCCTAAGAATATATTCTCCCAACTCCACGTAACTTCCATATTTCATAAACCACACAATCCCGTATATCTTTCTTCTCTGTTTTATCGAGTTTGAAATGGAATTTTTCTTTTCTTGTAGAACAAAGCATATTACGTACCCTGTTTAATGAAAACTGGACCCAAAAAAATCATCTCCAAGAAACACTCGCCCAAATCCGATCCAGGGATCCAAACAAACCCGTTCCCTTGTTTTGTTGAGAACCAGCTATCCAACCCATTTTACGCCATCAAATTACTTGTATCAAACTATTTTAACTTAACAAGACACTACCTACCAAGCCGCACAATAAAATCCGACAAAAACTCAATCGAATCTCTCACGAAAAACATCATTCTTCCCGTCAACTACCGCCTCCTGTTTTGCTCCAAACCAATATTACAACCCAATTTGATCGAGTCTCGATGGACCTACCAACCCAGTTTAGGCTTAACAGGCTTATCTAAAGAAAATCCAGCGATTGAATCTCCTTCTAATACGCCCAAACATCAAACCCTAACTCTACTAGTCGCTTCTCAAAATTTCCCTCCAAAACCTGAGATTTAAATTGTTGAAGATGACCTCCCCCTATCCTCTGATGTGGTGCGGGTAATGAATGCCCTGGGGTTACCCCTTAGTAATTTGGGTACCCCTTATCCACTGCTGGGGTCCATTTAGCAGTTGTCCTCCGGGTGCCTTTGACGCATTTCTGGGTGCTTTTCGTAATTCCTTTCGGGGTCCAAATACCACTTTTCGAGCCAATTTTGCCGCGAAAGCTTATTTCTCCAAAAACACCTACAAAAACATAAAATAATCAAATAAGTACAAAAATGGGTACTAAAAATATAGAAAATCGAGAACAAAATAGACACATAAATGCATCTATCAAATACCCCCAAACTTATTATTTGCTAGTCCCGAGCAAATCAAATCTATAAAATAAAATCCTAACTCATTGTCGCAGGCATCGTCGATTGCATTTAGCGTATGCAATAAGCCTTTAAACCCCTAGGTGGCCCTAGTGGCCGAGTTATAGTCTCGGGAGGGCTTACAAGAGATATACCCACAAAACCTTTACTCCAGACCTTAACTATCTACGCAGAACCTTGGAAGGCACTAAAAAGTCTCCTTGGTTGGCATACTTATTGATTACAGGAGGAAGTACCCTGATGCGAAATTCCAATTGTTGTACACGAGTTTGCACTCAAGCATACTAAAATTCATATATAAGTCACAGAGCTCTACTCAGATAGTTTCAGAACATCATAACCGGAGTCAACCAATCACATGGATAGATTAAGAGATGGATATAGAAAAAAACATAGATGGTTTTGATGTTGACTAAGGTGAACGGTGTTTCTCATATATGTCTGAAGACCACTGCCAAAATGAACCTATCCTAATGGACTGAGATACTGGTTTGGACTAATATCAATACACTGGCATATACAAGGGTACCATTGGTCGATAATCCTAACTCTAGGTCAACACAACTGGCATATACAAGGGTTCCAGTGGTCGACTTTATTGAATTTATTCCGGTTGGTCTGATGGTTTGGTCTCAATTTCTCTTTCTTTTTTTTTTCTTTTTTTTTTCATATTTCATAATAATTCTTTTTTTTTTCTTATATTTCATAATAATTTTTTTTCTTTTTTCTTTTTCACTTTTTCACTTTTTTTTTTTTGGTATCTCAATCACTCTATTTCACCCTAGCAATGGTAACAACTTGAATCGTGAGCCCCACTTAATCACTTAGAGAAACGTATTTTAAAGAAAACAAAATAAAAATAGAAGTGAAAAGGATTCAACGAGATATGGCGAAACTACCATGTTTGTCTTTAATTCTAACACCTGAGCTCTGTGCTTTTATGAATAGACTCTTTAGATGTTTCCATCTAATCAGATTGGTTCCTCAACTCCTACAACCAAGATGCTTCCATCCACTTAGATTGGTTAGTGCCATCCTTAATAAGCATAAATTTCTAGGCTCTGGAGTTTAACAATGCAACTAAAATGTTTCTCTCATACCCCCAAACTTAAATCTAACATTGTCCTCAATGTTCTAAAGATAAAATTAAAAGCATGAACAAGGATAAACTGTTACCATTTGAAGTAAAAGAGTTAAGGAAAGATATTACCGTGTCGCATGAATATTGGGTTACCTCCCAAGAAGTGCTAAGTTTAAAGTCTTCAGCCAGACTAAGAAAGGATTAGTCACCTCATAAAATCATAAAGTAATAGCCGAAATATATGTGGGTCATCAAAACCAAATAGAGCTATCACAAATAAAAGGAATCTGCAACCTTCCAAGAGAATAAACAAATAAAGCACACCCTTGTCTAGTTTCTTGTTTAAGACAACTACATCTAGCTGTGGTTCAGGCTCTATAACTGGGTTGAGATAAAATATTTTCATGTGCTGGAATTCCTCAAAGCTAAGACCCGGTTCAGGTTGTAAAGTCTGTAAAAACTCAAATAAAAACTTAGAAGCACATAATAATAACCTGAATAATTGCGGATCCTTAAAGTCAATCAGTTTTGACTCACACAATTGACCACGATGAAAGTGAATTTTAGGAAAATGTGTCGATTCTAATCTCCTAAAGTAATTAGGTTTAGTCTCAAAACTAAATAATTGACACATCTGAAACTTATACGTTCCCACATTTGGTTGAAAAATATTTGGTGGGAAAACAAAGTCAATCTGGGTATCATAGCCTGGGTTAACCACATCAACCAGAGGATAGGTTTCTAACAACTGAACTTCTTTATGGACATCACTAGGCTCAGGAAAACGTGTATGAAGACAATCTTTTAAAATGGTTTAGGCACATTTATCAAGTCCCAAGTGAGGGATCTCTGTAAGAGCTAAAGGTAAGGCACAAGGAGAATGATAGTCACCCCCAAACTTAGAGTTTTGGGTGTCTCTAGATAGACTAGCTACAATTTCCCTAATTTCTAGATCATCAGAATACTGGAAATGGTGAATTGCCTCTTCTAGGTTGTACTCAGGTGATGCATCATCACTCATATTTAAAAGCTCTACGAGTGCATCTTCTTCGTCTAAGACTATTGTTTTTAAATCGTTAGACTCTAAAGTAATATTCTCAGAATAAACTCGTTCCTCTAAATCATTATCGGCTTCGTAGCTAGGAAATTCTACATCGTCTAAAATAGAGATACTTCTAGTCAAATCCTCGTCCTTTTGAATAGGTGAATAATTATTAAAATTATTTGGATTTGAACTATAAATAACATGATCATTATAAAGCTCAATTGGAGTAGCAAATTCCTGATCACTATGCCTACATATTTCAAATTCTTCATCTACACTATCCTCATCATCATAGTAATATGAAGATGGTCGAACCTTATCTAAAGTATTGCTTCCAATTCTAACCTCGTCATCTTGATTATGTAAATAAAAAAATTCTTCATTTTCAAGGGTGATTTGTGAAGCAATGTATTGGCAATTCAGTGTAATTCATGCAATTCTTTCTTCCGTCTCTAAATCAAACCTACGTGTTGACTCAGCAAACTCACGTGTTGATTCAGTTAACTTACATGTTGACTCAGCTAACTTCCTGAGGTTATCTTCTAAAGAAGGTTCACTCATTTTTACAGTTCTTTCATCCATAACTAAGTCATTTGTGTCTGCTAACTTATGTTTTGACTCAAGTAACTTACGTGTTGACTCAAGTAAGCCTCTTCTAGAGGAGAAGTATCAAAATTTTGCTCGTATGACCGGTGTGCATGTGAATAGTAATTGTGCTCACCATGGTATGACCCATATCCTTCAAAAGGGCGTTCCAAACCACTATTCACACTATGGCCATAATAAGGATAATGTCCATGTTGCTCAGTCGAATAATCATTGTATTGGCTATTATAATACCAGTTCGACATTTTTATGTGCACGTGCAAATGCAAGGTTGACTAAAATGGGTAGGCTCAGGTTACCACAACAAAATATACCCAAAGGTACGAGGCTGAGGTTTGTGGACTTTCATCTGGTAACTCCCATAAGGCCCAAGGCATGGGTTCATCTTACTAATCCACGAGTTTTCCTAAAATCGGTAGTCTGACGATGCAATTGGTGTATGCACGTGTTTTTTTTTTTGTTTTTTTTTTTATAAATAAAATACTAAAAAAAATAAAAAAATAAACAAACAATATATACAAGTACAAAAATAAAGAAAATAAGAACTAACAAAAATAAAAGCTTCGGCTTTCTCCTTTTATGGCAAGTCCAACTTTTCACCTTCGTTTCAAGCAAAACCTGCACAACAAAAGCAAAAATACCCAAAGTAAAATCAAAGAAAATAAAAATAATAATATATATACAAAACCTAAAACCTAAACCGAAATACAAGTCCGCGTCGGCGGCGCCAAAAATTGATATTGTTTTGAAAGTGGTAGTAAAGTTCGTTCAACTCGGACTTGTGTAGACTCGATTTCAGACTTAAAAATAGAAAACACTAAGAATAAAGATAATATATACAAAAGATTGTCACAAACATCGAGAGGTACGGAGACTCAGGATTCCACCAATTCTTATATTCATGTGTTTCAACTATTAATTCTAGACAATTATAGCTTATAAGATAACATATATTGACTCTTTCTTTGCCAAAAATAGATTTTATAAAGTATTAGATGTAAATCATAAGCATGACGCATCAAAAGCTCTAAGTCTAAGCATACGTCATCAGACAAAATCACAAATTATCAAGAAAAATCATAAATCAATTTAGAATAGTGCAAAAGTCATAAAAGAATTAAATAGAATTACCACATGCGTAAAGAATGGCTTCCTCCATTGTCCCAGTGTTGGGGTTTAGCTCTTCATGGTGAAAACACGCTCAAAATAATAATCCATAGCTCAAAAAGGTGTTTTATTGAAGAAAAGAGTGTGTTTGTAACAGTTATAATTGTTACAGAACCCACTGTTACAGAAAACCCTAACAGAACTGTTGCGAACTCAAAATAATTGTTGGAAAAATTGTTACAAAGTTGTTGAGTTTGAAAGTATAGGTCACGGTTTCTGCGACTGTCCAACTGGGTCTTATGTTCTTCAGCTCGTCTTCTTCTTCACCCGCAGAGAAGAAACTCTGCAATTTCTCCTGCAGCTCCGACGTCTCCTCTGCTTCACCCCCAAAGTCTCGACTCCTCTCTGGTACTTGTAGCGTCAACAGGTCGAAAAAATCTCTCAATTATTCTTCCAAAAATAAATTCTTTTCTTTGCTGCCAAGTCCCGCGAATGTCTCTGTGAATCCTTTTTACGCGTCTCTGGTTTTAATCCAAACTCTCCAAGCTAGATAGGATCAAATCCTAAGAAGATATTCACCCAACTCCACGTAACTTCCATATTTCATAAACCACACAATCCTGTATATCTTTCTTCTCTGTTTTATCGAGTTTGAAATGGAATTTTTCTTTTCTTACGGAACAAAGCATATTACGTACCCTGTTTAACGAAAACTGGACCCAAAAAAATCATCTCCAAGAAACACTCGCCAAATCCGATCCAGGGATCCAAACAAACCTGTTCCCTTGTGTTGTTGAGAACCAGCTATCCAACCCATTTTACGCCATCAAATTACTTGTATCAACCCTATTTTAACTTAAATGTACACTACCTACCAAGATGCACAATAAAATCCGATAATAAACTCAATCGAATCTCTCGCAGGAAACATCATTCTTCCCGTCAACTACCGCCTCCCCTGTTTTGCTCCAAACAAATATTACAGCCCAATTTGATCGAGTCTGATGGACCTACCAACCCTGTTTAGGCTTAACAGTCTTATCTAAAGAAAATCCAGCAATTGAATCTCCTTCTAATACGCCCAAACATCAAACCCTAACTCCGCTATCGCTTCTCAAAATTTCCCTCCAAAACCTGAGATTTAAATTGTTGAAGATGACCTCCCCCTATCCTCTGATGTGGTGCGGGTAATGAATGCCCTGGGGTTACCCCTTAGTAATTTGGGTACCCCTTATCCACTGCTGGGGTCCATTTAGCAGTTGTCCTCCGGGTGCCTTTGACGCATTTCTGGGGTGCTTTTAGTAATTCCTTCCGGGGTCCAAATACCACTTTTCGAGCCAATTTTGCCGCGAAAGCTTATTTCTCCAAAAACACCTACAAAAACATAAAATAATCAAATAAGTACAAAAATGGGTACTAAAAATACAGAAAATCGAGAACAAAATAGACACATAAATGCATCTATCATATCCCTCATGATACTCCCTCAATTCATTCATTGTTAACGAGCTTTGATCGTGAAGGTTGGTTTTGATGATTTTCTTCCAAGCTTTCTCTTCTTCGTTCTTGTGCGAAGTTCATTGTAAGTGTAAGTCCGGGCCTTGCCAAAGATAACCTCGTGTTGATGTTGCCTTTGACGATGAGTTGACGGTATTGCTTCTTGTTCTTATCTTGCCTCGTTGTAGCTTAACGTCCTTTGATTCATATCAAATCCACGAATTTTAAAAAAAAAATCGTGCGAACTGTAAAATATGCATTTACCCCTACGTGTGTGCCTCCTTTTGCTTTGGTAGATGAAGGAACTTAAGCTATCCGAAGGAAAAGCCATATGATGCTCCTTTCATGTCTCTGCCCTTGTTTAGCTTAATGCCTTACGTTCGTTAAGTCTTGAAGGTATCGATCCTGCTTCGTGTTGTTTTTGGTTCCTCGTTGCATGGTTTTGGTTCTTCACTCATCCATTGATCTTCGCGTTTTTTTTTACCTTGATTTGTGTTTTCTCATTGTTTCTTGCATACTCATTTCTTCGCCTCATCGATTTCGCTTTTTTTCCAAGTTAGCTCCATCCACGACTTCATTCGACTTTAGCTCTTGCATTGTATCACTTTATTGGCTCCAAGTGCATTACTTGATAGTCATATTTCTTCATTTCATTTTCTTTCTTTCTTTTCTTTTTGCTTTTGTTTTTGTTTTCTTTCTTTCTTTTGCCTCTTGAACATATTTTGGTGTTGAAAATTGTTACGGGTAAGGTCTTTGCCGTCTTCTACTTCTAGGTGGCTATAGGAGGTCTTATTGCGCCTCCTAGTTAAGGTCTTACTTTGCCCCACCCTCTCATTAAGGGTCTTAATTCGACGAAGTCTCAGGCGCTCATTATTCTTGCGAATAACGATCCATCAACCTTGCCTTAACATTCTTTACTGAGGTCTTACTTCGCGACAATACGACAGGCCTAATTATTCCCATGAATAATAGCCCCATGATATTGCCGTCTTTTTTGGTCACATAGCTCCCTAACCTGGAGGGTGTCGTCCCTTTATGTTCCCCCCTGATTTCCCCTTCAAGGAGGTTAACCCTAACATGCATGTTGGTCTCCTCCCATCCAGTTATTACGACAGTCAGTTATTTTCGTGACTTCTTATCCCTTTCGCCGATATGGCTATTGGTTACGAAGTCACACCCTAGGTAGGGTTTCTTTGGGACCGAGTGCATCGTAGCCAGGACTTGCCATACGGACATGGCCGGTAACGCTCCAGACGTCCTAGACACCCACATCTCAACCGAATACGTCGGCGCCCTGGTCATAACTCTGCACCCCTTACCGAAGGCCATCATAAAAGGGACCATCGGCGGATATGTCTTATCATTGCCCCTAACTTCCTTTCTGAGAGTTGTTCACGACGTACGTTAGGACTTTGCCTCTTACACTTTCGTGAAAACTAGGGTGCACGTCGTGGATTCCCAGCCTTCCTAGGCGAAGGGTTTAAGGTTTCTCTAAAACCGTTTTGTGGATCTTATTTGCCTCCTAATGTGAGGTCTTACTTGCTTGTTTTGAGGTCTCATTTTGCCTTGCTGGACTTGAAATTACTTATTTTCTTATTTGTCTTTTGATTTCATTCCTTTTGCGGATTTATTCGTGAACCTTGAAGTTGTATTGTACTTGAATCGGGTCATCGTAGTATTGTACTTCGTGTAGCATCTAAGTGAGCCACTCTAGTGTGTTCGCTGGGTTAGAGCTAATTTATCTCTTCGTCGATGATTCATCACATCGACGTCTTTGCACGTTTTCTCTTTGGTACTGCAATCATCCTTTCCTCCACTTCGTCAATGATTTATCACATCGACGGCTTTGCGCGTTTCCTCTTTGGTACTGCAATCATCCTTTCCTCCACTTCTTCGTATCCTTCCTTGTCCTCTTCCTTGTTTTCTTCGGGTCATAATGGAGTTATTCGACAAAGTGTAATTACTATCTTATCTTTCTTTGTTTGCGCGGATTGTCCTCTTTAGTTGATTCTGTCGTCTTCATCGACATTCTCTCCCATCTCTTCGTGATCTGATTCCGTCGTCCTTATCGTCATTTTCTCCCATCTCTTTGTGAGTTGATTCTGTCGTCCTTATCGTCATTCTCTCCCATCTCTTTGTGAGTTGATTCCGTCGTCCTTATCGTCATTCTATCTCATCTCTTCGTGAGTTGATTCCGTAGTCCTTATCGTCATTCTCTTCCATCTCTTCCGTGGGTTGATTCCATCGTCCTTATCGTCATTATCTCTCATCTCTTCGTAAGTTGATTCTATCGTCTTTATCGTCATTCTCTTCCATATCTTCCGTGGGTTGATTCCGTCGTCTTCCCTTGTATTTCTCTGGAACTGAACTGGTTTTTTGTTTTGTGAATCGATTGCTTTCTCCTCTTTCCGTCGTCTTCCCTTGTATTTCACGAAGTGCCTGGATATCATGAGTTGGCCTGCATTCCACGAGCAAGTAACTCTTGCGAGTTGAATATGTGGTGTCACTAACTGACTTGTTCCCTTCTTTGAAATCTCTGTTTCGAAGTAGCTTTGATCCCACGAGGTAGCTTTGATTCCACGAGGTAGCTTTAATTCCACAAAGTAGCTTTGATTCCACGAGGTAGCTTTGATTCCACGAGGTAGCTTTGATTCCACGAAGTATCTTTAATTCCACAAAGTAACTTTGATCCCACGAAGTAGCTTTGATTCCACGAGGTAGCACGAAGTAGCTTTGATTCCACGAAGTAGCTTTAATTCCACGAAGTAACTTTGATTCCACGAAGTAGTTTTAATACCACGAAGTAGCTTTAATTCCATGAAGTAACTTTGATTCCACGAGGTAGCTTCAATCCCACGAAGTAGCTTCATTGGTTTCTTCTTCGTGAATGCTTCTTCTTTCCTCGTCACTCTTCCATTCGTCCTCACGTCTCCTTCGAATGAATTGTCCCTTTGACGTAATCTTCTTCTTTCCGATGCAACCGTTCTTGTTCCGAATCCTTATCTCCCCCTCCTTCTAGCGCCAAAATGTAACTACGGAAAATCCATAGCTACAAAATGTAACTACAAAAAATCCATAGCTACACCCAAACTTGTGTTATCTTGTTCTTGACTTACTTCACCTTCATACCCATACAACAATTTCTAGATCTAGCTTCTTTGAACACTAAAATGATAATTTGAAGTACTATAAATATAAAAGAGACACACAATCTTTACATGGTTCGATCCATAAAGGGATATACATCCATGATTTTCATTATGATATTTTTTGTTTACATGGGACTCCATTAATGAGTTTTTTGGAGCTCTAGATCTAGTTTTGGGGAAGAAGATGAAGTTAGAGAAAATAAAATCTGATCCCTTTCTATCTCTTGCTTTTTCCTTTAAGTACTAGAGAGTATAAGTGAATTTACAAGTATATCCTTTGCTTACTAATTAAGCTAACTAAGGTAAGATACTATGTAGACTATCCTAGGGATGTTATTCTACACCGGCTTTCATTTGGCGCCACGTCGATTATGGTTTTTGGTATCTAAACCTTCTGAATTTCATAGCAACAATATCAACAACAGCTTCATCGTTTCTATCTCTCCCTAAATTTCTTTCTCAGACAGCAGCCATTTTTCCTCTAAATTTGAGGTTTCTGTAATGAAATGGGTTATTCTCGATGTTAGGGTTTGATACTAGATATAGGATTAATCCAGCCACCATACACTGTTGGGTAAGGGTCACCTTAATGACTCTAAGCACCCACTGCACAGATAAGGGCCACCATGGTTGTCTCTTGCCACTCTAGAGTCTAGACTAAGATGCAATGGTTGTCCCCTATCGTTGACTTGGCTCGGCTTCGCTCCCAATAGTAATTGCATATGAAATGACGTTTTTTCCCTTTTAGACGATGTTTCTTCTTCTTTTGCTCTGAATGACTCCATTTCACCTAATAAACTCAAAATCATAAGATACATAATTTACAAGAAAACTCGCAAAGAAAGCGTAAAAAATAGATAAATATCAAGGCGTTTACAACACCTATCATTTATCCATTCATGGAAATCACCACAGTTATCAATTATATTTTCTATATCGAGATTTAGATACATCCATACCTGAGTTGCAAAGTTGCATTTGAGGAAGATATGTGTTAATGTTTCCTCACCTTCATTACACAATCTACATTTTGTTTCAATGTTAGGAAGAATTGCTGCAACTCTCATACTTGTTGGGAGGATAGAGTGTGCAGCTTTCCATATGAAGGTTTTAATTGTTGGAGTTAGCTGCAGATTCCAAACTCTGCTCCAGTCTACACTATTGCTAGTACTACCATTTATGGAGTTATAAAGAGATTTCACTGTAAACCTACCTGTAGAGTTCAGATTCCAAAGTGTCGTGTCTTCAATGTCTTGCCTATGTATTGTTATTTTCTTAATTTTTTCTACTGTTGTTTGGTCAAAGCATATATTTAACTTATCCACATCCCATTCTTTATTTTCAGTAAAGAGATTGTTAACCTTTATTATGTTTTCAGTACCTACTGCTAGTTTTGTCATAGGGATAGTGGTATCAGGAACCCATTTGTCTTCCCATACATCAATCAGTTTATCGTTTCCTAGTTTCCAAGTGCAATTCTGTTTTATGTGAACAACACCACTTAAAATTCCTTTCCAGATCCATCTATCCCTTACATTTGCCTTGTTTTTAATGTGAAGGATATCATTTTTTCGGCAATATTTTGCTTTTAATATTTTAGCACACAGAGTATTTGGGTTTTCCTCTAATCTCCAACCCATCTTGACTATCATAGCCTGGTTGAAGTTTTCAATGTTTTGCAATCCTAGGCCTCCTTCTTCTAGTGGTTTGCAGAACGACTTCCAAGCCTTTAAGTAGATATCTTTTTTTTCCTTTTTCATTTTTTCCTTTGACATCTTTTCCCCACCAATAATCTCTTTTTAGTTTTGTTAGAGATTTACAAACTTTTTTAGGGATTTTAAAGCAGTTCATTTGGTACACTCCTAATGAAGAGGTTACGTTCTTTATCAGTACTGTATAGCCTGCACTGTTAACAAGATTACCATTCCAACTCTGTAACCTACCAATCATCCTTTTTATCATAGGATCAAAGCTTTTTACGTTAGATCTATTGGTAAAGAGCGGTGATCCGAAGTATCTGTCGTCTAAAGGAATATCTTTCACTCCTAAGGTTTATTTGACATCATTCATTACTGTAGGATCAGTTTTGGGACTTAAAAAAACTCCCGATTTGTTCAAGTTTATTAATTGTCCAGAATTGATTCCAAAATCTCTAAACAAAGCAACCAGGTTGTGGCAAGTTTTTATATCCGCTTTACAAAATATAAGGCAGTCATCTGCAAATAGCAGGTGACTAACCGAGGGAGCATCTCTGGAGATTTTAATGCCTTTAATAAGGCCGGAAGTTTCAGCATTTATGATTGTTCTAGACAGCGATTCCATGCACATAAGGAAGAGGTAGGGAGATAAAGGATCTCCTTGTCGTAATCCTCTAGAAGGTTTGAAAAAATCAGTTGGTGAGCCATTTAATAAGACTGATAATGTTGTCCTAGATATACATTGCATAACTAAATCACACCATTTCTCCGAAAAACCTAACTTTTTCATAATTTCAACTAAGAAACTCCATTCGACCCCGTCGAAAACTTTAGACGTATCTATTTTGAGTCCCATAAGACCTTTTTTACTCTTAGAATTACGCAGTTTAAGGATTATTTCATGCGCTATAGTTATGTTGTCTGCTATTTGTCTTCCTGTAATAAAAGCCGACAGGAAGGGGCTAATTATTTTATCTAGCATGCCTTTCATTCTATTTGCCATTAATTTTCAGATGATTTTGTATGAAGTGTTAATTAAGGATATAGGTCTGAATTCAGCAGCAGTTGTGGGATTTATAGTTTTTGGTATTAGAGAAATGAAAGAAGAATTTAGTTCTTTTGCTAAAAAGCCAATTCTAAAGAAATTCTGGATCATAGAAGTTAAGTCAGTACCAACAATGTCCCAGTTTTGTTGAAAGAAAACTGGGGGAAACCATCAGGGCCCGGACTTTTGTCGGGGTCCATAGAAAAAAGAAAGTTTTTTTATTTCAGTTGTTGTTGGTATTAAGCACAAAATGTCATTATCATTGTCATTTATGCAAACATGGATTTGGTATATCATTTTTCTGTCTATGTAGGGTTCACCGTGGTTGCAATGTTGCTGAAGTGTTCTGTTATACATGAAGCAATATCTTTTCTATCATTTAGCCAGTTTCCCTCTTTATCCATTATTACTTCTATTACGTTTCTTCTATATCTTTGTTTTGCCTTACTATAAATTTTTTTTATGTTTCTATTGCCTAATGTTAAATTTTGGTCTCTGCTTTTGTCTTTCCAGAATTTCTCCTTGATTGCATACCATTTTATTAACGCGTTGTTTAGGTTTGCTAGATCATAAGCTTTAGCGTAATAGAACATTCTATTATTAGTTTCTTGAAGTTTCTTCTTAATGGTCTCAATATTAGTTTATTGAAGCTTTAAAAGCATTCATATACTAGTGTAAACCAGGCGTCATTTCTTTTACTCCATCCATTTCAAGAAAAATGATACTTTCACTTTTCCATATTACCTAAAAAAGTGAAGGTATCACTTAACCTGAAACTGAGAGAGTATATGTTTGGGTGCAACAAGGTGTTAACCAGGTATACCTTTCTTTTCCCCGAGCTCTATAGTCGAAATAACTACCTTAACAGAGCAGCCATGTCAGCTCCTCTATCTATTCACCACAACCTTAAACAACCATCATCCTTAATCTCTGAAAGCTCCTCCTTGAAAAACACCACCACCCCCGCCACCAACAACAAAACTAACTCAATCCACTCACACCCATGTCTAATTGCACTGGAAAAATGTTCAAACATGACAGAACTCAAACAAATTCATGCTCAAATGATCAGAACTGGACTCATTTCCCATGTCTTTTTTACCAGCAAAGTTGTCGCCTTTTGTGCTCTTGAAGAGTCTGGTAGTCTCCATTATGCCCATCTCGTTTTCACCCAAATCCCAAATCCTACTCCTTTCATCTGCAACTCTATAATTCGAGGTTACACTAACAAAAACTTACACCAAAATGCAATCTTGTTCTATCGAGAAATGATTGAAAATGGTTTGTTTCCAGATAATTTCACATTCCCTTCTTTGTTTAAATCTTGTGGGGATTTGAATGAGGGAAAACAATTACATTGTCATGCAATAAAACTTGGGTTCTCATCAGATTCTTACATTCAGAATACATTGATGAATATGTACTCAAAGTGTGGGAGTTTAGTTTGTGCTCAAACAGTATTTGACAAAATGTCTGAGAAAAGTGTGGTTTCATGGGCAACAATGGTTGATGCTTATACACAATCTGATCAGCCCATAAAAGCCCTTGAGCTTTTTCAGAGAATGGAAGTGGAACAGGTTAATCCCAACGAGGTTACATTGCTGAATGTTTTAACAGCTTGCGCCAGGGCGAGAAATTTGGAAATGGGGAAGTGGGTTCACAAGTATATAGATGAGAATGGAATTGGTTTCAGTTTGGTTCTTACAACAGCTCTTATGGATGTTTACTGCAAATGTGGTTGTTTCTCTCTAGCTCGGGAATTGTTTGACCAGATACCTGAAAAGAACTTGTTTCACTGGAATATAATGATCAATGGACATGTTGAAGATAGTGATTATGAAGAAGCCTTATCACTCTTTCATGAAATGCAAATCAAGGGAATTAAAGCGGATAAGGTGACTATGGTAAGCTTACTACTCGCTTGTACTCATATAGGCGCCCTTGAGCTTGGTATATGGTTGCACGCTTACATCGAGAAGCAAAATATTGATGTCGATGTAGTCCTTGGGACAGCACTTGTCGATATGTATACAAAATGTGGAAGCATCGACGGGGCATTGGAAGTTTTTCATGGGATTCCTGTAAAAGATGTTATGACATGGACATCTATGATTGTTGGTCTCGCAATGAGTGGACAAGGAGAGAAGGCTTTAGACTTCTTCCATGAAATGCAAAAAAGTGGCGTAAAGCCAGATGCTATAACCTTTGTTGGTGTCTTAGCTGCTTGTAGTCACGCAGGTCTTGTTGATGAAGGATACTCACATTTTGATTCAATGATAACGGTTTACGGAATTCACCCTAGTATAGAACATTATGGTTGTATGGTAGATATGTTAGGCCGGGCAGGTAAAATTGCTGAGGCTGAGAAGTTAATAGAAGAAATGCCCATGAAACCAGATGATTTTGTGCTGAGAGGTCTTCTTGGTGCTTGCAGGATTCATGGTAACCTCAGTGTTGCAGAGAGAGCAGCTCAGAAACTCTTAGAACTTGATCCAGACGATGCGGGAACCTATGTTCTGCTGTCTAATATATACAGCTCACTAGGAAAGTGGGGAAAAGCTAAACAAACAAGAAAGCTAATGGCGGAGAGGAAAATTAAGAAACCTCCGGGTTGCAGTTTGATTGAAGTAGATGGAGTTGTTCATGAATTCTTCAAAGGTGACAGGTCGCATCCCAGATCATCAGAGATTTATAAGATGTTGGAGGATATGATATGTAGGATAAAGATAGCAGGTTACGTACCTGACAAATCTGAAGTGCTATTTGACATGGACGAAGAGGAAAAGGAGAATGCCCTTAGTCTGCACAGTGAGAAGTTGGCAATCTCTTTTGGACTCATAAGTACAAGCCCTGGTACTCGCATTCGAGTGGTGAAGAATCTTCGTGTCTGCACCGATTGTCACTCTGCTGCCAAGCTGGTATCCAAAGTATACAATAGGGAGATAGTCTTGCGGGATAGAAACCGCTTTCATCACTTCAAGGATGGGTTGTGTTCATGTAAAGACTTCTGGTAATGTCGATGTTGTATTTACTTTTTTTTTTTGCCTATAATTCATGGTTGTTGATTTTGGTTGTTTCATGAAGTTCACCTTCTTCTTTCGATTTCCTTCTTGTATCAAACTGAATTCTTAACTGTATCCTGAATGAACATATCTTTAGAAGAACTAATTCATTTGTAAAATTAAACTCTGACGTCCAAAGTTTTACAGAATACATTGGAATAACGAAGAAGCCAATGTGCATTTGGAGCTTAGGATTTCTTGGTTGTGTGCCTTATATTTCTTATCAGGCACTTTTTGGAGCTTAGGATATCGTAAGATACTTACGTCAGGTCTAACATGATGGCAGGTTCAGCATTTTTTATTAGTAGAAAATTGAAAAAAAATAAAAACATAGTGGACATCAATTTCATTGTGGACTTGGTTTAGGTCAGAAATAATCTGCCGAGGGTTTGAGTTTAATACTGGAATTTGTGGTGGTGATGGGACCCATGGACCACCACCTCCACCACCACAAGGTCCACAACTCTGAAGGCATATTCCACTCTAGAATATTCCAATCCAAATTCAATAACGGTAGCAACAGAGTGAGAGGAAGATTTTGGCAACAATCAATTTCCAATATGTATCTATCTCTACCTCACAGACTCACAAACTTTGGGGCTGCTTTCAAGAGTCGATGGGCGATGGCTTGAATTGAACCCACCCAACCGAGAGTTTTCTAGAGCTCACCGCAGAGATAAGGGTCTGTTAACGGACCCAGCAGAGATAGTGGGTCTGGCCCTAAATATTCAGACACCACGTGTCGACTTCCTAAACCATTCCATAAAAATAGCAACGACAAATCACGTGTTGAAAAGCTAGAGAATATCCTCCTTCCTTCAAACATAAAACGGGCCCTGGTATATATTAATCTAACGACCGAGTTATGATCCGAATTTAAGGAGGACCCCACTGAAACTACTCCTACGGATGAGGATAAACGGTGAATTGCGTGGCTGTAAAATGTAGGGCCCACGCGAAAGACCTAGGGTCTCCCTCAACGCCTCATCGCTATCACATGACAGACAATTAGTTGGACCCACACTCGGCGTGGCCCACGAGTAACTTTTTCTTATTCATGTTGACCCACTTATCAATATAAGTGGACCACTTCAAGCGAGTGAAAAATACACGCACATATCCCCATAACCACACACGTGCTTTTCACACAAACATCAACCAAGAACAAGGAGGAAAAAGAACAACTCTACAGCTAAAAAAATTTGAAAAATTCTGTATTTTGATGAAGGAGTTTTCATTAATGGTGGATTTGGAGACTTTGCACTGAAGAACTGTTAGACAAAAAACTATTCAAAAACCCCAAAAGATAAACCCTAATTCTTTACTTAATCACAGACAAAAAGACTTTAGAACAAAAAAAACCAAACCCTTTATAAAATATTCTTCTTCAGAGCAGAGAGAATCAATCCTCCATTCTCTAACTTGTATTCTGCTCAGGCTGCTGTTGTTGTTGCTGTGTAGAATGACTATTATTACCACCACCACCACCACCCATGAACTGAAGTTCTTGTTTATCATATATTTGCAAAGAAAAATCTCTAAGCATTTGTGGAGGAGGACCTGAATTGGCAGCGGCAGCGGCAGCAGCAGCAGCAGTACTAGTATCTGTTGTGGTTGAAGCTGAACTAGGAGCCATAGTGGTTGTAGAAGCATCAGTGGATATTGGATTTTGAGACCCATCAACAAAAGCAAACCCAGTTGAATTTGGTTGTTGCATAGCAGAAACAAAAGTAGAAATTGGTCTAGCAGAAACATTAAGCAAAGGGGCAGTATTAGCAGCAGCTGCACCAGGAGCAGGAAATGCCCATAACTGAGGAGCAGCAGCTCCTTGTTGCATATTTGAACTTCCAGTAACAACACCAGGAGTAATAGTTGTTCCTTGTGGAATCATCCAAAAAGTACCAGCAGCAACAGCATTTGATGGCAAAATTCTCCCACCTGTACTTACTGCCCACATAGGAACTAACCCATGTTGAGTATTAACCATCCCAGCACCAGATGAAGAAGGTATTGGAAAATTGGAACCACCACCAACACCACCAATTGGAGCTAACCCAGATGAAATTGAAACATTCCCACCATTTAAAGAAACTGGTTCAAAGAAATCAGAAGTTGTAGGTCTTTTTCTCTTCTTCTTTGTAATATCACCACCATCTGGTGCTGCAGGTGAAGTTGTGGGGATTTTGAGTGTACCACCAATTGACATAGCAATAGCTGGGATGGTACCAGTACCTGTAGCTTGGATAATAGATGGTTCAGCATGTTCTAACAACCATCTTATCGTTTCACCATCTGATTTATGACCAAGCTCACGAGTTAATTGGAAAATCCTTGCTGCACATGTTGCTGGCATACGAATTCTTCTTCCTCTTCCTTCAACTTTTGTGTGTCTGTCTTTTGTTGATGCCCTTTTTGCTACAGTTGTTGTTGTGTTTGATTTTGTTGTGAGTGCTGTGGAAGTGGGTGCTGTTTTTCTTACTTGAATCGCCATTTGACTCGGAGTCTGAATCGTCAAAACACCACCTTGTTGATGTTGTTCTGTTTCTTCTTCGTTCTCTGGATCTTCTGTTGGTTCTTCTTTCAAACACATGTACTGTACTAGTTCTGTTGATTCTTGTGATGGGTTGTCGTTCATTTGATGATGATCATAAAACTGGGTTTCTATTATTCTCATCCTCCTCCTCAACGATATTATGATTTTCAATAATTTCTTCTTCTTGTTGTTGATGATGATGTTCTGATTCTGGTTCTAATCTATTAAAACTCTGTACTTCTTCTTCATTAAACCCTTGTTGATTTTCAACAGAATCCATCATTTAATCCTAAAAAAAACTAAAAACCCGGAAACAGATGAGTTTGCTTTAATGGAGGAGGAAGGAGAAAAAACAGAGAGATTGAAAATAAAAATTGGAATTTTTGGAAGTTAAAAGAGAAAGGGTTTTACGTACTTTATGATTTTTGTTGCTGCAACAGTGAGATTTTTGGAGTAACGAATCAATACTTCGTTCGTCTTCTGAAAATAACGAAAAAAAACAGAGAAGGAACAGAAAAACAAACCCTAGAAGAGAAACGAAAACCCCTTTTTTCTGTTTGTCCTCCCTACAGAATTCTTCTTCCCATCATCAAAAATAAGAGGATCAGAGGATTTGTTTTTGCTACACCGGCTAAACACCATACTTATAAACACCGGTGCAGATCAACGGTGTTCCATTAAATAATGACTCTTCGAGATGATGACATGTGGTGGACCCCACAGGAGATGTGTTTAATATTGGGTCAAAGGGTGTGGTGAAAATTGGTGAGGCCTCCAAAGAGATTTTCTTTTGTTGATTAAACAAAAAGTTTTAGGTCTTGTAGTGGGGTAGGGTCTCTTTTTACGAGCGTGTGAGTTTTAGGTGGGACCTACTTTCTTTAATCTGATTTTTATGGGGGGTTACCATTTTGGGTTTGGCTAAATCCTAATTAGATGGGATAGTAAAGCCTTCTTTATGGTATTAATGACCCTTTTTGCATAAATTTCAACTTTGTTGCATTTTTTCTCGTTTTGATTACAATTTTCTGTAATTACTAGACATTAATGTCAATTGGATCCCTATGATGATTACCTAATATTTGCATCTACTGTTACATTCAAAAGATTAGCTGAGGTTGGTGAAATTTGGTAACCTTCCGTAGCAGTTTTTAGTTTTGGTGTGAATTTTCATTGCTGGTTGTGAAAACTGAATTACTTAACAGAAATCGACGCTGGAAAAGGAAAGGTAAAAAGAATTATGGGAAAGATCTCAAAATTTCTCTCCTTGGTTTTGTAATGCTTGAGATAGGATGTGCACATCGGCAACTTGGAAGTGTGGGGATTGTGCAAATACAAAGGGTCAACTTTAAGGTTTGTTCAAATTTTGCCTAACTCGTTCGCTAGCAATTGTTCACATCCAAACTCTAGATAAGGACCTAACAGAGCACTCATATTTGGTGAACTAAATACATCGTATTTTGTTGATTTTGTACCACATTGGCACCCCTTAGAAGGAACTTTTACTAGAAAATGTTAGTTGTGAACGTTTTCCTCCTACACACCTAAAAACATCCCAAATATGGAATTTGTGAAGGATGTGTAAATAAATAAGGGTTCTTTTCTTTGAATAGAGAAGAAATTCTATTATAAAGATGGAAAATGGGAAATGCTAAGTTCATCAAGTCCCGACTAAAATTGATATGGAGAAGGCTTTCGATAATGTTAATTGGAATGCTCTCTTTAATATTCTCAATAGACATGGTTTTGGTTCTAAATGGATTTCATGGATGAAATGGTGTATTTCTTGACCCATCTCTCGGTTTTAGTTAATGGTTCTTCTACGGAAAAGTTCAAGCCATCTAAAGGATTAAGACAAGGAGATTCTCTTTCTCCGTATCTTTTCTGTTAGTGGTTGAGTGCTTTCAAAACTTATGGATGATGCCATTCGGAGAGGTCGACTTCATGGTTTCCAAGTTGCGGATACGGGTTCGGTAATTTCTCATCTCCAATTTGCGGATGATACTCTCATTTTTATTGATGCTAAGGAAGAGGAAGTAACTCGACTCTTTGTCATTCTCACTATCTTTGAACAATCGGTGAGTCCGAGATTAAATTTAGAGAAAAGTACCATGGTAAGTGTTGGGGTGATCGATTATTTCTTCCTTATCTAAGGAGTTGGGTTGTAAAATTGAAACACCGCCTATTAAGTACTTAGGTCTCCCAATTGGTGCATGCTCCGGAAGCACGTCTATTTGGGAATCTTTGTTCTTGAAAGAATGGAGATGAGGCTTGCTTCTGGAAGAAGAAATTTCTTAACAAGGCGGGGGATTAGCTCTTATAAAGAGCGTTCTTTCCAAACTTACCAATTTATTTCTTATCGCTCTTTCATCTTCCAATGAGTATAGAGAAGCGAATGATAAAGCCCGATGCGGAACTTTCTTTGGGGCGGCTGTTGAAGGAAAAATAAGATGTCTTGGGTGAACTGGAACAAGGTAAGCATTGCTAAACGAAATGGAGGGTTAGGTGTTAAAAATCTAAAGGTGACCAACAAATCTCTTCTTGCTAAGTGGGTTTGGAGGTACTCGACTCAAAGAGGTGCCTTTGTGGAGGAAGATTGTCCAACAAAAGAGCAAGGTGAACAATGAAATTGCACTCCCAAACAGATGAATCAAGCTGTTCAAGGTAGGAGTTTATGGAGGAACGTTACAAAGATTGTTCTGATCTGCGAGAGGTTCGTAACTTTCAAAATTAACAATGGTAGGAACATTCGGTTTTGGTATGATCACTTTGGGTTGATAGAGGCTGTATAAAAGACTTGTTTCAGTTATTTTTAAGGCGAGCGAGGAACAAGCAAGCATCCATTCTTTGAGATGATTTCGATGGAAGATGGGTAGGTACTTTCAAAAAGAACTTTAAATCAAAACGAGCGGATGGAGTGGGATTTACTCAAAAGAGACTTAGGGAATGTGCCTGTTCTTGTAAACATGAGATGATGAAGTCAATTTTGTTGATAATTTCGGTCAAAAACTTGCTATGTTACTAGAAGGAGCCGTGGAGGACCGTGCTTATAACAATTTGCTTTGGATTAAGGGAGTTCCTAACAAAGTCGGTTTTCTCTTATGGGCGGCTTTCAATGATTCTATCCCTACACGAACCATGCTTAGACGGCGAGGCGTTCACTTGGATTGATTTATGCGTTTTTGCTGAATGGCGATCGAGAGACAGTGATCATATGTTAATTCATTGCTCCTTTTCTTTCAAGGTTTGGGATTTCTTCATTAAATCTTTTCGTATCTCATGGCCTTTTCCAGCAACTATCTGCGGTTGTTTATTGCAGGAGTGGAATGTGTTTTCGGGAAGATGCAAATCTTTATGGGATGTAATGCACTTCGCCATTGTTTGGAACATCGGAACGAACGAAATAATAGAGTTTTTTGGGCATCGACGGAGGTCAGCGGAGGAGATCATCATCCTGGTAAAACAAACTTTAGTTCTTTGGAATTGTGATTCGGATGTTTTTAGTTTTGTGGATGTAAACTCAATTCTTCACCACTTTGAAGCTTGTTTTGCATATGTAGTTCTAGTTATGTGGATCTGCATCGTATCTCTTTTCTTTAAGTTGTTGTTTCTCTTGTTCGGTGATTCGATTGGCTGGGTTTGCTTCGTAACATTTGTATTCTTACGAGCTCACTTTGGTTTCTCTTAATATAACCTTCCCATTTCAAAAAAAAAAGTCCCGACTAAAATCCCGTCTGAAACAATGTACGGCCCTTACTTTCACCCATCGATAATCTCAATGCAGAGAACGTTTCCATAAACTATCCGATCTCTTGTTGGGATCTTTTGTGGGAAAAACTCGATAGGTGTCTTGTTTTCAAAGAAAATATCGGATAGCAAACTTCTAACAAAAAGTAAGAAGAAGCTGAGAAAATAATAGTTCCTTTTTCATCCTTTTTTGGATAAAGAACATATTTTATTAGAAAGAATGAGAATATACAACAACAAACTTCTTACAAAAGCGTTTTATCAATATGGTGAATTTGGACAATTCCTCTCACTCATCTAGTGGTTTTGCAATATGAGCAAAAATTTTATGATTAGCATCATGGTTGTTTTGTTTTTCCGATCTGACTCGTTTGGATTTGACCGAAATTATCCGACTCATCTAAATTTAACTCAATATGTTTGTTTTTCGAGTTAGATCTGATTCAACTGACTCAAAAGTATGAGTTAATGGCTTGATCCGATGTGTATAGGACATTTTATTCCCAATTTAAATGAATTCGAGTCAGGCACTAAGTCTGACTCAGGTCATGGATCAGATCTGACTCAAACTAAAGAATGAACGACATGAAATCTGACTCGGACACCGAGTCAGCAAAAAATCAAACACTCAGTAAGACATATAGTCGCAGTTAGACAATGTCGCCATCTTCTGGAGAGTCTTCTTTCCTTCAAAACTCCTAACTAACCAGTCCAAAAAATTTGTTGTTGGGGGAGGACAAATGCATCCTTTACCGGACAAAATGCACAGTGATTGATGCGTATTTCCTTAAGCCTGAACTAACTCGGCTAGACAAACAGAAAGATACACACTAGAAGCATTTTGATTTTTTTTGATGGATTTAGCCTTGAGCACAACAAAAACCAAACAAAGTACTACTAGCAGGAGAGGCTTTCTTATTTTATAACCAAAAACAGCATAGACACGATACCCAGCGGTCCCAGCCATTAACATTGCTGCTGCCAATTCAAGTTGTTTTTTGCTCGTCCAGCACCAACAATGCGATAAAACTTCGGTCAAACCCTGTAATATATTTGTCGATTGTAACCTTAAGATGAAGAACAACAAATCCAATTTTGCTTGAAAATTATTTGCTAGAGAAATCCAAAAATCAACCAACAGAAACTCAGTTTGCCTGCAAGATAGAGTTTACTAGCAAGCTAAGGCCGAACTATCAAGGTCTTTGACGTGCACAACTCAACTTCTTTATTTGGCATTTAGGTCGCTTCTCGATGCCCAACATACATGGATGATGATTCTGAAACTCTGTTCCCTTCATGTGCCATAATGCCGTTCGTGTCTCAATACATTAATAATGTAGAACCACGTACAAAACCTGTTAGTATTGTCTTTCATCGTTTAGAAAGAGATCTTTCACTTTTTCATTTGGCGTATTTTTAAATTTAAAATGAAAAAATGAAAGTATCTTTTTTCCAAAAACAGATGGAGTATTTTCTTTTAATGCGTTTAGAATCTTGAGAGGTGCACCGTGCATGTAAAAAATGCCCAGAGCATACAAAGTGTATGTACTGGTTTTGAGAAACCAAGTACAGGCTGCAAAGGTCTAGTTGAAAAGCAAATTCATGCATGCGATTGTGATCCTTCTTCGTTACACATGATTTGTGAACAATTATCGTCAAAAATATAACAGCAGAATAGTGTACGAAATGTTACCGAAAATCTACTTAGTAGCACTCTTTCATTTGCTCATGCTCATTGCTTCGGAGAGTCGCGTAATGGCCAATGTATATTTGGAAGAAAACTCTTGTCTAGGCCAGTCAGATTAATGATAGTTTCTTTTGTACACAAGAAGTGACCGGGTGGCGCATGCACCATGCACCAGTCAGTCCCGCCTCTTTTTTGGTAAGAAAAGCTCATTGTCTCTTCGGATTCTCATAGGTTACACTTTGAAATGCAGCTGCATCTTAATAAAGGATTAAAAACATGTGCATTATAATAAGCATGAAGATTAGAAGCACGCGATGGTAAAATGATGCGCCAGCGAGATAGGTGTACTAATCGAGCCCAAACCCAAGATCCTAGACGTGAAATCAAGCATAAAATAGACCAATTTTAGAAAGGTTTCCGATGCCGGAGGGCCTATTCCCAAAAGCATTTGGTGATTTCATTTGTGGTCCTTCCTTCATCTCAAATGGTAGGAGCAGGAGTCGCTTCCTTCTTACTCTCCTGTAAGTAAAACGAAGAACTGTCAAACTTTGATGAAAAGCATCAGATTCTATCCTTTTTACGGCAGAGAAAAGATCCTTCCAAATGTGGTAGGTCCAATACTCCAACTAGCCAGGATACCATTGTGGTCCATTCACTAAATCAAGCAGAGATTATTTCGACCGTTAATTTCAATGGCTTTTATTGTCTCATAATGTACACCCACGTTTAAGAGGGACCTTGTGAACCTACCATGTGAATAGTGGACCTCGGCAAGTATTGTCCCTACTTATCACATGGTAATAGGGTATAGTTGTCAAATCCATGTGTGGTATGGTGAACGTGACCCACGTTACATGACCTGAGGGCCATGAAGTTGAGCTTATTTAAGTCACACGCACATTTTATCACCCAAAGTGATTTACCCACCCAACAATAAGGACCGTGATTGCACCTTGTGAGAGGGAGGGTGGGGCCCACTCACTATTATTCCTGTCGTCGCGATGTACACCCACCGTATCTATGCGATCCCCTCGATGTAAATCTCGGATTGTTTTTTCGGTGGGTCTAGTAAAGTTGTTTTATCACAGAGGTTCAACTTTGCAACCGCACACGTTATAAGACAATCAAGATGGAAGTCTCTTTAGGCAATTTTGAGCGTATTATTTTTAGAGAATGACCAAAACTCGAAAATGAACTTATATTTTCGAAGAAAATGTTTTTCCCCTCCCACCAAACATGTCAAGAATATCAACTCTGGATTTTCAGAGAATTGATCGGTAAAGAATTGATGCCTAGTACTCCCTCCGTCCCACTATTAGATGACCTAGTTAAAGTTTGCACAATTCTTAAGGCAGTGAATGAAATGAGTGTTTTTAAGTATTTTTATTTATCTGCTTATGGATAATAATTTGTAAATTTTAGAAATCATTTATCTCTCAAACTATATCATAGATTTTCGTAAATTTTGTCTGGTTGAAAATCATTTTAAAGCACCTTATGTAACGGTAGAAACATGAATACAAATTAAACATATTTCTTATGATACTAGATAATCAATCAAAAGGGTAGTTTTAAAGATATCACTCTAAATTAGTGAAATAGGTCAACTAATGATGAGGCAAAGATCTTAGATCAATTAATTAAATCAATGGTGGGGCCAGAAGTACAATCTAACCTTCACAATAGTTTCCAGTATGCCAGCCGGTTACACCGGCAGCAGGCTGAGCCAGAACAAGGGTGTAGGTCCATCTCACCACACAAAAGTGGTCCCATTTTGAATAGTGGGTCAACGAAAAATAGTTCTTGGGACAATGCGTTTGTAGAGCCCCACACAGAAAGGAGACCCCGCAAGCGGTGGTGGTGATGAATCGATCCTATCCCAGAGTGGTCCCAATCTGACCTCGTTGGCTACGCTACTACTAAGATGATGGTGCCCCACTTTTGACAACCGAGGTGTGGTCCCTGTTTTGAACGCGTGGGTTGGTCCACATCTTGTATCTAGGCAATCATAACCTAACACGTGTCAGATCTTTAAGTGTATTTTAAGGATGGACTGGTGGAGAGGTGTGGTGGAATAAGTATGGCCCGGCTTTCTAAAACCTATTTTGCCCTCTTGAGTCTCGATTCACGGCCAGTATCAGCCAAGTTGCAAATGTTGTTTTGGTACCGTTATAGATGATTATCGCATTGGGATTATGTACACATTTTATTAAGATGTCCGGTCTCTATATGAAGCCTAGTCTCTTAGAGCAACTGCAGTGGTGCGAGTATTACTAAAGATCGAAGACCAAATAAAAGACCAAATTTGAGTTTAGTCGGTAGTGTGACGCTACGGTAGGTGAGTATATTTAGTCCAGCGAACGTATAATCTTCGTTTGGCTGTGGAGCGGAGGTATAAAGTGCGTCCCGTTCAGGCGTTGATATAGTTTACGCTCGTTGGGAGTTGGTAAAGATTACGCTCGTTCTGAGGCGTTCATAAAGTTTACGCCGGGTGAAGGGGCGTACGTATAATCAACGCCTGATGGGGCGAAAGGGAGAATCAACGCCTAAACGAGGCGTTGATATAAATTCCTCTCAAGACAAACAACTCTCAAGTGCTATCTGGTCTATATAATTAATGAACTCAATGGTTGCGTTGTTGAGGGAAGGCCAAGTAATTTACATCCCCACCACAGCTGCCGGACCATGCTTGTGGTGGCAATTTGAGTTAATGAGTCATTGAGTTTCTTTTGTAGCATCACCTTGAAATATTTACACCTAATTTATTTATTTTTCTGTGGGAAACTCATGCATAGGTGCTATGGAATGTACACCTCATGTCACTCATTTGAACCTCTACTTCCATGCATTTTTATACAGTTTATTGAAAGAACAATTTGGCACTAGACTTTTTTGTTTGATAGGCAAAGTTGTTGGGCGTTAACTTTATGAACGCCTGGCATCAGGCGTTAACTTTATGTTCGTCTCAACGAGGCGTTGTCTATATGAACGCCTGATGCCAGGCGTAAACTTCAGCAACGCCCAATTGGGCGTACATTTCAGCAACGCTTCATTGGGGCGTAGTTTATATGCACGCCTCTTCGTGGACGAAGACTATACATGCGCTTCATGTGAAGCGTAAATTATACACCCGCCCGGTGACAAACGAACATTATACGTTCGCTCGACTATATTTGGTTTTGGTCTCGGTCCCAGACCAAATATAGTCTGGGATTTGGGTTTGGTCCGGCTTTTAGTCGATAGTCTCTCCCGCTGTGTCTCGTTTTTTGACCAAATATTTAGTTATACTCGCCTACTGTGGTTGCTCTTAGTATGTGCAACGTTCATGCAATTGCAAAGGCATCAGCAATCAAAGAATTAAAAGCTTTTGTGCCTAGATAACAATTTGGCGTCGGGTACAAAATCTATAGGGGCGGAGCCAAGGTCTGACTAAACTTGTCCCAAAATATTTGCAAAACTAAATCAAAATCTCCTATTTTATCTTATATTTCATGTTTGGTACACCAAATATTTCCCGTTTAGTTTACTAAAGTCCACTAAATTTGTATGTATTCGTTTTAGTCCCCTTGATATTATTTTCTGGCTACGCCACTAGAATACGGATCGGAAAAAATGTCGCTTACAAAATGCTAATCCGGTCAAGTATGTGACTGAAAATGCATAATTCAAAAAAAGATCCAAAATTTAGTTTATTCGCGTACATTTTACGTAAACATATGTCGCACAATTTTTTTTGTTATGTAATAAGAAAACATTTGTGGATCTTTGGTAATATGCTTGAGTACTCAAATGAAGTATAAAATATGTAATATTTATAGATATAACCCAGCTGATTTTGAGAAGGCTTTTGACAACATTAACTGGGGTTGTGTGGATATTGTCTTGGAGAGATTTGATTTTGGTCATATCTGGAGGATTTGGTTTTGGTCATATCTGGAGGACCTGGATCAAATGGTGTATTTCATATGTTAGATTTTCAGTTCTTATTAATAGTGAAGCTTCTACTATGTTCATATCACAAAAATGTATGAGGCAGGGTGAGCCAATATCATCTTTTGTTTTCATTATGGTGGTTGAAGTTCTTTCATTAATGACGAAGAAAGCAACTTGGTTTAAAGTCTCTCCTACTGGCATTGTTATTCAGCACCTTCAGTTTGATGATGATCTTATAGTGTTTTTGGATGATTCTCCTACTCGGGTAACCAATTTGAAGAATATTTTGTTTGCTTTTGAACTTGTCTCTGGTTTAAGAGTTAACTTTAGAAAAAGCACAATTGTAGGAATCGGCAGTAACCATAATGCAGAACAATGTGCTTCAATTTCTGGGTGTAGTTTATCCCAATTTCCTTTGAACTATTTGGGTATTCCCTTATGTAGCAAATCTAAATGTAAAGTTAGGTGGGATATTATTATTCAAAGGATCAAAAACTGGTTACTTGGAAGAGTAGGTAGTTATCTAAAGGGCAGAGACTGATAATGGTGAACAATATTTTAGCTAGTTTGCTAGTTTACTATCTCTCTATGTTCCAGATGCATGTTTCGGTCATGAAAAATATTGAGAAGATAATGAGAGATTTCATTTGGGGATCATCTGCAACTACTAAAAAGAGAAATTGGGTTTCTTGGTCTAGAGCGTGCTTCTCTATAAGCAGAGGTGGTATTGGAGTTAAAAAGCTCAAGCTGGTCAACAAGTCTCTTCATTGCAAATGGATTTGGAGGTATGGAAAAGAAACTAGAGCATTATGGATTGATGGTAATCCAAATTCTTTCTCGCCAAACAATTCTAACATGCATATTAAGCACAACTTATGGGCTGGTATATTGAAAGTCAAAGAGAACATATCTTAAAATTGCTCTTTCACTGTTAACAATGGTGGTAGAATCTTGTTTTGGAAAGACAAATGGATTGGAGATAATTCATTGCAGAATTCTTATAATGCTCTCTATAAGCTTTCTAGAAAGAAGAATACTACTATCATGGAATGTATCTCTGATGAGGCTGCATGGTGTTTTGACTTCTCTAGAAATATGAATGTTCAGGAGCTAGGTGAAACAGTTCTCTTGTTACAGCTTTTGGCAGATCCGGATTCTATAATTACAAATGCAAATGAAGATGATGAAAGAAACGGATAGCTGCAGGTGATGATTTCTCCGTTGCTAATTGTTACACTTCTTTGGATATGGATGGGTTTCTAATGTTCCCTCATAAGAAGCTGTGGAATCCCAAAATTCCACCAAAGGTTTCTTTCTTGGTGTGGACTTTATGCTACAATGGAGCCCCCGTGCTGGATTATCTGGAAAAAACTGGTAAGTATGATCACAGTATTTGCTTATTATGTAATGATGCACAAGAAACAAATATGCATCTCTTCTTGCATTGTAAAGACCTATAAGCTATGGAACTATTTTATAATTAGTTTTGGAGTTGATTGGGCTTTTGCAGATTCAGTTAAGGCAACTCTTTGAGTAAAAAACAAAATGAGTAAAAAACATTGGAGTATAATTCCATTTGCTATTTGGTGGACAATTTGGAACGAAAGAAACAATCGTCTGTATGGTACAAGGAGAAAAAACTGGAACCAATTGGTGATTGCCGTTAAATGTACTCTTTTTAATTGGCTTAGACATACAAATTTTTTTGATGGTTTCTCGCTGAGTACCGTCATTTGTAACTGGAATGTTGTTATATGTGTGAGCTAATTGTAGCCATGCGTGCATTTTTATTTGTTTCTGTTAGTCTTCACTTTCCGTGAAAGCTTTCATTTTAATTTGAATTTGCTCTTTTTCGTCAAAAAAATAATAGATAGTGAAAATGCGGGGGTCTAACAACCACACCCTACAATTCGTTTGGCAATCTAAGAGGACTTACTACAATACACTTCATAGATAATCAACTAGACAGTCAGACTCAATCTAGAATAAAGTGTATCAAAGAGTTTAATATCTCTAACTCTTAATTCAATCCGCAATCAGCAAATAGAAATCTGCGAGCCCGATTGAATATAAGAGGAGTAACTTGAACGGTACCAAAGACCAATGTTCAAGTGTCAATCAATGTAAATCAACAACCCAAGGTTGGATATTCTAATTGATTGATCTTAACGCACAACTGTGATATTTCAATTGTATAACAAAATATAATGCGGAAAAGAAATAACAAAGATACGGAATTTTGTTAACGAGGAAACCGCAAAATGCTGAGAAAAAACCACGACCTAGTCCAGATTGAACACCACACTGTATTAAGCCGCTACAGACACTAGCCTACTACCAATCAACTTCGGAAAAGACTATAGTTGAACCCTAATCAATCTCACACTGATTCAAGGTACAGTTGTGCTCCTTACGTCTCCGATCCCAGCATGATACTCCGTACTTGATTCCCTTAGATGCTCTCACCCATAACTAAGAGTTGCTACGACCCAAAGTCGAAGACTTGATAGACAAATCTGTCCCACACAGAAAAGTCTATAGGATTGAATAAATTTGTCTCCCACAAAAATACCCAAGAGCTTTTGTTCCGTCTTTTGATAAATCAAGGTGAACAAGAACCAATCGATAACTCGGACTTATATTCCCGAAGAACAACCTAGAATTATCAATCGCCTCACAATAATCTTAATCGACTAGCGAAAGAAGATATTGTGGAATCACAAACAATGAGAATAAGTTGTTTGTGATTACTCTTTTATCTTGCATATCGGAGATATAAAATCTCGAGTTAATTATGCCAATTGTACTCAACACGATAGAAATAGCAAGATCAGATCACATAAGTACAAGATAATAGTTGGGTCTGGCTTCACAATACCAATGAAGTCTTCAAGTCGTTAACCTACAGGGTCCCGAGAAGAAACCTAAGGTTAAAGAAGAATCGACTCTAGTTATGCAACTAGTAACACGCAGGAGGTGTAGGTATTAGGTATCCCAGTTGCTAGAGTTCTCATTTATATAGTTTTCAAATCAGGGTTTGCAATCTAAGTTACCTTGGTAACAAAGCATTCAATAGTCACCGTTAGATGAAAAACCTGACTCAACCAAGCTAATATATTTCAACCGTTAGATCGAACTTAGCTTGTTACACACAAATGAAATGTACCCTCATTTAGGTTTATGTAACCGTACCTAAACGTGTACACCATGTTGGTTCACAAATAGTTAACCGAGGTTATCCATATGATTACTCTCATATCAACCTTATTCATCTTATCCATAACTAGTTCAAATGACTAAAATAAAACTAGTTAAAGAGTTGTTCAATTGTTATATTCTCATGGATTATACAAGAACACAATTGAAGCAAAATTGTTTTGATTCACTCGAATCAATACATGAACATTATAGCCACGGTTTGCAAAAATTGCATTCCTTATTAATAAATGTTTAGGTTCACGTACAACCGATTTAAAAAAAGTAACACACTTAAGTATGCGTAAAGGTATGCGTACTTAAGTAACCAGATTTGAGTTTGTTTTAGTTTTCAAACTCAGCAGAAATTCACGGATGTGAACTTTCCGCCAAGATCAAAGCTATCTGAATACGCGTACTTTAGGTAACCGGATGAGTTTGGTTTTGGTTTTCAAACTCAACAGAAATTCACTGGCGTGAACTTGTACACATACTTACCCAGTCTCCTATAAACTTTTTGTATACACACAAGTATGCATACTTTAGGTTCCCGGTTTTGGACTTATACACTAATGTGCGAAAACACTATGCTTATATCCAAAGATGGTTACAATATTCTAAACTCTTTATTTCAATCATTTAAAACATTCTTCTATAATGATAATAGCCGTTTTCACACACTATTAGCATCAAAGCAATTTTCAAGATATTGAAATATTCATTATCGAAACATTGCAAGCCTACATCAAATGATTGTATCACAAAAACCATGTAAGATGTTACTCGAAATATGTAAGCGAGATATACTCAGATCGAAATCTCAAATGTGTATAGAGAAAACTATATCTTAACACGACTTATGTCTCAATATAGGAGATAGTAGAAATAGACTTTCCAAGTTATAGATGAGTTCAAGTCTCCACATACCTTTTGTCGAAGAAGTTCCACAAGATCCCCTTAGTAGTTCCTCGTCTTCAAATGATGAACTCCGTCAAAACAAAGCTCAACTGCACAATCTATGTCCTAGTCAGAGACATCTATAAATAGGCTAGAAACCAAGACTTATAGTTTTGATCACTAACATTGACAAACATGCTTGAGATAGCAACGCATGCGAGTTCGACCGAGAAGTGCTCTAACAATCTCCCCCTTTGTCAATTTTAGTGACAAAACTATCAATACATATGGATTACAAAATAGATAAAAATTGTAGCTTTTCATCCAAATGCTTGATCTCCTTGGCATCTTCAACATGACTCAAAATCTTCGTCACTTCCAAGTACTCCATGATCCTAAAGGTTGTAAGTTCAACATCATAGTTGTTGAAGATCCGTAGCGATAACAATGAGAAAACAAAATGCTCTCAATCATTGTTATACAGTGTCATAGTATTATTACACAACATCAAAGTTCAATTGTATCACAACTTTGACAACAATACTATGGTGATATGTATCACTCCCCCTTAGTAAATACTTCATCTTAACATGAAAACCACTCCCCCTTACATAATGATCCGTAAACCATATGTATTTGTAGTATCACACTACACATTAATTCTCCCCCTTTTTGTCAATATAAATTGGCAAAGGTACGAAAACTAGTGGGATCCTCATGAAATTTTCACAGAGAAACTTCATGACCAAAAGAGAATACCATATCAACTTATTTAGATGCCATCATAAAGCGAAGCTAAATGCATTCATCAAGGAGTTTATAAAGATACAAGATAACCCCTTTAATATTCCACAGCCGCACTCCCCACAAAGATTTGGCACTTAAGCACAAGTTCAAAAAGAACTCTCCCCCATAAAATGTCATTCCCGAAGAAACAACAAAGGCGACCTTGCTTTTAACAAGAAAAGAAGGATTTCTTTTGGATAAAATCAAATCACATGAAAACATGAATTTGTATCCAACATATTCAATTGAATTAACCACAAGAGAACCCATGATTAATGCAATCGAAAAATAACAACTAAATTAACCACAAGAAAACCCATGATTAATTTAATTGGAATACACAACCAAATTAACCACAACAATGTGATCAATTCAATTGGTCATGCTCGACATAAGAGAACTTACAGAGCAACAACTAAAATAACCAAAAGAGAATGATCAATTTAGTTGGTCATGCTCAAACATAAGGAACCTTACGGATCAACACAGTACTATATGCACAAAGATGTAGATCGGAGATCGACCAATACTGCGGAATAAACAAGGATTCATTCTATTTTCCATCACTATTTGCACAATGACATATAATAGACTTAATCCCTGTAAACAAAAGCTTTATCCTTTCTTCCATCAAATCAATGACACAAAAGGTTTTAACTTTTGTAATGTAAAAAGTTCATTCTATCTTCTATCAATACTTTCATACCGACATAATAGAGATAACTTTTGAAAAAATATGGGATAGTCACAGGTTCACGGACGTAAACAATATATCCTATAACAATTTGCAATATATTAAATCATAAAGGTTAAAATTACAAAAATCATCTTCCAAAAAACTTACAATTTAAATAAATAAATCTAAAAACATTGAAGATGAAAATCATTGGACATAGCTATGTGTACTCACAATAATGGCTATTCCAAACCCTAGTTATTCTTCTAAAAATACAAGAAATAAATTCTCTAAAAGAAGATTTACTAGAAATTGAGACCTCTGAAGAATTATTTATCGTCCCCGAACTCCTTGTCGATCAACAACCATGGGAACATAAGGTTCGTGAAGAAAGGAGTCAATTCCAACAAACCTTCTAGGCTGATGATGTCGAATCAGGGCCTTCTGAATTTCGAGTGTTCTCATAACAAAAGACTTTATTAGTTGAATCTCCTTTCTGGTTTCCTTCAACTCTTCAAGAACATCAGGAAATTTCTGAGAATTTGAAGGAACAACTCTTGGTTTCCTCACATTCCTTCTTTTTCTTTTCAAAGTTAGAGGCAACGGAGATTTTTCTTTTTCCTTTATGATTGATGGCTTAACAATCATATTAACATCTTTTCCATCAGAACACATGATGCTTGGAGTCTCCATACGTGTATGGGTTTGTGAGAGGAAATCACAATTTAAACTTAACAAGCAGTCTTAAGATGAAAAGAGTTTCAGATAAGGAAAAAGGAATGTAGGGTTACGGAACCTTTTAACCACACAGGTTCACGCACGCGCAATTTACGACTCTAAAGAGAGTGGAATTGACGAGAATAACCCTTTTTTATTGAATACACGGGGAAGTCCCTTCCAATATCAATTAGATATGACAGAATTCCAAATCATACAACAAATCTAAGAAAACAAAAATAATATTTTTTTTTCAAAGCCCGAGGTGTACACAATCTTGTCTCTTTTAATCAGGCACATGAGACAAGATGCACGAAAACAACACAATCAAGTTGTGCTGTGGTGAACAATAAATTGTCCACCATAACCTCTGTGAAAGGAATTCATAGAACCCTGTCTATCAAAATGTTTAGACCATATTATTTTCTCTAGTGGTCTTGACCTATCTTTGGAAACCAACTTCTTTGGAGAGGATAAAATCTTACATACCTCAGTGGTTTTTTGAACAAGTTTGAGCTTGTTTGCTAGGCGATTTGCTGTTCGTTGAAGTCTCTTGACATGTCTCATCTTATGTTTATACTTGTAACACTTTGAAAGTTCATGAACCTTGAGTGAACAATAAGAGCATGTCCCTGGATAAGATGATTCAGACACACAAGCTGTGCAAGCTGCTAGGCACAGAGTGGAACCTGAAAAATCAGACATAGAGTTTCCAACAGAAAGGTTAATTTTTTCTTCCAGATTGGTTGAGTCTTCTTCTGGAAGAATATCAAGATTGATATATGTATTGCTACACTTATCAAAATCAATATCTTCACAAAGAAGTGCAACACTTGATTTTTCGTCTTCATTGGAATCATAATGATCAGACATTTCATCAAGAGTTGCAGCAAAACCTTTGTTTCCAGTGTATTTTCTATAATTTGGACACTCATTTGAAAAATGACCAAAACCTTTACACTTAAAGCACTATGGCATATCCTCGTCATCAGCCTCGTCAGCATCCCTGTTTTTAGGAGGAATGTGGTTGTGAGGTTTAACTGATGACCTGGTGTTGATGGTGGATTTTCGTTTAAGGTTAAATTTGTAAAAAACCTGAAAAATCATGCGCTGACATCTTGTAAAAGATAAAGCCGTTTATAAGTGACGGATACTCCTCACTTAATTCACCAAGAATGGAGCATGTAGCAACAATCCTTTCCTGTGAATTTCATATCAGCCTTGTATTTCCTGTACTCATTATCAGTGTGGCATGACGACTGAGTGTTACTCTTATAGAGTAACACGAACCTCCAAGCACTATAATGAATCATTATCAGTGTGGCATGACGACTGAGTGTTACTCTTACAGAGTAACACGAACCTCCAAGCACTATAATGAAACCATGTACGAAATACCCGTGCAGTGATTCTCGGTGTGTTATACTGGCAGAGCCCTCTCGGTGTGTTATACTAGCCCGATTGAGCCCCTCTCGGTGTGTTATACTAGCCCGATTGAGCATCCTGGACTTGATCAGACGGTCTCCTGATATGATCTAATCGCAATCATCCAACTCCACAAGCATGATTGGATGACCACGAGATCAATTCCATCACCCCCAAGCGGGTATGGAATACACACGGCCTTAGCTTGCCAAATATGATCTAATCGCGGTCATCCAACTCCACAAGCATGATTGGATGACCACGAGATCAATTCCAACACCCCAGCGGTATGGAATACACACGGCCGACCCGCATGGTCGACCATTGGCCTTTAACGCTTGCCAAGAAACCGTCCATACCAAGCATTATGGGCGGAAAACCTAAATTAGGGTTTGCGGCATATTACATGTGTCGCAAAAACGGTCTCAACCGTCCATCTTCGCAGTATAGATGGAGGGTGTAGATGTAGACTCAAAGGGCCGGAGCATGTCGACACAATCACCATGTGACCGCCTACACACTTGGCCAATCGGTCAAAGCCAACCGTGGTTGGTTCAACAAAACCGTCCGCCCAAAAGAGCATGGTCGCGCGGCTTTGAAAGCCAAAAATAGGGTTTGAGCCATCACGCGCGTCCATCTTCTCCCGGAACGAATGGAGGGTCACAGATCAAACCGAGCAGGTCCGGTCATACCAGCATGACCACCGTGGGCCCATCTACCTCTCCATGCGGTCGGCCAAGGCATAACATGCCTGGCCAATCCAAAACGCCCGCTCAAACATGCGTGGCTACACTTCCCAAATTGCAAATCGATCTCGACCACTCAACTTCACCGGGACGAATGGGTGGCTTAGATCACGTTTCATGAGACGGTAAGACATAGGCGTGAACATCAGCCTACCGTCTACACGCCAAACCAACCGGCGAAGACCGACCAAGCTAGGTCGTCTTGGAAACGCGCCGAAGAGAGTATGGCGCGCGGCTTCTTGCGGCATCAAACTCCTATCGCAAATCGATCTCAACCACTCAACTTTACCTGGGTCGAATTGAGTGGCTTAGATCGCGCCTTCTTGGTAAAGTGAAGTATGGACGTGCACACCGGCGTGTTGTCTACACACATGCCCGGTCGGTCCTCTTCAAAACCCTTCCCATGCTTGTTTTCGACCAAGTGAAGAGTGATGCTTGCGCACCTCTTTTAAAACCCTAATTTCATCAACGGTCGCAGATGAGTGTCTCAAACATCATCTCATCCGTCCGACTTCACCGACTTGGTTATACAACCACAGTCGGGAGTTATTTGGTTAGTGAGGAGTCATTACCCATCACTTTACCACACCGTAATGCGATACACTGCATGAAATACACACGATACTTCACAAGTATCGACTTTACAATAACGCAGTTATTCAATTCAAATTACATGCTATCTTTCGTGGATCCACGATCCACATTCAGTATCAATCATGTCACAAACTGGGGGATACATCTTTGGGGTATTGGTCTGGCGGTTTACGGCGTGCGGCGTGCAACGCGCCATCACAAGAACGTGTTAGGAAGTCATGGGCGGTTAGAGATGAACAGAGAAGTGGGCAAGACCGGTGGGTGTATCACCGACACACAACTCCACTACTCCATCATTCCACTACCTCCACTTCCCACGAGAAACGTGAATGAGGCTCAATGACTTGTATAAATAGGTTCTCCGCCCTATTTCAGGACAAGACAACGGAAACAACACAAGTTCGGTCGACGAAAACCAAGTGTTAATACAACATCGTATTCAAACACTCGAGCACTGCTTGCATCAACCGTAAGCTTGCTCATCCTTACATTAAAAGTCATAAGCAAGCCAACACCTTCACAATCTCAACACCTTCTTCGCTTCCCTCCCTAAGATCAACCCCATCTCCTTCACTTTGTGATCGAAACAAATCTGGAACGGCCATTTCTTGGTTTAGGCTAGGACTTGCCTGTGATTGATCTCTCGAATCTACAAGCACTCACCGCGCAAAGCATTTGTTGAAGGTTTAGATTCATTCCTCATCCACACCCCAAATTACCAAATTCTGCAGGAGTAGTTTTCACCCATCAACAATTGGCGACCACGGTGGGAGATTGATCTCTCGGTTACAAAAAAATCGAATTCTCAATTCTTCGGTTTTCGGTCTTCGTCTCACGATGTATCCTCACTCGGAGTCCGGAGTGGTTCGAGATATCATGGGAAGCATAGCTGGAATGTTGGAGGATGTCTTGGCAAATCAAGCTGGTATCACCAGAAGGCAGAGCGAGACATTTCGCCTTTTGAATGATATGGCAGCACAATTACAAGGAGGGTCGACGGGCATCAACTCGGGCGGTGCAAGAAACGGCGGCGAACCCTTATCCGGGAGTCACACCTTTACCGTGGAGATGCGTAAAGAGCGCGCAAACACGGGGACTCGGGAGAGATGAACAACATGGTCCAGCTAATTACAACGAAGACTCGAGGCAACTCCGCAGAGGAAAAGACTTGTCCGGGTACCACAACGTCTACCGGATAAAGAAATGGAGCCTGCAGCTTACGGATCCCTGCTGGAAGATTATATCTCAAGACCCTTGTTGAAGCTGTGAAGAAATGCTTGAGGAAGGAGAGAACGATCAAGGAACACGTGAGTACAGAGGATGGGAATGTTCAAATTCGATCACTCAGCAGTGATATTACAACACCTCCTATCACCAGAGCCAGAGCAGCTGCAAATCCTGGCATCTCATCAAGTGTAACACCTCCGGTAGTCACCAGAGCAACAACTTCCACTCCTTCATCAGGACGAGGAGCCGGAGGGGACTTGATGGAAAAGCAGGAAGTTCTTGTCAAGACTCAAACGGATATGGCCGCAACTCAAAAAGAGGTACTCACTTTCCTAAAAACTTTAACTGATCGATTTCCACAAGAGCTGCGACGTCCACTGGAGCCAACAAGGAACGCATGCAACGCACCCGGAGAAGGTACTTCAGCGGCGCGGACCTCTATGTACCTGATCAAAGAAGCGACACCAGATATGAGCGGTCTTGTCATGGAGACTCCTACACTGGGGACTGATCCTCACAACGATCCTCCTCAAGTCAATAGTTTCACTATGAACCAGAGGCCGGTGGATCGGGAAGCGTTTTCTCTAGTGGAAAGTTTATGCGAACTTTCACACCTCTCGAAGAATCAGCGCACGGAGACATTTTGCTGCAATCAACCAGAGGAAGGTCACAACCGTGCCCTACATATCACCGCACGCATCAAGGATTCAGAGTTCAAGACGGCCCTTATCTACACAGAAGCGTCTTGAATGTGATTACTTTCAAGACTCTCAAGACATCCAAGTTTCTCCCAGGCAAGGTCGTACGGAAGCCTACCACAATGACAGACTTCGAGGGAAACCAAACCAGCACATACTCCGCGGAAAGAATCAGACAAGTTCGTTGCATCCCACTCCCCACGTGGGCGTCAATTCGGAAGAAGACCGGCTTGCATCATTGAGGCTAGTACCACGATGCATTTTGCGACGAAAGCATTCTTCTCCATCCTGTGAAACCACGACCCACGTTCACACAAAGAGGGAACGAACTTTTATGGTGAGTCGTGACCGAGAAAGGGAAAACGGTATCCGACACTGCCATTATCAATTAGCAGGAAAGACTGACACCCAGTCTCTCCACCCAACGGAATGCTACAACAGCAATGAACCACAAGAGCAAGTGCTAGATGCTCCACAACTGCTGCAAGAGGGAACCAACTCCACAACTGATGAGCTCGACGATAAGGAATCTCCTAGGCCTATCTCCATCAGCTCGACCTGTGTAATCATTCATACAATCTCCGATCCAGCCGGTCGGACAATCTCGAGGTAATTCGGCGTGAGACCCAGATGCAACCAGCGGACATGGCATGTCCTCCTCCATGGATGGATATAGCGGCTACAACCAGATAAGGATGTACGAGCATGATGCAAGTAAGATATCTTTCGAACTCCTCTCGGAAATTTTTATTATACCATACCGCCATTTGGTTTAAAGAATGCTTTGGTGCAACGTATCAACGCTCTATCACGTCAATCTTCCACTTGGAGCCGATACCTCAAGAGAGCAGCCTCAAGAAGATAACGATGTCCACACGTCATGCCGAGAACGATCCTGGCAAGTCACCTTATCGAGACGGTGGTACCATCTATCATGCTATATTGGAGAATCTGCTTTTGGTCATCCTCTGGAGCTGTTGGACGCTCATCTACAACAACATATGCCCCGATAGAAAGAACTAGGCTGCCGTAATGAAGAGCCTCATAATGTTCGTAGGGGCATATATCTCACCAACAAGCGATACAACCTTCGGCCTTACGCAGCGATTACAGAAGCACCAAGAGGAAAACTACCGAGATACAACATCCTGCGCGTCCGCCGACTCCAACTCCCCAGTACCACATGCACGACTCCCATAATGATGAAGCAATGTCCAAGATATTCCATATCTGGCTCGACAACGACCACTACGAACAAACCATGTAAACCACGCTTGGGGACTGAGGCTCGGCATGAAGTTCCTTCGCCTTCAGTCAAAGACTTCTTCAACACGAGAAAGATGGTCAGTCAAGAATCATGGAATTCGCAAGGGTAAATCGAACTGAAGAGTCGCTCCGCTTCAACGCTTCCTCCAGCAGAAGCTGCTTCAATGGTCTATCCAAGAGCCGCCTCAATGATCTCTCCGGACCCCTGTTCACCGCGCCCTCTCGAGTCGTTTCAACACTCAAGTTATCCTGTGGAACGAATATTTTCATATAGTTGAGAGGGCGCGGTGAAAACTCATCATCAATGTTCGGCATGTATTTGAAGCATCAACACTTCCACCAAAGATTATCTTGAAGACATATCAACGGGAGTTCTTTTCTTTCTACCGCAATGAAATAAAAGACGAGGAGTTAGAACTTGTATGAAAGCACGGGAGAAGTGTAGTCACACACGGCAAGACACAACTCACATCGGAGCACACAATGGCCGGTACAAGTTTTCAAGTCCGGTATTGATCAAGCTTCTACTCCGGTATAACTCAAGTTTTCAAGATCAAGCTTCTAGTCCGGTCCAGCTCAAGTTTCAAGTCCGGTATTGATCAAGTCACAAGTCCGGTATTGCTCAAGTTTCAAGTCCGGTATTGATCAAAGTCACAAGGCTGGTATTCGAATAAAACAGCGCACGCAGCAGTCCGGTTTTCGGTCGAAACACGGGGTTGACGTTCGGACAGCACGCGGCAGCTACCACTTGATCACGGCCCAGTTGGTCGAAGCGGACACAACCGTCCCCAATCAAAGATCTCTCTCCGGAAGAAGGCGTTCCAACTCCAACACTTCAACGCTCTCCGGGCTGCTCCGTGCTGTTTCAACGCTTTATACCCAGGACCCACATTTACATTTGAGCACACAAGACGCAGCGCACCCACGATTAACCAAAACAGGCACATCAAGCCCACATTCGATCAGCAGGTGCAGTAGCCCCACGAACCAAATAGGCGTAACAGGCCATCGAAGCAGGAAAGACTGACATCATGTTAGAGGAACGCTCGCATGCTCGGAGGACGGGACGACCCGTCTCTCCACAGTAACATCTAACTTTGTCTCATAAGTTTTATCTTTAATCGTCACCATCTCATGCCTACCACACAATAGTGTAACCATTATGTGCTAGGCGGGGGACTTAATGTTGATGGTGGATTTTCGTTTAAGGTTAAATTTGTAAAAAAACTGAAAAATCATGCGGCCGACATCTTGTAAAAGATAAAGCCATTTATAAGTGTTGGATACTCCCTCACTTAATTCACCAAGAATGGAGCATGTAGCAACAATCCTTTCTGTGAATTTCATATCAGCCTTGTATTTCCAGTACTCATTATCGGTGTGGCATGATTTGAGTAGAGTGTTACTCTTACGAGTAACACGAACCTCCAAGCACTATAATGAATCATTATCGATGTGGCATGACGACCGAGTGTTACTCTTACGAGTAACACGAACCTCCAAGCACTATAATGAAACCATGTACGAAATACCCGTACAGTGATTCTTCGGTGTGTTATACTAGCCCGAGCCCTCTCGGTGTGTTATACTAGCCCGATTGAGCCCCTATCGGTGTGTTATACTAGCCCGATTGAGCATCCTGGACTTGGATCAGTATCGGTCTCGGATATGATCTAATCGCAGTCATCCAACTCCACAAGCATGATTGGATGACCACGGATCAATTCCATCACCCCCAAGCGGTATGGAATACACACGGCCTTAGCACGCCAAATATGATCTAATCGCGGTCATCCAACTCCACAAGCATGATTGGATGACCACACCCCCGATCAATTCCAACACCCCAGCGGTATGGAATACACACGGCCGACCCGCATGGTCGACCATTGGCCTTCGCTTGCCAAGAAACCGTCCATACCAAGCATTATGGGCGGAAAACCTAAATTAGGGTTTGCGGCATATTACATGTGTCGCAAAACTGTCTCAACCGTCCATCTTCGCAGGTATAGATGGAGGTGTAGATGTAGACTCAAAGGGCCGGAGCATGTCGACACAATCACCATGTGACCGCCTACACACTTGGCCAATCGGTCAAAGCCAACCGTGGTTGGTTACAACAAAACCGTCCGCCCAAAAGAGCATGGTCGCGCGGCTTTGAAAGCCAAAAATAGGGTTTGAGCCATCACGCGCGTCCATCTTCTCCGGAACGAATGGAGGGTCACGAGATCAAACCGAGCAGGTCCGGTCATACCCGGCATGACCACCGTGGGCCCATCTACCTCTCCATGCGGTCGGCCAAGGCATAACATGCCTGGCCAATCCAAAACGCCCGCTCAAACATGCGTGGCTACACTTCCCAAAATTGCAAATCGATCTCGACCACTCAACTTCACCGGACGAATTGGGTGGCTTAGATCACGTTTCATGAGACGGTAAGACATAGGCGTGAACATCAGCCTACCGTCTACACGCCAAACCAACCGGCCAAGACCGACCAAGCTAGGTCGTCTTGGAAACGCGCCGGAAGAGAGCATGGCGCGCGGCTTCTTTGCGGCATCAAACTCCTATCGCAAATCGATCTCAACCACTCAACTTTACCGGTCGAATTGAGTGGCTTAGATCGCGCCTTCTTGGTAAAGTGAAGTATGTACGTGCACACCGGTGTGTTGTCTACACACATGCCCTAATCGGTCCTCTTCAAAACCCTTCCCATGCTTGTTTTCGACCAAGTCAAGAGTGATGCTTGCGCACCTCTTTTAAAACCCTAATTTCATCAATCGGTCGCAGATGAGTGTCTCAAACATCATCTCATCCGTCCGACTTCACCGACTTGGTTATACAACCACAGTCGAAGTTATTTGGTTAGTGAGGAGTCATTACCCATCACTTTACCACACCGTAATGCGGTACTCGCATGAAATACACACGATACTTCACAAGTATCGACTTTACGAATAACGCAGTTATTCAATTCAGCATTACATGCTATCTTTCGTGGATCCACGATCCACATTCCAGGACATCAATCATGTCACAAACTGGGGGATACATGCGGGGTATTGGTCTGGCGGTTTACGGCGTGCGGCGTGCAACGCGCCATCACAAGAACGTGTTAGGAAGTCATGGGCGGTTAGAGATGAACAGGAGAAGTGGGCAAGGCTGGTGGGTGTATCACCGACACACAACTCCACTACTCCATCATTCCACTACCTCCACTTCCCACGAGAAACGTGAATGAGGCTCAATGACTTGTATAAATAGGTTCTCCGCCTATTTCAAGGACAAGACAACGAGAACAACACAAGTTCAGTCGACGAAACCAAGTGTTAATACAACATCGTATTCAAACACTCGAGCACGCTTGCATCAACCGTAAGCTTGCTCATCCTTCCATACATTACAAGTCATAAGCAAGCCAACACCTTCACAATCTCAACACCTTCTTCGCTTCCCTCCCTAAGATCAACCCCATATCCTTCACTTTGTGACCGAACAAGTCTGGAACGGCCATTTCTTGGTTTAGGCCGGACTTGCACAGATTGATCTCTCGAATCTACAAGCACTCACCGCGCAGTGCATTTGTTGAAGGTTTAGATTCATTCCTCATCCACACCCCAAATTACCAAATTCTGCAGGAGTAGTTTTCACCCATCAACACCTGGGTTTGTCTCCAGAAAACCGTTTACTTCTCTTCAATAAAAGATCCCTAAACTGTCTTGTGATCAAGATGACTGATTTGTCAAGATATCATCCGATGAATCAGCCTCAGAAAGATCATCCTCAGAGACATAAACACTTTTAATTTTGTCAAGTAGTTTAGTGTTCTTTTGAGCTTTGAAGGAAACATCCTTTCCGATTTTGGATGTATGCTCATGATCAAAGATCTTTAGCTTTCCAACCAACGTATTTCTGGAGAGAGAGTCAAGGTTATTTCCTTTAACGATGGCATGCTTCTTAGAATCGTATCTAGATGGCAGCGATCTGAGAATTTTCATCACAATGTCATTTTCAGGAATAGTCTTACCCAATGCAAAAGATGCATTAACAATTTCAGACACTTTGTGATTAAACTCATCAATTGAATCTTCGTCTGCCATACGAAGGTTTTCCCAATCGGAATTAAGGTTTTGAAGCCTAGCTTCCTTTTCAATGGTATTTCCTTCGAATATGGTTTCTAAGATATCCCAAGCATCTTTAGACCTAGTGCACGTAGTCACATGGTGCTAAAGATCTGGGGTAATGGCATGTATGATGGAATTCAAATCGTCGGAGTTTTGCTTTGTATCAAGTATCTCTGCAGCATTGTATTCACCAATATTCCTTAGAAATGTTGCATTCCCTACAGCCACAACGGGAGCATCATATCCATTAACTACATAAACCCATGACTGAAAATCACGCGCTTGAATAAAGGCACGCATTGCAATATTCAACCACAAGTAATTTATGCCATCGAAGACTGGTGGTATGTTTATAGAGATAACACCTTTGTCCATATCAGATCGCTACAAACACAGACTTATGAGGTCTTTAATGTGTTTGCCTGCTCTGATACCAATTGAAAATGCAGGGGATTAACAACCACACCCAACAATTCGTTTGGAAATCTGAGAGGACTTATTCCAATACACTTTCTAGAGAATCAACTAGACAGTCAGACTCAATCTAGAATAAAGTGTATCAAAGAGTTTAATTAATATCACTAACTCTTAATTCAATCCGCAATCAACAAGTAGAAATCTGCGAGCCCGATTAAATATAAGAGGAGTAACTTGAACGGTACCAAAAACCAATGTTCAAGTGTCAATCAATGTAAATAAACAACCCAAGGTTAGATATTCTAATTGATTGATCTTAACGCATAACCTGTGATATTTCAATTATATAACAAAACATAATGCGGAAAAGAAATAACACAGACACCAGAATTTGGTTAACGAGGAAACCGCAAATGCAGAAAAACCCCGGGACCTAGTCCAGATTGAACACCACACTGTATTAAGCCGCTACATACACTAGCCTACTACCAATTAACTTGACTGGATCAGAGTTGAACCCTAATCAATCTCACACCGATTCAAGGTACAGTTGTGCTCCTTACGTCTCTGATCCCAGCAGGATACGACGCACTTGATTCCCTTAGCTGATCTCACCCACAACTAAGAGTTGTTACGACCCAAAGTCGAAGACTTGATAGACAAATCCATCTCACACAGAAAAGTCTATAGGATTGAATAAATCTGTCTCCCACAGAAATACCCAAGAGTTTTTCTTCCGTATTTTGATAATTAAGGTGAACAGGAACCAATCGATAACCCGGACTTATATTCTTGAAGAACAACCTAGAATTATCAATCACCTCACAATAATCTTAATCGACTAGCGAAAGAAGATATTGTGGAATCACAAACGATGAGACGAAGTTGTTTGTGATTACTTTTCTATCTTGCCTATCAGAGATATAAAATCTCGAGTCAATTATTCCAATTGTACTCAACACAATAGAAACAAGAAGATCAGATCACGCAACTACAAGATAATAGTTGGGTCTGGCTTCACAATCTCAATGAAGTCTTCAAGTCGTTAACCTACAGGGTCTCGAGAAGAAACCTAAGGTTAAAGGATAATTGACTCTAGTTATGCAACTAGTAACACACATGAGGTGTGGGGATTAGGTTTCCTTGTTGCTAGAGTTCTCCTTTATATAGTTTTCAAATCAGGGTTTGCAATCTAAGTTACCTTGGTAACAAAGCATTAAATATTCACTGTTAGATGAAAAACCTGATTCAACCAAGCTAATATCTTTCAACCGTTAGATCGAACTTAGCTTGTTACACACAAATGAAATGTACCCTCATTTAGGTTTATGTAACCGTACCTAAACGTGTACACCATGTCGGTTCACAAATATTTAACTGAGGTTATCCATATGATTACTCTCATATCAACCTTATTCATCTTAACCATAACTAGTTCAAATGACTTAAATGAAACTAGTTAAAGAGTTGTTCAATTGTTATATTCTCATGGATTATACAAGAACACAATTGAAGCAAAATTGGTTTGATTCACTCGAATCAACACATGAACATTATAGCCACGGTTTTCAAAGATTGCATTCCTTATTAATAAATTTTTAGCTTCACGTACAACCGATTTTAGAAAAGTAACACACTTAAGTATGCGTACTTAAGTAACCGGATTTGAGTTTGTTTTAGTTTTCAAACTCAGCAGAAATTCACGGACGTGAACTTTCCACCAGTACACGTACGGGTACGCGTACTTTAGGTAACCGGATGAGTTTGGTTTTGGTTTTCAAACTCAGCAAAAATTCACGGACGTGAACTTCCGTCAGTTGCGTACGGGTACGCATACTTACCCAGTCTCCTACAACCTTTTTGTATACACACAAGTATGCATACTTTAGGTTCCCGGTTTTGGACTTATACACTAATGAGCGAACACACTATGCTTATATCCAAAGATGGTTACAAGATTCTAAACTCTTTATTTCAATCATTGAAACATTCTTCTATAAGGATAATAGCCGTTTTCACACACTATTAGCATCAAAGCAATTTTCAAGATATTGAAATAATCATTATCGAAAAATTCCAAGCCTACATCAATTGATTGTATCACACAAATCATGTAAGATGTTACTCGGAAATTTTCTCATGATATAAGATAAACTTGGTCGAAGCAAAATCTTACCAACACATATTTCGAGAAATATGTAAGCGAGATATACTCAGCTCGAAATCTCAAATGTGTATAGAGAAAATTATATCTTAACACGACTTATGTCTCAATATATGAGATAGTATAAATAGATTTTCCAAGTGATAGATGAGTTCAAGTCTCCACATACCTTTTGTCGAAGAAGTTCCACAAGCTCCCCTTAGTAGTTCTTCGTCTTCAAATGATGAAATCCGTCAAAACTAAGCTCAACTACACAATCTATGTCCTAGTCCGAGACATCTATAAATAGGCTATAAATCAAGACTGATAGTTTTGATCACTAACATTGACAAACATGCTTGAGATAGCAACGCATGCGAGTTCGACCGAGCAGTGCTCTAACAGATAGGACCAGTCTTGGGAGTCCCAAGTCACGGGTCCTAAGAGATGTTCCTATAGAATGAACAAATAGAATATTTGTTCATTTTTCTCCCACTATGGACTCAACAAACTTAAAAACGGATGGGCAAACCAACAAATTTGAGGGTTTGTTGAGTGCGGCCCTAGACTAAACGCGCGTTTGATAAACAACCGCGTGGCGGCACCAAATACGCTGGCGTGTGATCCAAACACGCTGGCGTGTGATCTTTCATAAAAACGCAAGCGTTTGAAGTGAGCCTTTCAGAGTGTGATACAAAAACGCCAACAACTAATTTCCAATCTCATCATCCAACGGCTGTTATTCTTTTCCTCTTTCCCTATGGATTCACCTCATCTTCAAACTTAAAACTCACACCTTCTTCATCTCTACCTCAAAATTTCACAATTTCATACCACCTCAATATTCACTTTTCCTTCATTTCAAACACAACTACTCATATCAACTCAATCTACCTGATTTTTTTTTTTTTTTTATAAATTCTATTTCTAACAAATATGGCATCCTCATCGCTACGATCACAACAACAAATAAAACAACAAACACAACAACCATAACGAAAAAATAGTAGAATTCGTGGCGTCAAGTATACGATGGATGAAGAAGAATCAAATTGTAGGAATTATGTATTATTTATATTCATGGTTGTTATCAAGAAAATAATACTTTTTATGAAAAGGTTTTGCAAAATTTTTGTGAAGAAACCTGTAACATCAATAATCGTGATGCCGAAGGGTTGTCCCATTGTTTTCATACAATTTCAGCATCCGTTAATGAATACGTATCTTTGATCATGCAAATGTGGCGCGACAAAAAAAGTGGTGAAGGTGAACAGGATGTGGACCGAAGATTTCGGAAAGAGCGGCAAAGATCCCACAGAACGAGTTTCCAGCATGAAACTTGTTTCACCATTCTAAGGATGCTTAATTAACAAGTTTAATCCATATTTGCAGGAAGGTAATCAAGTGCCTGCAAGATCACCATATGGTCTAATCTCGCAGGATTTTCAGAATGGTGGGCCTGCTTCTTCACATGAAGAAATTGAATTTCCATATGTTGGGTCTCCAAGTAGTTAGGAACAACACAACTTTAATTTAGACGTTAACACCAATGTCAAGAGAAGAAGAGGAGCGGGTCAGAAAACTGGAAAAACTTGGTGATTTCGTAAAGACTTGGAGCGAAAGATTAAGGCAAAAAGAACGGAAAAGAAGACAATTTTATTTTAGTTATTTTGTTTTTAGGGTTTGTTTATTTTTAGAAAAAAAAGAAAAAGAAAAAAATTGTATTAGGGTTTATTATTTTTGTAATTTTTCTTTTCTTTTTGGACTTTTTGGACATTTGGACATTCTGGACATTATTTTTAAACCCTACAGAAGGGTAGTCTTAAATATAAATTGTTTGCAGAGAAGGAGGACAATTACGATATTGTCTTTGCACCTTGGGTTCGTACACTGACATAGGAGTCAGTGGCCCGAGTCGACTACAACCGATTCATCCCCTGTCCTGGAACGGAGGTAAGATTCTGAACACTCGTGAATCCCCGTCAATGAGTTCTTGGATTCCTTCGTTTGCATATATGCTGATGACTTGAATACGGCTGTTTTAATTTTCTAGTAAAGGGAAAGGCCTGGCCATACAAGATAAGGGTTCGGATTTCATCACCGTTCTCTTCTTGCCCGCCTTAGGAACACGTAACCTACGCGAACCTAAGCCTTAAAATTTTGACTAGAACAAGACCGATAGGGTAACGAGCTTAATAGGAAAGTCATTCGAAAAATATTGGTTACTCTTTTAAGCATACTTGAAGTTCATGATGGTTTCGTGAGTTGAATGCGTGATTACGCCGCATTGTAATCCGGTGAGGCCTTGGGTATCAAAGCTCCACTGAGCTTCCCTCGCCTCTATTCAACTTACTTTGACTCGGATTGATTTCATAGGGGTTTGCTTAAATTGTAACTAATTCCTTTTCGAAGGATTAGAAGCTGGTCTAGAAACAATCTAAGTGGAGCCATCATGCTTTTTGTTTGATAGAAATCAATAGGTTTGATTTGGTTGAGTCAGCCTTGTTTTGTGATTGCATAGAATCTTCTTCCTTATTCGTTTGCATGCCGGAACGTAAAAGAGACGCCCTAAGTAGATTTGTTAAAAAGAAACCTAGTAGTTCTAAGCGTATCGATTACCTCAATTTAGAAAGTCCGATTTTTGAAGAGTCCGTTTTTGAACGTCCGTTTGAGGAGACAATCCCTAATATTCCGATAGTGCCAGAAATGGCAACTTTGAAAGCCTTGTTGAACCCGACTAGGGCTACTTGTCCCTCGTGTATCAGGTTAGGTGAAACAGAAACAAATTATGAACTTAAACACCGGACCTTACAAACTCCCAATCTTCTTAGGAAAGAAAATGAAAACCCCTATTTCCATGTTAGGGACTTTGAGGAAATTTGTAATACCCTAAAGATTAGAAACCTTGATTATGATGCTTTGAAACTCAGGTTATTCCCTTTTTCCTTAAAAGATAAATCCAAATCGTGGCTATTTACTTTGTCTTCCGGTTCAATTGAAACATATGAACAACTTACATCTGCCTTTTTAAACAAGTTTTTCCCTAGGCACAAAACATCGTCTATTAGGACGCAAATCTGCATGTTTTCTCAACAGGAGGGAGAATCCTTTTATAGGTATTTGGAACGGTTCAATGATCTATTAGCCCAATGTCCTCATCATGGTCTCGAAAAGGTTAGGTTAGTTTAGATCCTTTATGAGGGTTTAGATTATTCCACTACAACCACAGTAGAATCTATGTGTACAGGTGGATTTGAAAACCAAACAGTTGATGAGGCAATGACATATTTGCATGAAATCGCCGAAAAGACCCAACAATGGGAAAATAATAGGGAACCCCAGAAAATAATTCTTCTAGGCAGAGGAAATGTTAATAGGGTAGAAGGAGGCTATGAATCAGATGCCAAAATTGCTGCAATAGCGAAAAGGTTAGAAGCTTTAGAAGTGGGTCACACTAGTGGTAGATTGGAGCCTTTTTGGGAAGGCCAGAATAATGAAGAGCAAGCCAATGCTCTCTATAATAACACTAGATTTGATAACCGTCAAAAGTTTGACCCATATTCAGAAACCTATAATCCTGGTTGGAGAAACCATCCGAACTTTTCGTGGTATAAGGGCCAAAGTCAAGGTCAGTTTAGTAATTCTAATGCTCACCTATGTTTTGGTTACACTAAGAATTCTTCAGGCCCAGAAAATAAAACGACTAGCTTAGAGGAATCTATTAAGATGTTAGCAAAAACTCAGGAAATGTTAGCACAGAGCCATGTTAGTTTTCAACAGGAAACCAAGCAGAACTTTCAAACTAATGCTCAAAGCCTTGCTAAGTTAGAACTTCAAGTGGGCCAAATAGCTAAGACCTTAAGTGAAAGAGATAACGGAAGGTTCCCTAGTCAGACTAATCCCAATCCTAGAGGAGTTCAAGAAGTAGGTGCAAAAACATCGAATCAGTAGAATGCTATTAGAACCCTTAGGAGTGGTAGAGTAGTAGACAATCAGGTAACCATGCCCGATAGTGAACATACTAGTTCACCCCTCAGGACCACCACTAGCTGAGGAGATTGATAAAATTTCTGATGATGCCAATCCGGTTCCTGAGAGGTCTGATTCTGTGCCTAGAGCCCCGTTTCCCCAATTATTAGTACCAACAAAGAAGGAATCGAACTTTAATGACATATTGGAGGTTTTTAAGCAAGTTACCATAAACCTTCCTTTATTAGATGCAATTAGGCAAATTCCTGCTTATGCCAAGTTCCTTAAGGATATGTGTACACGAAAGCGAAAACTTAGCGTCCATAAGAAAGCCTTTTTAGCTAGTCACGTAAGTTCCATCATTCAAACACCACAACTCCAAAGTATAAAGACCCAGGTTCCCCTACCATTGCTTGTACAATAGGTAAACACCGGGTAGAAAAAGCTTTACTTCACTTAGGAGCCAGTGTGAACTTACTTCCGTACCATGTGTACTTACAACTAGGACTTGGTGAAATGAAACCTACTCGAGATGACATTGCGGTTAGGCGATAGGTGCATTAAAATTCCTCGAGGTGTTATCGAGGATGTTCTCATTGAGGTCGACAAGTTTATTTATCCTGTTGATTTTGTTTTGCTAGATACCCAACCTGTCCCCGACCCGAGAAACCGGATACACCGTGATATTAGGTCACCCATTTTTAGCTACGTCTAATGCGATCATTAACCTGTCGAAATGGTGTGATGAATTTATCTTTTGGTAATATATCTATGGAGATGAACATTTTTAATGTCAGTAAGCTACCTTATGAGCTAGATGACACATGTGTTGAAGAGGTGAACATGATAGAAGCCTTAGTTCAGGAGTCGTTACCAAACATTTTGTCTGAAGACCCATTAAAAAGTTGTCTATCCCATTTTGGTTTAGATTTTGATGACGATAACACTATTGCACAAGTGAATGCTCTATTAGATTCTACCCCTGTGTTAGACAGTGATAGATGGAAAGCTAGGTTCGAACCATTACCATTTTCTGAGACTACCTTAATTCCTTCTTTAGAAGAGCCTCCTAAGTTGGACCTAAAACCACTACCCGACACTCTAATGTATGTGTTTTTAGGCACATCTCGAGACTTTACCCGTGATTGTATCTTCCGATTTGGATAGTGATCAGGAAAGTAGGCTAGTAAAAGTACTTCAAGACAATAAGGAAGCTTTAGGGTGGACTATAGCAGACATTAAGGGTATAAGTCCTACTGTGTGTATGCATCAGAATCATTTAGAAGAAGACTCCAAACCTTCTAGGGAGATGCAATGTCGACTGAACCCTAACATGAAAGAGGTAGTTCGAAAAGAGGTGCTTAAGTTGTTATATGCGGGTATTATCTACCCAATTTCAGACAGTAAGTGGGTCAGCCCCGTTCAGGTTGTCCCCAAGAAATCAGGTATCACTGTAGTCCAGAATGATAATAATGAGTTAATCCCAACCCGAGTGACCACGGGATGGCGTGTCTGTATAGACTATAGGAAATTGAACAAGGTCACAAGGAAGGATCACTTTCCCCTTCCTTTTATCGACCAAATGCTAGAGAGATTAGCTGGACATAGTCATTATTGCTTCTTAGATGGCTACTCCGGTTATAATCAGATCGTTATTGCCCAAGAAGACCAAGAGAAAACCACTTTTACATGTCCCTTTGGTACCTTTGCGTATAGACGCATGCCTTTTGGGCTATGTAATGTCCCTGCGACTTTTCAACGTTGTATGATGAGCATATTTTCCGATATGGTAGAACGGTTTCTAGAGGTCTTTATGGATGATTTTTCAGTGTTTGGTTCATCTTTTGATGAGTGCTTGCATCATTTGACATTAGTGTTGACTAGGTGTAAGGAAAAGAATTTAGTGCTTAATTGGGAAAAATGTCATTTTATGGTTAAATCAGGAATTGTGTTAGGGCACATCGTTTCTTCAAAGGGTATAGAGGTAGACAAAGCCAAGGTTGACCTTATTAAGACTTTACAGTCCCAAAACCGTAAAAGATATTAGGTCATTCCTAGGGCATGCGAGTTTTACCGTCGATTCATTAAGGATTTTAGCTTGATTTCTAGACCTCTTTGCAATTTGCTTGCAAAAGATGTTAAGTTTGTCTTTGATGATGCTTGTTTAGAGGCTTTTGAGAAGCTTAAGAATTTACTCACTACTGCCCCGATAGTCCAGGCACCTAATTGGAACTTACCCTTTGAAATTATGTGTGATGCTTCAAATTATGCTATAGGTGTTGTGCTAGGTCAACGAGAAAACAAATTACTTCATGTGATTTACTATGCTAGCAAAACTCTGAATGATGCCCAAATGAACTATACGACTACCGAGAAGGAACTATTAGCCATCGTGTTTGCCTTGGATAAGTTTAGATCCTACCTATTAGGTTCTAAGATCGTAATCTATACTTGATCATGCTTTGCTTTGAAATACCTTTTGTCTAAGAAGGATACCAAACCTAGATTGATTAGGTGGATCCTTTTGTTACAAGAATTTTGTCCAGACATTAGAGACAAAAAGGGTGCCGAAAATGTAGTAGCAGACCACTTGTCTAGGCTAGTTGTTAGTTCCCCTAGTGATTCCCTTCCTATAAGGGATAGCTTTCCTGATGAACAATTGTTCTCTGTTTCCCAATCAACTTGGTATGCGAATATAGTGAATTATCTTGTTACTGGTCGAATGCCTCAACATTGGGGTAAGCAAGATCGTTCTAGGTTTTTAGCCGAGGTTAAGCATTTCTTTTGGGACGATCCTTATCTCTGTTTAAGTATTGTCCAGGACAGGATTATTAGGAGATGTATACACGAGAGTGACCAGTCCAATATTATCTCCTTTTGTCATGAACATGCATGTGGGGGTCATTTTAGTGCTAAGAAGACTGCTTGCTAAGATATTGCGGTGTGGTTTTTCTGGCCTTCGTTGTTTAAAGACTCCCATAGTCATTGTGTTTCTTGTGAGCGTTGCCCAGAGGTTAGGAACCATTTCCCGTAGAAATATGATGCCTTTGAATCCTATTTTAGTGATTGAGGTCTTTGATGTGTGGGGCATTGATTTTATGGGTCCATTTCCTAATTCTTTTGGTTATCTTTACATACTTGTCGCTGTAGACTATGTGTCTAAGTAGGTTGAGGCGGTTCCGTGTAAAACAAATGACCACAGGGTCGTAGTCTAGTTTTCGACGATGCCTGCGACAGTGAGTTAGGATTTTGTTTTATTTTTGCTCGAGGACTAGCAAATAATAGGTTTGGGGGTATTTGATAGACACATTTTTGTGTCTAAATTGTCTCGATTATATATATTGATAGTTCTCATTTTTGTACTTATTATGGTGTTTTATGTGTGTGTAGGTATTTTTGGCCAATAAACATTTTTGGAAAAATCGGCTCGAAAAGTTGCACCCGGAGGACACCTACTATTCAGACCCTCACTACGGATAAGGGGTACCGAAATTACTAAGGGGCACCCTCAGGACACCCCAAAGCAGCTGCTATCGGCACCCCTACTCTGGTTAGGGGGCGTCTCATTTTTTTCTCCGTTTGAAGTACTTTTTGGCGGGAAATCAAAATAGCGTACAAGCAGATTTGGAGTTGGATTTTTCGGCGGATTTAGTGAGATTCAATTGCATACTTCAGTTGGGCCGGACTTCCTTGATCATAACAGGGTTGGTACGATTGATTGGAGCCAACCAATTGGGCTAGATAAGCCGGGAGAAGCAAACAGAGGAGGTGAAGTTTATCGGATTTCTGTAGAGAATGTGTCGGAGTTTGACGTGGAGATATGCTTGGATACGAACTGTTATGGATATGGTACATCAAAACAGGGCTCGTGATAGCTTTGGATTGAAGAGAAGCGGTTATTTCCTTATATCGTTTCGTTAAAGAAGGAAAAAAGGAAGTTACGGGGTTTTGTTAAACAAGGAAGTTCTCGGACTAAAAAGGGGAGGTATTTTCGTAAGATTGGTATCCATTAAGTTTATAGAAGTTTTGGATAAAACAGGAAGCCGTGTAGAGAAAGGATGTAACTTTTGGAGGAAGAAAAGGAAGATAAACCAAGAATTTCTTTGAGTTTTAATCGCTCGGGAGGCATATATAAGGTGTAGGGAAGTCACGGAATGGATCACGTACACTTTGGGGAGGTTTTAGAACGCTACAGAGCATAAACAATCGATTTGCAGAGTTCTACAGGCGAGAGGAGGAAGAAGAACAGAGAACACCGCTTAAGGAAAGTCGCAGAACCCGTGGCATTTTCTTTCAAATTTAATACCTTTGTAACAGTTCTGTAACAATTTTTCCAACAATTAATCGAGTTCGCAACAGTTCTGTGTTAGGGTTCTTTGTAACAGTGGTTCTGTAACAATTATAACTGTTACAAACACGCTGTTTTATACCTTCTCTTCTTTTTAATCAACTTTGGAGCAACAAACATGTATTTTGAGCAAGTGGTTAATATGAGGAGCTAAACCCCATTGCTGAGGCGATAGAGGAAGCTATTTTTCCAACAAGAAGTGGTATATTCTTATTTATCTATTTATTGCAATTATTTTTATGATTATTTTGCCTTGATCGATAATTGTTTGAATGATTTTGTTAAACAATTGTGATTTCTTTTGATAGAGCATACTTGGACCTAGGTTTTTGATGTTCTATGCTTCGGATTTACACTTGTTATTTTGAGAATCTACTTGTTGCAATAGATTAGAATCAAATTGAACGAGAAAATTGCATGAATATAAATATTGGGTTAAATCGCTTTGAACTTGGAAAAATAGTGGAATCTTAGCCTCGGTGTTCTTTTAATATTGATATCAAATTTTTTAGTGTTTGCTATAATTATTAGTGATTTTATATTTTAGTTTTGAATTTAAGTCTAAAAAATCCTTCACAAGTTCGAGAGAACGACATCTTTCTTACCACTTTACAAACAACTTCAAAACCACATCACCAACGAGCATTATTAGAAGGAGGTTCAAACGAGTTCAACTATGCTGAGCACAAGGGATTCGATATGAAGATAGAAGCAGATAGAACCAGGGACCATGGAATTGCTGTAAAACAACTTCTAAAAAGTTGTCTTTCGCGAGAACAACACTACATGGATTTTAAGATAAACAAGCTACTCTACTTGGACACTCCAACAATGAATGCACGACAACTTGTTGTATGGACTAAACAAATGGATATGGCGGAACAACAACTCCCTCAAAAAATGGCCAGTATGAGAATGTGGAAGAAGACGAAGATGATGCCTCGGAAGAAGACGAAGATGTATACCGTTTTGATTAGATGTAACTAATTTTAATTCTTGTTTAGTAGTTAAGTTTTATTACTTAAGTTTCATTTAGATGTAATCGTTTAGTTAAAATTACTTTTAATATAATTGTCTTAATTTAAAGTTTAGTCTTACTGCATGAAAATAAAATCATCATTTCTGAAAGAATTTCATTTGTTGGGTGTTAAAGTACTTCTTATCCTTCGAAGTCGCTGGTCCAAAACCTGTATGATTATAAGCTTGAACCATAGTTGACCACTCTGGATAGATTTCGTCTGCTAGATAATAACCCTGAGTGTATTCATGACTGTTGATGGTGAAATTACAGTGTGGCACAATCCCATACTTAAGATCTTCAAACAATTGTGACTTATGCAAAACGTTGAGATCGTTATTTGAACCCGGGAATCCAAAAAAAAACATGCCAAAACCAACAATCATAATGTAGCTGAAGCTTCCAAAATTACAGTTGGTTTTGGATAATGACCCTTATATTGGCCTTCCCATTCAACCGGACACACATGCCACGTCCAGTGCATGCAGTCAAGACTACCTAGCATTCCTTGAAAACTCCTCACGGTGTTTTCTGTAGTGATTCTTTGAACATCTTCCTGAGTTGGCTTTCTCAAAAAGGTTGGACCAAAATGCTCGACTATTGTTTCGCAAAACAATTTGAGATACCTAAAGGCGGTTGTTTTCCCAATATGGATGTAATCATCTGTGGAATCCGCTGGTACACTATAACATAGTATACGGAGGGCCGCAGTGACCTTTTGTTCGTGACTAAATCCTCGTACATGTCATGCATTATACTGATAATTAAATAAAGGTTGTACCTGACAAAGCTCAGCAATAATCCTTTGCGTCAAGTTGCGGCCCATGCGGAATCGTCGCTAAAAATCCTCATCGGAATAGACGCAATATCATGATTAAAATAATCATGCATCATCTTGTCGTGGTAAAAATGTCGATCTCGCCACGTCCATCTTCTAGTCATAACTTCATGTGGCTCTAAAGGCTTTGGTATGATCCTGGTTTATAATTGCAACATAAAATTTCATCTTCTTCTATCTTAAATTGCATCTTCAATAAACACACCAACATTTCTTCTAAGACCGCTGGCATTTTTCTTTCGTCCGTATGTTGATTGATTTCCTATAGTGCAAAAGCATGTTTTTTCATCCACGTGGCTCAACAAAAGAATTTTTTGTTGATTTCCAGAGGAATTGCCCTAATCCAACTAGCTTAAATTTTTGAAAACAAAAGAAAAAATGATTAAATATTGTTGACATTACATACCATGATTGAAATTCGGGTTAACTCGGCTGAGTTGGGTGATGAATGAACTGGGCAGATAATTCGTGAACAAGAACTATTCACGAATAAGTTAGATCGACATTATTAGACGCAAATACATGAATTGGAATTACAAACGGACACGAGGGTTTGTGTAGAAAATATCAAAATCTACGCAAGAAACTTCATCTTAGTATAGTAGGTTCATGTTCAATTAATCTGAATTTACATGATAATTTTTGGAAGAATCGGTGGAAGTTAAACGTTCTTATAAAATGCTCCTACCGCTATTTCCAAGATGCTTGGCATCGTTAAGTCTATTTTTCCGCTTTGTATTTTTGGATGCGAAGAAGATGAGACAATGGAATACACCTTCTTCCATAGTTTTTATGCTAAATTATTTAGGAATTGCTACCTTATCCTATTCAATTCCACGGTCATCATACTGACAACTTTATAGATATTTTCAAGTATTTGAAACAGAATCCTATAAATCATATCAGTATTGAACTAATTCTTACAATAATGAGGTTCATATGGAAAGATATATGTGTCAGAGTCTTCATAAAAAGTCTGAATTCAACTGACTTTTGACATCTAGAGACATATTCAGTACAAGGACAAGATAAACAATCTTAATAAAAAAAACACCAAATTGCATCATTATAAAAAGGACAATTAGAAACAACCAAAATTCAGGAACCAAGAGATTAATACTGATGTTATTGCGCCTACAAACAATTTGTTCTACACACGTGAAAGTCCAGTATCTTGAATTGCTCCACATGCTGTGAAGACACTTCTTCTCTCAACTACTTTGGATCGTAACCTGAAATGGTAAAAAAGTAAATCTCTTTCAGTTTCCAACTCACTCTTGTATCTCCCAAATTCAGCAATGATCAGAGATAAAGGTTAGTATAAAGGATTTTCCGTTTAGTCAAGAAGCAACTACATAGTTTGTTATATCTTTACAACAAGTCTTATGTCTATCGAAATAAACTTCTTGTTTGGATCCCAAAGAACCAAGTGTGCACGAAGTATCACAAAGATCAGAATACCAAAAGAATAAGTCTCCATTATTTAAAGTACTTGCATAAACAACTTGATTTCTACTAATGATCAATACACACATAACGAAGTTTTTAAACATTTATTAATCAAAACTTTTATCTATAGATCTTGAATTTGTAATAGTCTATTCTCAAAGAAACTTGAGTAGCCTTATATAAAAATAAAATAATTATGGAATAATCAAGTTTGATCTATCAAGGAATAATATATTGTTAGTTAATCAGATCAATAATCAAAAACTAAAAAAAAATGCGATTTACCCACCAACGGAACTACTAAAAGCTTCGGGATCCTAAAAAAATACTTTAAATGAAGGCAACGCAAGATATTTCACCTAATTAATTTGCCTCTTTTATAGTCGGGTTGGCTTCCTACAAAAACGTTAGGCAGTGTGTCAAGGGATGAGTTTATAAGAATACAAACTCCACTATTATTATTTTTATGTCCAAGGTTAGTTTGGAAAACAAGTTATTACCTTAACCGAAAATTCTAAGGATATGCAATAAATGTATATTTCGCTTTTGAAAAATTCCAACAGTTATCCAACTTATAAGCCGAAATCACTTTTAGTTGAATATTGTTAGCTAGCATACTTACATGCATATACTAATATAAAAAATAGAGACATGCAAACCTCTGGGATATGGTAAGCATATATTTTCGAATATCCAAAATATATTGAATTTCGGCATCAGGATCTGGCCTTGTGTATCAAAGGAAAATACCTGAATGTTAAGAGATAAAATGTTAATACATGTTCAAATCACTATGTCGACATCATATGAACATTCCAAGTTCAAACAATGTACATCTCGATGTTTGCGGAAACCCAAAGCTAACATACCTATCAAAAATTTATTAACACGTTTAAACTATGTCAGGATCGGTCCTGACTTTGGCTCGGTCCTTACCACTAGTGATCGGTCCTGAGATCAGTCCTAAACTTAGGATAACACTAAATACATAGTTCTTGAAAGTTTTACCCATTTGTATTGGAGGAAGGATTCGTTTACACTTTTATTCTCACATTATCTTATACAATAAGCGTCTTTTTCATGAATAAAAACCAAATGATATCGGATTTGAAGCTTATATTTTGGGGATATGTTCTTCTTGCAAAAATCTACATACCTACAATAAATGAGTGCATTCTGAGATGTATAACACCACCATCTACTTCTTTGGAAATGAGCCGTGGTAGATGGTGAGGTTTAGTATTTCGGAATATGTGCATTTTTGGTAGGAATCTAGAGCTTTAAAAGAGGAACATATTCCCAAAATATTAGTTTCAAATCCGATGCCATTTGGTTTTTATTCACAAAAAGGAAGTCTAATGTGTGAGATAGTGTGAGAAAAAACATGTGAGGGGTATTATAGGATAAATTTAGATATCACATTTGGTTGTTTTACCAATTTCAAAATTACTACTCACTTAAGTATGAAAGTCTCAGGTTCCAGTCTTCGCTAAAATTACATTAAAAACATGTTATAGTATTTAACATCGCTAAATCGATTCACTCTACCCCTAAGGTTTAGACTAATGTCGTTTTTCCTCGATAAGATATTTCATCACCGAGATAACCATCATTGTCATCGTCAAAACACGCTTAAATGTTGAAACAGGAGTTATTTAGTAACTCTTAATATTTATATAAATATATTGATTGAAATGCTCCAAATGCATGTTGAAATAAGCTCGTACATAGATAAAAAAAATCTGTAAAATATTTCACGATAACTACCATCTGAAAAAGTTTCTCAAATCGATTTGGTAAAAATCTGTAAAATATATATATAAAACTTGGTCGTAGACGACCCCTTTTTGGGCTTTTACGATAGATTATGTTCCGTAGATGCCCTAAATGAAACTAAACTATTTTATGTTTGCAATTATTTTATATTAATTAAAATCAATGAAGCTTAAATATTAACCATTGAAATACGATTTTGTTTAGTTTTTGCAGTAGTCCATTAACAATTTTTGGACAAATCGATTAAAAAAAAGGTAAACACTTAATTAAGACAACTGCAACTTTTATTCATTTTTGAAGTGATTCCTAGAGGGAAATTGTATTGATAAAAATGAAAAGAAAAAGAAAAGATCAGATGGATTATTAAAGCCTAAACTCCAACAAAAGAGGAAAAAACATCAAGAAAATATATAAATTCCTTTCTGAAAGCAAAAAATTGTACTTTTAGAAGGATATAAATTTCTTGAATATAGAAAACCTATATATCAAGGAACGAGAAATACACTAATTAAACTAAGGTTGAAAATCCGCATGTAAACTTGTGCACACATTTGAAAATTATGATTATATGGATATTAAAATTTGTTGTCTAGCTAATGGAACAACTATAAAACCTAATTTAACACTTTTACATATTGACAACTGCAACTGAACATGGCGCAAAGTACATATTAACGCATTCTCTCTATGAAAACTGAAAATTAGTGAAGTTGGTGAAATCACACCCGCAAGCAATTGTACATCTATATTAACAACAAGAATAATGTTTTTTAATATCTCAAAAAACATTGATCCACTGCACTCTGTACATGATAATTTTTCTTAGAAGAAATAATAATTGTTATATCCTATTAGATACTTTACATTTAGAATTTCACAGATTTCTATTATCTAAGGGAATATTTCACTAACTAAGAAAGCCTAGGATCTTGAATTGATAATGAAATGCAAAGAATGAATCAATTGAAACAGGAAAACTTGTATATAACTTTAATCTCAAGTTCTGAGAATATATACTACATAAGTAACGCTAACTCTCTGATGCAGTCATAAATTCCTTTGGAACTTATGATTTTGAACATACTAAAACCTTCAACTAGTGGAAATAGGATCCACCACACAAAAAAAAAAAACTTTCGTAGTTACTCTAAACTTTTAAAATCCTGTAACTTTTAAAAAAAAATTGACTAGTCAACATTAAGCGTTCGTGGGTTTTTAAACTTAAAATTTCCGAAATAGAATTGGAAAAATCAAAACAGGAGACATAACTTGAGGTTATGTCAATGTCCTTTCCATTTGAATGTGCAGTAGATTGTGAAGGTTGAAGAAGCTGAGGTCGCTCACACATCGTGCAATGACGTGGCTACCACATCAGAGACACATCTATCGTCATCAAAGGTAAGATAACTAGAAAGAAAGACAAAAACAAGTCGATACTTAAGAGACCTACAGTTAAAGCTAATTTGTCTTTAAGTTAAAAAGAGTAAGATTTTAATTACTTACTTCAATCTTCCTTCCATATGGATGTGTCGGAGGAAGTGGAGGTTAAATTAGTTAAAAACGATGATGTGGTAATAGATGTGTGTGGGAATTTTCTTGACTAAACAACACTATGGGTGGGCATAAAAAGAACTCGTGAATGCTTAGCATTGAAAGCATAGGTGGAAACTCAGAAGGTAATCCAAGTTGTTAGAGCACTGCTCGGTCGAACTCGCATGCGTTGGTATCTCAAGCATGTTTGTCAATGTTAGTGATCAAAACTATAAGTCTTGATTTCTAGCCTATTTATAGATGTCTCGGACTAGGACATAGATTGTGTAGTTGAGCTTAGTTTTCACGACGTTCATCATTTGAAGACGAAGAACTACTAAGGGGAGCTTGTGGAACTTCATCGACAAAAGGTATGTGGAGACTTAAACTCATCTATCACTTGGAAAGTCTATTTATACTATCTCCTATATTGAGACATAAGTCGTATTACGATATAGTTTTCTATATACACATATTTGAGATTTCGAGCTGAGTTTATCTCGCTTACGTACATATTTCTCGAAATATGTGTTGGCAAGCTTTCGCTTCGACCAAGTTCATCTTATATCATGTGAAAATTTTCGAGTAATATCTTACATGGTTTGTGTGATAAAATCATTTGGTGTTGCCTTGGAATGTTTCGTTATGATTATTTCAATAACTTGAAAATTGCTTTGATGCTAATAGTGTGTGAAAACGGCTATCGCCATCCTCTAAGAAAGTTTCAATGATTGAAATAAGAGTTTAGAACACTTAACCAATATTGGATATGTCATGTTGTGTAATCTTGCACATATGTAATCCATGTCCGGGAACCATAGTATGTGCACTCGTTTGCGTACCTGTTGGTTTGAGAAATCCGGGAACCTAAGTATGCGTACACTTTTGCATACTGGCGTAACTCAATCTTGGTGCGGGTATTTCAAGTATGCTTACATGTTTGCATACTTGAAGGTTAAAGTTCTAAAATCGGTTTTAAACGTGAACATAAACATTTATATAATAAGGAATGCAATCCTTGCAAACCGTGGCTATAATGTTCATGATTGATTCGAGTGAAACAAACCGATATTTCTTCAATTGTGTTCTTGTATAATTCTATGAGAATATAGCAATTGAACAACTCTTTAACTAATTTCATTTGAGTCATTTGAACTAGTTATGGTAAAGATGAATTAGGTTGATATGAGAGTAATCATATGGCTAACCTCGGTTAACTATTTGTGAACCAACATGGTGTACACGTTTAGGTACGGTTACATAAACCCAAATGAGGGTACACTTCATTTGTTTGTAATAAGCTAAGTTCGATCTAACGATTGAAAGATATTAGCTTGGTTGAATCAGGTTTTTCATCTAACGGTGAATATTGAATGCTTTGTTACCAAGGTAACTTGGATTGCAAACCCTGATTTGAAAACTATATAAATGAGAACTCTATCAACTAGGAAACCTAATCCCCACACCTCATGTGTGTTACTAGTTTCATAACTAGAGTCGATTCTCCTTTAACCTTAGGTTTCTATCGAGACCTTGTAGGTTAACGACTTGAAAGACTTCATTGGGATTGTGAAGCCAGACCCAACTATTTTCTTTGCAGTTGCATGTTCTGATCTTGCCCGATTCTATCATATTAAGTACAATTTAAATAATTGACTCGAGATTAATTTCTCCGATAAGCAAGATAAAAGTAATCACAAACATCTTCGTCTCATCATTTGTGATTCCACAATATCTTGTTTCGCTAGTCGATTAAGATTATTGTGAGGTGATTGATAATACTAGGTTGTTCTTCGAGAATATAAGTCCGGGTTATCAATTGGTTCTTGTTCACCTTGATTTATCAAAAGACGGAACAAAAACTCTTGGGAATTTCTTTGGGAGACAGATTTATTCAATCTATAGACTTTTCTGTGTGAGACATATTTGTTTATCAAGTCTTCGACTTTGGGTCGTGGAAACTCTTGGTTGTGGGTGAGATCAACTAAGGGAATCAAGTGTGTAGTATCCTGCTGGGATCAGAGATGTAAGGAGCGCAACTGTACCTTGAATCAGTGTGAGATTGATTAGGGTTCAACTACAGTCCAGTCCGAAGTTAATTGGTAGTAGGCTAGAGTCTGTAACGGTTTAATATAGTGTGGTGTTCAATCTAGACTAGGTCCCGAGGTTTTTGTGCATTTGCGGTTTCCTCGTTAAAAAAATTCTGGTGTCTGTGTTATTTCTTTTCCGCATTATATTTTGTTATATAATTGAAATATCACAGATTGTGTGTTTAGATCAATCAATTAGAATATCCAACCTTTGGTTGTTGATTTACATTGATTGACACTTAAACATTGGTCTTTGGTACCGTTTAAGTTGTTTCACATAATAATTAGGATCGCGGATTTCTATCTGTTTGATTTATTGATTACATTGTGAAACAGAGATATTAAACTCTTTGATATACTTTACTCTATATTGAGTCTGACTGTCTAGTTGATTCTCTAGAAAGTGTATTGGAGTAAGTCCCCTCAGATTGCCAAACGAATTGTTGGGTGCGGTTGTTAGACCCCCGAATATCAATTGGTATCAGAGCATGCAAACACATACCTCATAAGTCTGTGTTTGTAGCGATCTGATATGGACAGAAGTGTTATCTATATAAACGTACCATTAGTCTTCAATGGCTCAAATTAATTGTGGTGGAAAATTGCTATGCGTGCATTTCTTCAAGCGCGTGATTTTGAATCATGGGTTTATGTAGTTAATGGCTTTGATGCTCCCGTTGTGGCAGCAGGGAATGCGACCGTTCCTAAGGATATTGGTGCATATGACGCTGCTTAGATACTTGCTGCAAAGCAAAACTCCGACGGTTTGAATGCCATCATACATGCCATTACCCCATCTCTTCAACACCATGTGACTACGTGCACCCGGTCTAAAGATGCTTGGGATATCTTAGAAACCGTATTCGAAGGGAATACCAGTGAAAAGGAAGCTAGGCTTCAAAACCTAAATTGCGATTGGGAAAACCTTCGTATGGCAGATGAAGATTCATTTGATGAGTTTAATCACAAAGTGTCTGAAATTGTTACCGCATCTTTTGACATTGTGATGAAAATTCTCAGAACGCTGCCATCTAGATACGATTCTAAGAAGTATGCCATAGTTGAAGGAAATAACCTTGATGCTCTCTCCAGAAATACGCTGGTTGGAAAGCTAAAGATCTTTGATCATGAGTATACATCCAAAATCGAAAAGGATGTTGCCTTCAAAGCACAAAAGAACACTAAATTACTTGACAAAAGTAAAAGTGTTTATGTCTCTAAGGATGATCTTTCTAAGGCTGATTCATCAGATGAAGATCTTGACAAGTCAGTATATTTGATCACAAGACAGTTTAGAGATCTTCTATTGAAGAGAATTAAACGGTTTTCCAGAGACAAACCTAGCTAGGTTATCAGTTAAACCTCACAATCACATTCCTCCTAAAACAGGGATGCTGACGAGGATATGCCACAAACAATGCTTTAAGTGTAAAGGTTTTGGTCATTTTGCAAATGGGTGTCCAAACCGTAGAAAATACACTAGGAACAAAGGTCTTGCTGCAACTCTTGATGAAATGTCTGATCACTATGATTCCAATGAAGACGAAAAATCAAGTGTTGCACTTCTTTGTGAAGATATTGATTTTGGTAATTGTAGCAATACATACATCAATCTTGATATTCTTCCAGAAGAAGACTCAACCAATCTGGAAGAAAAAATTAACCTTTCTGTTGGAAACTCTTTGTCTAGTTTTTCAGGTTCCAATCTGTGTCTAGCAGCTTGCACATCTCGAGCGTCTGAATCATCTTATCCATTGACATGCTCTTATTGTTCACTCAAAGGTCATGAACTCTCAAAGTGTTTCAAGTACAAACACAAGATGAGATATGTCAATAAACTTCAACGAAGAGCAAATTGCCTAGCAAACAAGCTTAAACTTGTTCAAAAAACCGCTGAGGTATGTAAGATTTTATCCTCTTCAAAGAAGTTTGTTTCCAAAAATAGGTCAAGACCACTAGAGAAAAGTGTATGGTCTAAATATTTTGATATACAGGGGTATATGAATTCCTTTCAAAAAGGTTATGGTGGAAAAATTGTTGTTCACCGCAACACAACTTGATTGTGTTGTTGTTTGTGCATCTTGTCTCATGTGCCTGATTAAAAGAGACAAGATTGTGCACACCTCAGGCTTTAAAGAAAAAAAAATTGTTTTTGTTTTTCTTAGATTTGTCGTGTGTTTTGTGAAATTGGAATTCTTTCATATTGGAAGGGACTTCCCTGTTTAATCAATAAAAGAGGGTTATTCTCGACAATTCTAATCTCTTTAGGGTTGTGATTGTGCGTGCATGAACCTGTGTGGTTAAAGGTTCCGTAACCCTACATTCCTTTTCCTTCTCTGAAACTCTTTTCATCTTAAGACTGCCTGTTGAGTTTAAATTGTGATTTCCTCTCACAAACCCATACACGTATGGATACTCCAAGCATCATGTGTTCTGATGGAAAAGATCTTAATATGATTGTTAAGCCATCAATCATGAAGTAAAAAGAGAAATCTCCGTTACCTCCAACTTTGAAAAGAAAAAGAAGGAATGTGAGGAAGCCAAGAGATGTTCTTTCAAATTCTCAGAAGTTTTCTGGTGTTCTTGAAGAGTTGAAGGAAACAAGGAAGGAGATTCAGGAAATAAAGGCTTTTGTTATGAGAACTCTCGAAATTCAGAAGGCCCTGGTTCGACATCATCAGCCTAGAAGGTTTGTTGGAATTGACTCATTTTTTCACGAACCTTATGTGCGTATGGATGTTGACAAAAAGGAGTTTAGGGATGATAAAGAATTCTTCAGAGGTCTCAATGTCTAGTAAATCTTCTTATGAGAATTTATTTCTTGTGTTTTAAGAAGAATAACTAAGGTTTGGAATTGTCATTATTGTGAGTACACATAGCTATGTCCAACGTTTTTCATCTTCATGTTTTTAGATTTATTTATTTAAATTCTAAGTTTTTGAGAAGATGATTTTTGCAATTTTAATCTTTATGATTTTATATATTGAAAATTGTTATGGGATATGTTGTTTACGTCCGTGAACCTGTGACTGTCCCATACTTGTTCAAAAGTTATCTCTATTATGTCGGTATGGAAGTATTGATAAAGATATAATGAACTTTTGACTTACAAAAGTTAAAGCCTTTTATGTCATTATTTGATGGAAGAAAGGATAAAACTTTTGTTTACAAGGATTATGTCTATTGTATGTCATTGTGCAAACAGTGATGGAAAATAGAGCGAATCCTTGTGTATTCCGCAGTATTGGTCGATCTCCGATCCATATTTTTGTGCACATCTTTGTGTTTCTCCGTAAGTTCTCTTTTGTCGAGCATGACCAATTGAGTTGATCATTTTGTGGTTGATTCAATTGAGATTTTTGGATACAAATTCATGTTTTCATGTGATTTGGTTATGTCCAAAGAAATCCTTCTTTTCTTGTAAAAGCAAGGTCGCCTTTGTTGTTCTTTCGGGAATGACATTTTATGGGGGAGAGTTCTTAATTGAACTTGTGCTTAATTGCCAAATCTTTGTGGGGAGTGCGTCTGTGGAATATTATATGGGTTATCTTGTATCTTTATAAACTCCTTGATGAATGCATTTAGCTTCGTCTTTATGATTGCATCTAAATAAGTTGGTATGCTATTCTCTTTTGGTCATGAAGTATCTCTATGAAAATTTCATGAGGATCCCACTAGTTTTCGTACCTTTGCCAATTTATATTGACAAAAAACGGGAGAATTAATGTGTAGTTTCATACTGAAAATACATATGGTTTACGGATCATTATGTAAGGGGGAGTGGTTTTCATGATGAGATGAAGTATTGACTAATGGGGAGTGATACATATCACTATAGTATTGTTGTCAAAGTTGTGATTCAATTGAACTTTGATATTGTGTAATAATACTATGACACTGTATAACAATGATGGAGAGCATTTGTTTTCTCATTTTTATCGCTACATATCTTCAAAAACTATGATGCCGAGTTGAACACGTTTAGAATCATGGAGTACTTGGAAGTGACGAAGTTTTCGAGTCGTGTTCAAGATGCCAAGGAGATCAAGCATTTGGATGAGATGCTACAATTTTTATTTATTTTGTAATCCATATGTATTGATAGTTTTGTCACTAAAATTGACAAAGGGGGAGATTGTTAGAGCACTGCTCGGTCGAACTTGCATGCTTTGCTATCTCAAGCATGTTTGTAAATGTTAGTGATCAAAACTATAAGTCTTGATTTCTAGCCTATTTATAGATGTCTCGGACTAGGACATAGATTGTGTAGTTGATCTTAGTTTTCACGGAGTTCATCATTTGAAGACGAAGAACTACTAAGGGGAGCTTGTGGAACTTCATCGACAAAAGGTATGTGGAGACTGAAACTCATCTATCAATTGGAAAGTCAATTTCTACTCTATCTCCTATATTGAGACATAAGTCGTATTACGATATAGTTTTCTATATACACATTTGAGATTTCGAGCTGAGTTTATCTCGCTTACATATTTCTCGAAATATGTGTTGGCAAGCTTTCGCTTCGACCAAGTTCATCTTATATCATGTGAAAATTTCCGAGTAACATCTTACATGGTTTGTGTGATACAATCATTTGGTGTTGCCTTGGAATGTTTCGTTATGATTATTTCAATAACTTGAAAATTGCTTTGATGTTAATAATGTGTGAAAACGACTATTGTCATCCTCTAAGAAAGTTTCAATGATTGAAATAAGAGTTTAGAACACTTAACCATTATTGGATATGTCATGTTGTGTACTCTTGCACATATGAAATCCATGTCCTGGAACCATAGTATGCCCACCCGTTTGCGTACATGTTGGTTTGAGAAATCCGGAAACCTAAGTATGCATACCCGTTTGCGTACTGGCGTACAGACACATGAAAGAGAATTTCTGACGGGATTTAAAGTTCGCGTACCCGTTTGCGTACTGGCGTAACTCAATCTTGGTCCGGGTATTTCAAGTATGCGTACACGTTTGCATACTTGAAGGTTAAAGTTCTAAAATCGGTTTTAAACATGAACATAAATATTTATATAATAAGGAATGCAATCTTTGCAAACCGTGACTATAATGTTCATGATTGATTCGAGTGAATCAAACCGATTTTGCTTCAATTGTGCTCTTGTATAATTCTATGAGAATATATCAATTGAACAACTCTTTAACTAGTTTCATTTGAGCCATTTGAACTAGTTATGGTTAAGATGAATAAGGTTGATATGAGAGTAATCATATGGCTAACCTCGGTTAACTATTTGTGAACCAACATGGTGTACACGTTTAGGTACGGTTACATAAACCTAAATGAGGGTACATTTCATTTGTGTGTCACAAGCTAAGTTCGATCTAACGGTTGAAAGATGTTAGCTTGGTTGAATCAGGTTTTTCATTTAACAGTGCATATTCAATGCTTTGTTACCGAGGTAACTTGGATTGCAAACCCTGATTTGAAAACTATATAAAGGAGAACTCTAGCAACTGGGAAACCTAATCCCCATACCTCGTGTGTGTTACTAGTTGCATAACTAGAGTCGATTCTCCTTTAACCTTAGGTTTCTATCGAGACCCTGTAGGTTAACGACTTGAAAGACTTCATTGGGATTGTTAAGCCAAATCCAACTATTTTCTTTGTAGTTGCGTGTTCTGATCTTGCCCGATTCTATCGTATTGAGTACAATTGAAATAATTGACTCGAGATTAATTTCTCCTATTGGCAAGATAAAAGTAATCACAAACATCTTCATCTCATCGTTTGTGATTCCAAAATATCTTGTTTCGCTAGTCGATTAAGATTATTGTGAGGTGATTAATAATACTAGGCTGTTCTTCGAGAATATAAGTCCGGTTTATCAATTGGTTTCTGTTCACCTTGATTTCTCAAAAGACAGAACAAAAAGTCTTGGGTATTTCTATGGGAGACATATTTATTCAATCTATAGACTTTTCTGTGTGGGACAGATTTGTTTATCAAGTCTTCGACTTTGGGTCGTGGCAACTCTTGGTTGTGGGTGAGATCAACTAAGGGAATCAAGTGCGTGATATCCTGCTGGGATCAGAGACGTAAGGAGCGCAACTGTACCTTGAGTCAGTGTGAGATTGATTCACTCTGGACTAGGTACTGGGGTTTTTCTGCATTTGCGGTTTCCTCGTTAACAATGGTGTCTGTGTTATTTCTTTTTCGCATTATATTTTGTTATATAATTAAAATATCACAGATTGTGCGTTTAGATCAATCAATTAGAATATCCAACCTTTGGTTGTTGATTTACATTGATTGACACTTGAACATTGGTCTTTGGTACCGTTCAAGTTGTTTCACATAATAATCAAGATCGAGGATTTCTATCTGTTTGATTTGATGATTACATTGTGAAACAGAGATATTAAACTCTTTGATATACTTTACTCTAGATTGAGTATGACTGTCTAGTTGATTCTCTAGAAAGTGTATTGGAGTAAGTCCTCTCAGATTTCCAAACGAATTGTTGGGTGTGGTTGTTAGACCCCCACATTTTCACAAGTATAGTTGAGCTAAATAACATCTCTGTGTGAATAAACAAAGAAAACAATTATCAAAAAGTTAGGATCCTTTTGTCCATCTTTTTGTGAAAACCGAAGCTTGCAAACATATCGTAAATGTATTAACATGTTTAAACTATGTTAGAATCGGTCCTAGGATCATCCTTACTTGGAATCGGTCCTTACCACTGGCAATTGGTCCTCAGATTATTCCTAAACTTAGCTAACATTTGTATCATATGATAAATTTTGATGTCGCATTTGGTTATTTTACTAATTTCAAATTTTATACTCGTTGGAATATGAAGATTTCAGGTTCTAGTCTTCGTTAAAATCGCTAATACTTCCTTAAAAACATGTTACAATATTTAACATCATTAAATTAATTCACCAATCCTAAGAATATAGACTAACGTCGCTTTTTCTTGATAAAGTATTTCATCACCGAGGCAATTATCATTGTCATCGTCAAAACATGCTTAAATGTTTAAACATGGGTTAAATATTAACTCTTAATGTTAATGTTAGCTAAAATAGAGAGTAAATTATGGTATATAAGCTCTATAAAACGTTACTGAGATGCTTTAAATGCAAGTTGAAATAAGCTTCTATATAGACAATTTATATTTTAGTAAATTATATCACAATAACTACCAAGTGAAACATTTTCTCCAATCAATTTGATAAATATATATGCAAAACAAGGTCGTAAACTACCCTCTCAATGAATTTCTAGCCTTCTTTAGTGTGTATAATTGTTTTATATTAATTAAGAGGTTTAAAGTTTAAAACTAACCATTGTCACTGAAGTAGATGGACATGAAGCGAATCTCATCAACTCGTACGAATTGATTGTGCAAACTTGTAAGCACTCCAAGCAGATCGTTCACGTTTTGCAGGAGATCAGCATAAGCAACATCAATGTCATAGAAAAACCGAATAGTATGAGCTATTTGATCTGCAGTGGCTCCCCTATCGTTCAGTGATTCCAAATGGAACAACGATTGAATTATCATCTGTAACAAAGTTTGTTAGTTAGCTTGAAGTGGTATATTTGTTTTTTCTCAATATGGAATGAATTATCCTAGTGCAACTAATGTAAGTCATAGGTTTAAAATCTAGAAAGGAGGTTGTTGGGATCTGGAGGTGGTAGGTGTGGGGGAGCTGCAAGTCCCACAGCTGGAACTTTAGATAAATTGGTAAAAGAAAGATAAACACGTAATGAAGTTAACTGCAACTCTTTATTTATTTTTGAAACATATGGTGATTTTATTAATAAAATGAAGAAAAAAAACTCGAGTGGCTGATTAAAGCCCATTTTCCAAGATAAAAGATAAAACACATTAAAAAATAAATAAATTCATTTTTAGAAGTAACAAATTATACTTTTAAAAAGATATAAATTTCTTACTTATAGAAAACCTACATATCAACATAAAATATTTTCCGAAAAGAGAAATAATACTAAACCAAGATTACAAATCCGCATCCAAACTTAAGTACACTTTTGACAATTATCATTGTATGGATATTGAAATTTGTTGTACAACTAATGGAACAACCATAAGTTTAATACTTGTACATATTGACAACTGAAAATGATCTTGGATCTAAGTACATATCAAAGCATTCTCTCAACATATCTCTCCATGAATTATGTTTACTTTAGCCAAGATTATATGAATGGTGCTCAACAACAATGCAGAATATTGGGGGAAACATATTTCAGAAATTTAAAAAACAACAATGAACCTCTATAATAAGGAAGTAAGTTTATATGTTTTTTTGGTAATGCGAGCTGGTCGAAACATAAGGAACGGTGAAAGCCTGATGGACATTGAAGAAAGTTGTCGTTCGAAGTGGCTCCACATGAATGGAAATATTGGAAGTTGTTGCGAGATCTTAAAAATGTTGCCTAGGTATAATCCAGTCTTGTTATTTAATTTCTTACTTTTCAATTTCTATCCAAATGTAAGTTTCAAATTTATTAACAATTACGCTTTTTTAGAAGATATAAGTCAAATTTTCAAATTCCATAAGTCAAATTAATAATAGTGCGTCATTTACAAGATATAAACTTGGACACCAAAACTTAAATAAAGACTTCAATAATCTTTGACCTTCTAGTTTTCTTCATTTGAAGAAGCTTGGATTCAATGCGATGTTAAGGAGATTTTCCTTTGTTCTTCTGGCTGGTATGATTAACTTTTTAAATTTCTTTGTTTTTGACTTGAACTCTTGTTTTGCCTTTTAGATGTAGGTTTGACTTGGGTAATATCCAAAACTTAAAGACTTCTTTGGGTTTTACCTATTTCTTTATAACTATCGCATATCTTGTTAACAACAATTTCAAGTACTATTCCAGAAGAATCAAGTTGGGCTTGAAATTCTATCATTTAAAAGTTTTTGAAACACAAAATTGGTCAATTAACCCAATAACGACAATTCCTGGGTGAAAAAGACATGTAAAATTTGATACTGTTTAAATGGACGAGAACGTAAAAATAGTCAGGATGTAAACAGTTTCATCCTACCCATTTGTAAATATTTTTTCTTATTTTTAATTTACATCAGGATGTATCCAACCCTCGCTATTTTTTAAGTTTAATTGAATCAAGACATTCTTGCTATTTTTTTGGTTTATCACCCAACTAATTTTTATTCCATTAGAACCATGTTTTCAAAATATTTGGGCAATTGACCCAATTTCCGTTTTCGAAATTGAGAAAGAGAGAAAAATTTGGTGTAAAAAATCAAGTTTGAAAATTACCTCTATAGGAAAAAGAGACAGAGCCGTTGAGGATAGAGTTTTTACCGAGCGTTGAAGATAGAGTTTCTACCGAGCGAAATAGATTAAATCGTCAATGGTAAAGGCATATACATCATTTCTCGGTAGCATTTCAATCGCTGAGCCCTTTCACTTTACCATTGTGGCTCAACTACTTTGTCAGGCCACCTGGTATAGGGCCTAAGAGTCTGTCTAGTAATAATCACACGAGTGAGCACCGACCATTAGAGGCCCAAGCCCATTAATCATCATCCAAAAATCTTATCATCTTGAATATCGAGTAGTATCACCTAGCTAATTTTGCTTATCCAGTAGTAAATTATCGCATTCACATGGTCTCTGAGAGGGAGACCGAGCATGCTATCCAGCTCGGGTACTCCAGAAAAAATAGAAAAATTGATGCTTAGTATTTGGGATCGCCTCAAATTTTGATGCAGCTTGGTCTACACATCAAAACAGAATGCGCAAAGGTCCTTCGCTGGAGCAGTTCGAGAGCCACAAGCAAAATCTTAATTCCGTCGGTACATATGAAGAACAAATACAGACTTTCGTATTTATGGAGTATTTTACTTCAAAGACTGGAATTTTTACTTTGCCGATATACAAGAAATACCACATGGAATTAAGTTCCCATACATTAACTGTTATTTACACTAATCAGAAAAAAAAATGTAGTCATGGAGGACACAAGATTCTCAGGCAAGGAGAAAAGGCTGAATTATTTTCATTTTGAAATTCTCTACCATCTCCATAGCAGTTGTAAATTTGGCATTACCTGTTTTTGTGCAATCATGCCAGAGCCAAAAAGATCTGAAAATGTATTTGGGTTTACATGACATGATATCGCCTTTCTGCGATGTCTTTTATGTAGTAAGTAGAAAATAGCAAATTCACTTCCTTGCTATATGTAGGTGTAAATAATCCACAGATCCAGGTGGAGCAATCCTAGGCAATGTTGTACCAATGGTAGGGAAGGTGCGAGGCACCGAATCATCTTCTTCAATCCTTGCGCGAGGAAAGAGACACCAAAACATCCCATGAAGCTAGCACGTGTAAAGGTAAAGCTCGGATGTGATGGAAGAGACGTCTGTCGGACGCTAGGGTAATAAATGCTCTGACAAAGCAGTTGGGAAGATAAGAAGAATCTGGTAAAAGTAGGACTCGGGGCTAATAACATCGGGCCAGGATGGAGGGCGGCATCGATCACACTTTACTAAATAACTAACATCGGGTAAAAGAATATCGGGAGCCATCTTCACCAAGCTCGGGTCAACATCTCGAGAGGAATGTCACTCACTACCCGAGAAGAACGTCAAGGAAGATACACCACGACTCACACTGTAACTTGGATGTATCGTCATATATGCTTATAAATAGAGAGCTTTGTAGAGAGTTAAGGGGAAGGTGATAGAGAGAGAGAGAGAGAGGGAGAAGAGCAGTAGCATCCTTGTGAGAGAACAGTAAGCTTGTCTGTAAGAATCATCACTTGCAACTTTGAATCGAGTAATAAGATCATCCTTTCACCCCCGTGGACGTAGGTAATCATACCGAACCACGTACATCTTGTGTTTGTGTTCATTTCATACTTTCTTACTTATGATATGAGTATTTGAGATCCATTGGATGTAGAAGTAGGATTTTCTACATCTACATTCTGGCGCCGACTAAGGGGACCGTATTACATCTTCGGATACCTTGAAATCGGTCAACAAAAGAGAGAAATCCAAAGCTCCTAAATCACCTTGTGTGTTAGTTGAAGCTAAAGGAATTTTTTTTTTGGTTAGACAAGTTAATGGATAAAACTTATGAATTGTTGTTTTTCCTTCACAAAAAATGAACTTTTTACGTTTAAAACTTCCCGAAATGTTTATCAACAAGATTTCTTTTGATCTAGGCTTTTAGATTTGATTAATGGCATTATTCTTTTCCTTTTCTTTTCGTTCGCCAAGTCGAGATGTTAGAGAGATTCAAAAGCTCCCAAGATAACATCTTTGATGTTTGGTAGTAGCTGAAATGAAACTTCATCTCGCTAGCCACTTTTTCATCTCAAAGTTGTGGGGTTTGTTAAATTGTCAAAAATAGCGTTAACACCGGTGAATCGTCTCAAAATCATTGAGTTAGGGTTACCAAAACTATGGCTAGAAAGGGTCTAAGGAGCACCTCGGTGACAATCTCGTTTTGATCCTATATTAAGAGCCTCACAGCGTAGTTAAAATAGAAGGCCCGAAAGAATCCTAAGGTAAAACGATCCTCAAGGAATTCCGAGGCAGAGAATAGAAAAGAAGACCTCCCTCCGGCAACTCAAATCGGTGGTAACATCGACAGAACAATAGAAGGAGAGGTCATCACTTTGAAACTTGGCTAAAAAGAAACTTTCCGGTCAGCTGTACGGGCAGTTAATGATTTCTAGTACAAGGAATGTTAGGACAAATAATGATTAATGCACAACGAGAGTACTGAAAGCGATGTATCAAGAACTTTTTGAAAAACTGTACTACTAGTCAAAACCACCTAATTTGCTGAGTTCAGCAGGAAAAAGTAGGAGAAATTATACTTGGTTGGACTCTTCTTTTTCGTAATAGTTTTTCATTTTGTTTTTCGCTTGTAAACCTTTTCGAAAACAGTTCAAAGTGAGGTGTTGTATGTTTTGCTGACGTAGGTAGGGACGAACCTTGGAAGAGAAAGCACGCCCGAGCCGATGGCTAGCACTTCAGGGACAGGAAGGATACCTAAGAATCAGACGGTAGCAGGAACAAGTGCGCACAAAGGAGTGACGGATTCACGACAGCAGAACATCCGACAACACCAGCCGGAAGAATCCCGAGCACCGGGTGGAGGAATGGCATCTTTTAACGAGGAGGTTGATTTGGGCAGAGACGATGACCTTCCTCCGAGGATATTGCACATCAACCCGAGCCAAATGAGACCAGAGAATATGATGGATGGAATGACTGCATCCGACACAGAAGATGACGAAGAAGCACTAATGATGTGGGAGGATCGTAGACGGGCCCGGCAACGTGCAGAGTACCAATACGCTTTGGATCAAGAGGAGGAGAGTCTAAGACAAGTGCGTTTGGGAAGAGATAACGCAACCCGAGACATCCCCCCTGTGGCACCTCCAATCGCACCTCCAGTCGCACCTCCAGCAGCACCACCAGCTGCGCCACCTACCACAGTAGGAAACCATGTGAACGGTCACTCCATCCATGAGAGTACCGACCCGACATTGATGGCAATTCTGGCAAACCAAAGAAGGAAAGAAGAACTGATGAGAGAATTACAAAGAAGAAATCTGGCCTTAGAGTACGAGAACTACCAGCTCCGAAATCAGAGATCTAGGTCACGAGGATCCTCGAGTCAGGGAGCCTCGAGTAATCGTACCCGATCAGGGTATACGCGAACTCCACCACCCGGCCAAGAGCGTGTACCCAATCCCAACCGCACAAAAAGTGGATATGGTCCTCCCTAGGATTCTTCAACCAATAGGTGAACAATGGGAGATATGATGCTTCGACTAAAGCTAAACTTGAACAACTTGAACAAATGGTTAAGAAGCTGGCTAGAGACGGAGGGGACGACAAGTTAGCAGAAGTAATTAGCGAAGCAAAGAAGACCCCCTTTACCCAAGAGCTAGAACGAACTCCATTCACCCTGAAATGTACGCTTCCCATATTCCCTTCCAGATTCGATGGCACTGGTGACGCAGGAGAGCACATCAAAATGTATGGCATGTCGCTGCTACAATGGAAGAATACTGAGGTGGTCATGTGTAAGTTTTTTCCAGCTAGCTTGGAAGGAGAAGCGAGGAACTGGTTCTATACCCTACCCGACGAGTTTATAGGAAGTTATGAAATCTTGTTGGAAACGTTCCTTGAAACCTATATGCACAACAACATTGCTAGGCCAAGGATAAATAAACTATTCACCCTGGCACGAAGGTTCAGAGATCCCTTAAGATCGTTGACGGACAGGTGGAGAAAGTTATGCACCGATATCGGGAAGGTGCCCGTCGACCAACAGATCATCAGGTTCGAAAATTCTTTAAGAAAGTCCGACCCCATCTGGATAGCCATGTATACCGAAAAGCCGCAAACACTGAAGGAGATGAGAAAGATGCAAGAGCATTATATTGCATTAGAAGAAATACAAGAAGGGGCGCAAGATAGGGGAGTACAAGAAGCTAGCGCAGATGCAGAAACGGCCCCTCAAGAAATCTCAAAGCGACTCGAAAAGAGGCCAGTACACCACAGCAAGGCTCAAGAAAGAAGGAATGGGTCAAGAAAGGAAAGAAACCACGCCACGAGCCGAGAACATACACGCCTCTGAATGCACCACTAGAAGAAATCTTTAAGGAAGTCGAAAAGAGGAATGATATCAGGTACCCGAAGACTAGGGGGATACAGTTTGACGAAACAAGAAACCATCCCGAGTTCTGTCATTACCACCAATACCGAGGCCACTCGACTAACAATTGTCGGGAAGTAAAGGATATAGTTCAACATTTGATTCGAGATGGGTATCTAAGGCACTTTGTCAAACAAACAACACCTGCACCCAACACACCCGACGCTCCTATGCACCAAGTAAGGATCGATCGGGGAACTCAGTTCGTATGTAACACCATTTCACACTCGGCAACTCAGGGATTTGATTTGGGGACTGGCATCACATCAAGAATTCACAAAAGGGATCGGTCTGGAAAGGAGATTTTCAGTGTGGCCAAAACTTTACCCATGGAAGCTTGGATGATGCACCGATCACTTTTTCAGCCAAGGATGTCCCGATGAACGACCAAGCACATGGGGATCCGCTGGTCATTACCCTACTTATCGAAGAGTGGGGATTTAAAAGAATACTGGTGGACAGTGGGAGTTCTGTCGAGATCCTCTTTTATGACACGTTCAAAAGAATAGAACTATCCGACGACATCCTGATTCCGTCAACTTATCGAATCTACGGCTTCAATGGGAAAGTGACCATACCAAAGGGAGAAGTCACACTCAGAGTCTCGGATGGATAAGGATATCTCGACACCGTCACCAAATTCCGCGTTGTGGATGTCGTGTCACCTTATGAGGCGATTATTGGAAGACCTTGGATCGCAGGCATCAAAGGGGTAGCTTATGCCTACCACCATAGGTTGAGGTTTCCCACATACATGGGAGTCGTTGAAGTAATAGGTGATCCTCAAGCCGCGAGACAATGCATGCAGCTAGACATTCAACAAAACGAGGATAGGAGATCCAGGATGCGTCGAGAGAAGAATAAAGCTAAGGAAATCAAGGCCGGGGAAGAATTGGAGAAGGCAATTTCACAAGCCGTCATGACCTATGAAGCCAGTGATAAAGAGACCTTATAGCAATCAAAGGAGGCGACACCGATCAAGGAACCGAAACGAACTTCTCGGCCTTAGATTCAACTCAGGAGATCAACCTAGGGTCCGAGGAAGAGCCAAAGATTATCAGAATTGGGTCCTTGTTGTCGGATGAACAGACAGGGAAACTAATAGCCCTGCTAAGAGAACACATGGATTTGTTCGCCTGGAAAATGCATGATATGGAGGGGATCGGCCCGGAAGTATGTTCCCACCGCCTCAGGATAGATCCCAAATTCAAGCCGATGTGACAAAAAATGCGCAGAATTGCTCCCGAACTGCAGGTGACGGTGGAGGTTGAATTAAAAAAGATTCAAGTGGCGGGAATCATTCGGAAGGCCCAATATCCACAATGGATATCCAACATGGTAATAGTCCCTAAGAAGAATGGAGGGGTAAGAATTTGCATCGACTTCAATGATTTGAATAAAACATGTCCCAAAGACAACTTTCCTCTCCCCAACATCGATCAGCTAGTAGAATCCATAGTGGGATACAAGGCGATAACATTGATGGATGGATACTCGGGATACAATCAGATCCCCTTAGCCCCTGAGGATCAAGAGCATACATCTTTCTTTACACCTAGGGGACTATACTGTTACACTAAAATGACGTTTGGACTGAGGAACGCAGGGGACACCTATCAAAGGTTGGTAGAGGACATGTTTGAAGATAAGATACATAACACCATCGAAGTCTACGTAGACGACATGCTGGTGAAAAGCAGGGTGGAGTCCAACCATATCGATGATCTTCGGGAGATCTTTCAAACTATGAAAAAGTATAAAATGAGAGTAAACCCGGCCAAGTGCACCTTTTGGGTAACTTTGAGTAAATTTCTGGGATACATAATCACTGATAAAGGTATAGAAGCCGATCCCGATAATATTAGGTCCATCTTGGAAATTCCATCCCCAGTAATGGTGAAAGACGTGCAACGGTTGAACGAAAACTTGGCAGCATTAGGACGATTTATTTCACGATCGTCGGACAAATGTAAAGACTTCTTCGGGACACTAAGAAAAGGGGAAAAATTCAAATGGAGCGAGGAATGTGAGGAAGCATTCCAAAAGATTAAGCAACATCTCGTGAGCCTACCCATATTGCAAAGACCCGAGCCCGATGAAGTGCTCACCCTGTACCTCGGGGCAACTAGCTATGCGATAAGTGCAGTCCTAGTCAAAAATGTTGGGGCAGAAGAAAAACCTGTATATTTCATAAACAAGACCATGAACCCAGCAGAAAGGAACTACAACAGAATTGAACAGTTGATACTTGCCTTAGTGTTTGCGATGCAAAAGCTTCGAAAGTACTTCCAAACTCACAGGATTCGAGTACTCACGAAATCCTCTATCGAATCAGTGCTTGAAAGTGCAGCGAGATCGGGAAGGATCTCTAAATGGAGTGCTCAAATTAAACATTTGATATCTTCTATGAGATGAGGACATCAGTAAAGGCGCAGGCGGTGGCTGATTTTCTGGCAGATATTCCCTTAGACGATAAGGAGAAAATTGAGGATATCCCGGGCATGGAAGAAGACCGAGAAGATCCATCCGATTTCTTTGAAACATGTATCCCGACACGATGGGAAGTGTTCGTAGATGGATCGTCCAATAAAGACGGATCGGGACCAGGGTTAGTCTTCACTACACCAAAAGGAAAGAAGATGGTCCACTCATTTAGTCTTGAATTTAAGGCGACAAACAATGTTATTGAATACGAAGCGGTGATAGATGCCTTACGATTAATCGTAGAATTAGGGATACAAGATGTAAGACTAACCGGCGATTCTTAGCTGGTGATCTGGCAGATTAGTGGGCAGTACGCTATCCATGATCTGGTATTGCAGAAATATTGGGAGCTCGCAAAATTCTACATCAATCAGATCCCTAACATTAAGTTCTGGCACATTTGCAGAAAAGATAATCGGCACTCGGACGCGCTAGCCTACATCGCCTTAATGTTGACAGACTTGAGTATTGAGGGCATCCGAGTCATGAGGGTCCTAATATCGTCTATGCCTGAAACACTAGACACAAAAGTGTATGTGGCCGTGACAATGGCTGATAAGTATGAAGCTGGCGACTGGCGCAAACCCATCCATCAATATTTAGAGATGGGAGAGTTACCGAAGGGACGACCTGAGATCAACAAAATCAAAAGCAAAGCAGTAGCGTATGAATTACGAGACGGTATATTATACATAAAATCCTACCTAGGACCGCTCTTGAGATGTTTGAGAAAAGAAGAGGGGCACTCAATCTTGAATGAGTTACATTATGGTGCTGCGGGCAATCATAGCTCAGGCCGAAGTATGTCGACCAAAGCCAAGACCATGGGGTATTTCTGGCCATACATGAATGAAGACGCAAAACATATGGCATTAATTTGCGATGAATGCCAAAAGTTTGGTAAGAAGATACATGCACCAACAGTATCATTAAATTCAGTGGTGAGCCCATGGCCCTTCGCCAAATGGGGGATCGATATTGTTGGGCCATTACACTCGGATAAGGACAAAGATAGTATTTGATTGTGGCCACGGATTACTTCACCAAATGGGTGGAAGCTGCACCACTTAGACACATTCGAGACAAAGATGTGTTTCGATTCATCTGGGAGCATATCATCTGTCGCTTTGGAATTCCAGAAGCCATCGTCTTGGACAACGGAAAACAGCTCCAAGGAAAGAACATCGACCTATTGTTTAACACTTACAACATTCGAAAGAGTAAGGCGACGCCCCTTTACCCGCAGAGTAATGGGCAGGCTGAAATCAAAAATAAGACAATATCGGATAATCTAAAAAAGAAGTTGGATGGGAAGTACGGCGAATGGTGTGAGGAGCTTTACAATTTTCTACGGGCTTACAAAACTACCCGAAGGTACGTAACTGGCCTATCATCATTCATGCTAACATACGGAACTGATGCCATCCTTCCAACTGAGGCAATGATACCCACCACAGGGACCGAGGCATGGAGGTGGAACATCTCGGCAGACCTAATTTTGGCCAAACTTGATGACTTGGAGGAAACCCGAGAAATGGCCCTACAAAAGATGGAGAACTACCAAAGGAGACTACAATGTGAATACAACAAGCGTGTTCGTCCGAGACAATTCCAACCACGACAATTGGTGATGAAGGAATTACCCAGTTACGAGCGTGACAAAAAAGGCGGGAAGTTGGCGGCAAGATGGGGTGGACCATACACTATAGTGGAGAAAGTGGGAGAAGGAGCGTATAAGATATTGAAACCGGATGGAACTCCAGAACCGCGACCATGGAACGCTCGACGCCTGAAGTTATACCACCCATGAGACGTGTGTAAACAGGTATGATACTTTGTCATTCATTTCCGTAAAAATACACGAGGGGTAGGGAATGTGACATTTGCGACTAATGGTCATTCATACTCGGGGCGACGGCAGTGTGCAAGTGCCGAGGTGACTCACACTCGAATGGACATTCGTAATCGGGGCGACGGTAGTGTGCAAGTGCCGAGGTGTCTTACACTCGACGGGCTATTCGAACTCGGGGCAGTGGCAGTGTGCAAGTGCCGAGGTAGGTAAGGGTCCTGGTGGTTGGAAACCAGTGGCCGATTTTCAAGGCATGAGCACTTGGAAATCGAGCATACAACATTGCTCCCATCGCAAGTGGCCGAAATCACTTGCCCAGTCTAGTTGATTGATAACTACCCTGGGGATATCGAGACATAGAATTTAGGAATGACTAAATACCTTACCACTAAATAAAAATGACAGTGATGAGATACCTCAATCGGGACATGGCATTGGGCCCGATAACCCTTCCTGTTGAGTGTGTTCGATAGAAACGGAATTTATACTAACTAATAAAATGTTCTAATGCAGGAAATAATGAATCTACCAAATATGAACAACAAGGCATGATTCAAGCGGCACAAACAAACATGTTCAAATGAAAACGATTCAAGCAACACAAGGAGCGATAAAACAACAGATTGGTGACGCAGCACCCCATAAATAAAGATGTTCAAAAAATATGGGTGTTCAAATGAACTACAGCCCAGAACAAAGGGCACAATAGTGGCGCAACACTACAAAAGGTCTAATTAATCGTTTGGCGGAATCTACCCAGAGCTCTCCTTCTTGGAAGCAAGATCAGCTCGCTTATTCTCGATATACGCCTTCACACCCTCCTTGATCTTGGTAGCAAGCTCGTTATTGTACTTCTCTTTCTCCGCAGCGAGTTGAAGAGTCAATTGAGCCGAAGCAACTTCTTCCCGATTAACTGAGCCTCACTCGCCTTTAGTTGGGTAGTCTCCTTATCCAAAGACTGGACCTTCCTTTGCTCGACTGCAAATACAAAGAATTGGTCAGAAAACCGACAACGACATGGCAACATTAGGAGCAACATCAAAGCAATATAACACATGCGGAAACACCTTCAAGCAAGGGTAAAACTACTTTAACGGTTTCCTCGGATTTAAGCAAGCTACTCTTAAGGACAAATATTTTTGAAGTTAACTCGTTATGATACTGCTCATTGAACTCGTTGGTGGGGAAATACTTCTTATGCTCGCTCCAACTATCCTTCTGTCGATCATCCGCTAACTAAAGACCTGACAACTGAGACTAAGTCCATTCCAACTCCTGGGATACCTGGTTGAATCTCCGAAGACTCTCTCTTAAGTCTTGGTTAGACTTCTCAGTGGCATCTTTTTCCTCCAAAATCCGCTTGCGATCGAAGTGCAGATCTCTGTTCTGAAGCCTCAACTTGTCACACCGATTTTCCAAGGAATCGGATAATAACCCTTTGTCAGCGGCAATTCTCTGGGCCTGAGACAGGCTTGCCCGAAGATTGTCTATCTCCTCGGGTACATACTCGAACCTACGATAGCGAAGCCACTCGGCTTGAAGACGTTCGATCTCGGTATCTAGACGATCTATCTTATCATCCTTATTGACAATTTTTTGGCGAAGATTATCGATATGGTCTATCTCAATGTTCAACTTTCTCTTCATAAGACGATACTCCGAAGCAGCATCTGTATCTAGACTAGATATCTCGGCTAGGAAGAAAATACTAAACTCGGGATATTGGCACTACATGATCAATCAATAACAAAGTTTTGAACAAATACCTTTGGCTTCATCCAGCTGCTTCTCCAGTTCTCGGGCTCGTTCCTGCTCCTGCTGTAATTGGGTGCGAAGACTCTCCATTTATGTTAACTCCTTCTGGCGAATAACAGCCTCCAACAACTTTTTATTGGCAGCCTAAAAGCAATACATTTCACGTCATCAACAATCCCTCCCCATAACAAGTACGCGACTTCAGAAAGATGACTCAGCATAACATTAAAGGTGTCCTTCAAACCGGAAGAATAGAGGGGAACAACGTTGATCATCTCCTCGGTAGTATAAGAGCTAAAATCAGGGGAAGTAAGAGCACCCAATGAATTACACACTGGGCTGGAGAAGGTATTCCCACCCAACTTCGGAGTAGGAGAAACATGGGGCATATTTTCCAGCAACTCATTCCCAGAAGCAACATTATTTCAGAGGAATATTCTTCCACTTGCTTCGGCTCCTCCCCCTCGTTCATGCCATCAACTTCATCATCCATACCGAAGATTTCCTCGTCATCGTTATCATCAGACATCACAACAACAACATTCTCATCAGTCACGGCAATGCCCTTACCAACAGATGACCCAGTGGACTGTTGGGGCATGTTCCTCCTCGGGGCAGAGTCCTCGCCCCTCAACTCTTTACCCTTTCCACCTACAATGGTAGACGAAACATCAGAAGGTTCTGAGGCGACTTCGTCAGAAAATGAGATAAGGGTAGCCGATCATCGGGATCCTCACCATCTGTCGTCGCAGCACTTCCAACCTCTCATTTATCAGCTTTAGACTTTTGCATAAGAGTCATCGTCAGATCCATTCAAGGCAACAAATAGGGGCAAGTACATGTACTTCCAACCTCTCCTTTATCAGCATTAGACTTCTGCACAAGAGTCATCGTCATATCCATTCAAGGAAACAAATAGGGGCAAGTACATGTACTGAAGATATATCAATATATTTGTTACCTTCCCTGTCTCCTCCTCGACTCCTGCGCTAGGACCTCTATCCCTCTTCCGAAGGGTCGGAACCCTAGGTTGACCACCTTGAGACTTAGGCTACAAAAATACGGACAGATTAAAGCCTTACTGGTCGCCCGGGCCGAGTCATTAAGAAGTTGAACAAAGCAGACTAAATAACTTACCCGATCAGCGTTAACCACCCAGAATGGATAAGGCTCGGCATGAGGTGGAAATTTGCCACTTAAAAGAGGACCACGAATAGCGAGAGGGACCCGATCCCAGGCAGCATCGCTAGTATGTCGGGCATGCTTGTTAGAAGTCGTTCCCCCTTCAGGGTCCTCATCCAACATCAATTTATTAAAACCCCCAGTTGGAACCTTGTTACGATGAGGACTAGCAGCAAAGCCGGCAAGATCACCATTGGTAGCAGTCCCGCTTCGATAGTTGCCAACAAAGCTGGCAGAGGTGTAGTCACTCGCTTGAGAAGGGTCGTAGGTCAACCAAGGAGGAGGAGAACATTGGCCTCTTCCTCGCCTCTCCCATTCAGCCCTAAGGCGAAAGGTGTTACCATTTCACTGAGCCAGAGCACGAGACGGACGGATCTGAGATAAGACTTCATACATGAAAGGTCGGTTTGGGTCATACAATGGAAAGCGTAACCCAAGCTCTAGATGACCCTTGGTAATAATAGTCGCCTCGGCCGAGTGAGAAAACTTTGCGACTTCTTCCTTTTTCAGAGTACCTTTCTGTCCCGAAAAGAGACTGATGTCATAACCATGGAGGTTATAATCATCCTTCCGTTGGTTGATGAACTGTTCATCCGTTTGGTCCTTGACGACTTTCTTATCATCCCTACATGAAAATGGAGGAGAACCATCAGAAAAGATAAAGTTAAGAGCGCGATGATCATGGTGCGAAGGGATGTCAACAATAAACAAGGAATCAAGAGGGACACCATCATCATCAGAGAAAGTATAACTCACACACCTCTTCTCAGTCATGGAAGGAGTTGAAGAAGCCATTAAAAAATTAAAGGAGAGACGTGAACTGGAAAATGCAAACGACAGGTGACAAGAATCACAGCAGCGGCAAAAGAGAAACAGTTGCAAGACCGAAGGAAGAATAGGGTTTTTAAAGGAAAGCTGGAGACAGAGGTTGCTCAAGCAGCAGTTGAAGAAAAATGGCGAAGGCAAAGAAGCAAAGAATGTTGTTCTTCAAAAGGAATAAGTGAAAAACCAAGGGTTTATCTGTCGAATTTATAGTCCCAACGGCTTGCAACCGGGAAAAAGGTAACGAGTCATAAAGACGGAGATAATGGGAACAACATGGCGGAAAAATACGCATGTCCAGAGACGTGGGAGGAGAAGCGATTTCTTCCCCTCGTGTCGAACACACGAGTAAAAGAAGAGGCGTAAATGTAGGTGTAAATAATCCACAGATCCAGGTGGAGCAATCCTAGGAAATGTTGTACCAATGGTAGGGAAGGTGCGAGGAACCAAATCATCTTCTTGAAGCCTGGCGCGAGGAAAGAGACACCAAAAGAGCCCATGAAGCTAGCACGTGTAAAGGTAAAGCTCGGATGTGATGGAAGAGACGTCTTCTCGACGCTAGGGTAATAAATGCTCGACAAAGCAAACTTGCGAAGATAAGAAGAATCTGGTCAAAGTAGGACTCGGGGCTAATAACATCGGGCCAGGATGGAGGGAGGCATCGATCACACTTTACTAAATAACCAACATCGGGTAAAAGAACATCGGGAGTCTTCACCAAGCTCGGGTCAACATCTCGAGAGGAACGTCACTCACTACCCGAGAAGAACATCAAGGAAGATACAACACGACTCACACTGTAACTTGGATATATCGTCATATAAGCCTATAAATAGAGAGCTTTGTAAAGAGTTAAGAGGCGGGTGATAGAGAGAGAGAGGGGGAGAAGAGCAGTAGCATCCTTGTGAGAGAATAGTGAGCTTGTGTGTAAGAATCATCACTTGTAACTTTGAATCGAGTAATAAGATCATCCTTTCACCCCGTGGACGTAGGTAATCATACCAAACCACGTACATCTTGTGTTTGTGTTCATCTCTTACTTTCTTACTTATGCTATGAGTATTTGAGATCCATTGGATGTAGAAGTAGGATTTTCTACATCTACACTATATTTTCCATTCTCACGTTTTCAAGCTTCATACCTTAAAAGAGTAAGAAAGGGGTGTCAGTCTGCAGCCCACTGGTGGAGTAAGATAATGTTGCGGAGATTGAATACTTGTTGGTGTGCTGAAAAAGTTTGATCTGTAACCTGGGGTGATTCGGCCTGAATTACCAGGGAACCACACAACTGAACTAGGTGATGAATTTGGGAAATAGTATGATGATGAAGGTAACTTTTTGCCTGAAGAAGAATCATTGTGGCCAGGGAAGATTAGATATAGGTGGTAAACCTAGGGTATCACACTTATAAACGGGAGTTCGAGGCGAGGATAACATCAGTCCTGCAGGGCATGGACAAGTTGTCTGACTCGGGCTATCTTTCAATATGGTTGCAGTGTACTTTGGAAGTACAAAACTCCTAGGGATAATCCTGCTACATGCACATTTCCAGCTAGCTACACTGCCAATGTTTTTCCATCAATAAGATACCTGTTCATGGCTGCTACAGCTGCAGCGGCATTTACAGCCCAATAGTGGCGGAACTAGGATTGGCGGAACTAGCTGATATGTGCAGCAGCTCCTGAAAACAATAGACTACTGGCAAAAGAACCATAATCAGTAGCTACCCCAGGATACAAATATACCTGAAATGGTTGGCCTTGCAATCATTGTAAGATTAAACTGCATTTATCAAGTCAGTGGTGTCTTACAAATAACAAGAGAATATAGTACATAGTGAATCCAAATAAAGGGCTTTCATTTTCAATTTCATATATAGCAAACAAAATCTACAAAATATTTGAAATTTGTGGACTAACACATTCAATCAGTAGTGGTATGATCTGAAAAGCAAATGTTTACCAAAAAGACTTTGCTACAAGATGTTAAGTTTAAACAAGGAAATCATGTGCTCGATGTGGTCCACCTTGTCTAATTTCCTAGTTTCTGAAGATAAATTAAACAAAAGTACTTGATCGCAATACTCGTCATCATCGCCAGTTAAAGTATCTTACAGGTTCTCTAGTTGAAGTTCCATACTTTCTTTGCACCTGAAGAAGAAAGAAACATAGTTGCAACATTTGATCAATGTTCTTACCATTATTGAAAGTCAGTAACACCTAATAACAATAACTTGGCTCCAAAATAATGTGCTAAAGCCTTGGCAAGCATTTGTTAGTAAAGCTCTTCACAGGACAGAGATTTAATCAGCTTCGCAAATCTCATAACCGAAACCAAAAAGCCAGAAGAGACAAAAGACATGCTCTAGAAAACGTACCAACAGGTCCTGATAGCAAAATTGCCCGACTTCCATTCCAGGTGACAAATTACGAGTATAGTTAAAGAACTCAGCCTGTTTCAGATGAACGTAAGCAGCACTCGTCAACGTGGCCGTGTTTGTTCACTACAAAGCCATCAGGGTAAATATTACAAACCATTGGTGGTTATCTATTTATTAAACCACAGAGGAAACACAAGTGTAAAGGATATTCATGTTCAACAGGATGCCATACCTACATGATGTTAGATAGGTTATACACTCTTTGACCTATCTACTTAAATTCTATAACCATTGGTTGCTAACTACATGATGCCATATTAATTGAAGTGCAGTTTAGCTGCGTTTCTCAGCATTCACTTCTCAAAAACACAGTATCTTTAAAATATCTTTACTTGTAGAAAAAACATCTGCTGGCAAGCAGAGAACACACATGAATAAGCTGAAGCAAATCAACTTAAAAAAATCACCTCCATTCAGAGAAAGAATCAAATAATCACAGATTCAACAACTTCTTTTAATCACAGATTCATAGTTGACAAAGATTAAACCTAAAACATGAACATTTTCAATAATACAAACCTAGCTCAAACCTAAATTAAGAAAATCTGAAATTAGGCCAGTAGTGTGATAGAAAATAAAATGTAGTAACTTAATTTTGAGAACCTCTCAGCTAAAATCTTACCCAGGCTTCACAATAGATTTTTACCCTGGCTTGACAGTAGGCGCAACTGTGCTTGACGAATTTTGGATCCTCAAAATCATTTTTCTTTCATCCACCCCTGCAGAAACCTAACAAAACCATAATCTTTATAGAAACCCGTGTTTGGGTACTTGATCACCTTAGCTTCAACGAGAGTGCCAAAAGGAGAAAATAGCTCCATCAACCGATTTTTATCCACAGTTAAGGGTAGATTACCCTCGAAAGATTTCTCTCATCAACTTCTTTATGAATTTTACTCTCAACAGTTGTTGGAGTTGACTTGATGCTAGACTGAGAATAAGACCAGTGAGATGGTGAACTATCCGACGAATTCTTCCCACCACTGTTACTCAGACTTGGTGACATGAAAAGGGCAAGTGAAAGAGACATGGCTGCTGCATGAGCTATTAAAAGATGAACTCAGGCAAAGGCAAGCACAACTCTTGTGCCCCTCCCCCTCCTCACCACAAACTCTGCATATTTTGGAAAGTTCCTATAACTGTGCATGTTTGTGATCATTCAGTCCTTCATCAATGGGAATGAGTAGCTTCTCGACTTCTAAAACAGCTTCAGCGACTGATTTGTGGTTATCTGTCTGGACCAAGACATGCAAATCTTCATTGCCAGAACGAACGCCATTTTTCTCTATCATTTCCTGAAGCTGTTCCTTTAATCGTGATCTTGGCTCCAGTTTCTATCTCCATTTGCTTTTGTGTATTTCCAGACCAAAATAGTTATGCCCTGAATATTCCCTGATTGGCAAGTAAAGTTACTTAAGAAAACACTGCGGGCTTCGGTTCAGGACTGGGACTTCTGAAGGTGAGGTTCTTCTGAATCAACCTTGATATTATAGCCAAACTTTCTTGAATAAGTTTTTCACGTAATATGACATCCTTTGAGTTCATTCCCAACCCTAAGTTATCATCCAGTGGTGGGGGAAAAGGAGACCATTCTTCCTCTGGCCAATCAACATGGAGATCTTCTTCCCGCAGCTTATTGTTAATAACTGAAAGTCTTTTATTCAGCTCCTGCCTTTGAGGATCAGCAATGGAAACAGGTACTTTGATGAAGTCAGGCAATTTCAGTGGACCGAGTTTTTTAAGTAGGGAACCATTGTCAGTCCACTTAGCTTTCCTCCTTTTGCCACCCCTATCACCTTCATTTCCTTCCCCTTCTTCTTCAGACTGTGGATCCCATCTACTAAGGCGTCGCTTTCCAGAACTTCCACCACGTTCCTTCTTCTCAGAAGTACTCTCATCACTACATAATTATCCTGGAGTTCTACTTCCATCAGTCAGAGGGTACAGCAGGACCAAATTTTGGTTTCAAACATTGCTCAGACTTGCACTTTTTAAACAAAGGGTGAAGTTCCACAGATCCCAATTTACCTAATGGATAATCATCCAACAAAGGGTGAAGACTTGCATAATCATCCAACGTTCTCTTCTTTTCATCTGGATTAACCCGTACAAATTCTTTAACTATCTCCTTTCTTCCCAGTAATTTCTTCAACCAGCTTGTCAGCATGAGTTTTATGTTTTAGCAGCATTATTAGAGGAATGTATTCTCCTATTACGCCGCATTCTTGTTCTGTCGTCTGGTACATCATATATTGAAAAACATTAGCAAACAGGTGAAAGAAAACAAATGTAATATCAAATAAATCATTTTAGGTAAGTTGCATATCAATTTCGACTATCTCAAACTATTCATTTCTTCTAGGAAACCAACATCAAGGCAGATATCATCCCATCTTTAAAATGGTTATGAACACGACGAACATCTATGTCAATGAAACATACAAAACCCATAAAGGAATGAACTAAGTAGCAAAGAAACTCATATCCTAGAACAAGTTTAGGTGTCTTATGATCAAGAAAAACACAATTCCCAAGACTCTCAAGAGTAATATGGAGCCAAATCCCTACAACATTCATCTCAGAACTGCAAAATCCTGAATTTTGGAAGATAAAAAAAATGCCCTAAAAGACAAGGAAAACCAAAAGGCAATCCTTCTCAGAGAAATAACAGAATGTAGAACAACAAATGATTCAAAATCTATATTAAAAGATTCCTAATTCTCAAAATTTGTATTTCATTACCTTCTAAAATCTAATCAATAGGATTCAAATTCAATTAGGGTATCATCATCCTTGTTAATTATTTCATTCGAACTACGTAATTGCACAAATCATAAGAAACCCAGAAAAATTCAACCAAATTAAAGAGAAATCAGTAAACAAGAATCTAAAACTCAAAACCCCAGAAAATGTGTCAAAAATTTAAGAAAAAAATACAACGAAAGAATGACCCGGACTCTGTAAATCGAGATTGATACCTGAAGCGAACAAGGAGATGTGAGACTCCTTCTTCACATAGTCTCTAGACTCCATCTTGTGAAGGGAAGAACCACCAAAACTGAGAGTCGAATATTTAAGTCCCATGGTCCTATATAGGACCCCAGAAGAAAAAAAAACAAAAAATTAAACGCTAGAAACAGGGATTGAACCTGTGACCTTGTGGTTAACAGCCACACGCTCTAACCAGCTGAGCTATTCCAGCTTTGTTGTACTATTTTGACGGTGAAGTCTAGTAATATGTAAACTTTAACCAAACAACACCGGGATACAGTCGGATGTAACTTTTTCTACTGTCAGCTGTAACTACATTTCAATAAATAAATGTGAATATGTTACCAGTTTGGCGTGCCAAATGGCAATGTCATTCATATGCCATTAGATACAAATAATCTGGTTGATCATATCTAGACTACATATTGATATTCATGCTGAGTCTGAGAGTGAGAGCCATTGTCTGATTCAGTGGCAGAGCCAACCCATGGCAAGGGTAGGCAGTTGAGCCTATCCAAGAGTCCATCCTAAGCCTAGCCATTGTGGTCTGATTATTTTTGCCAAATTTAACATAATGGATAACAAACTAAAAATATTGTGATTCCGTGCAATTTCGCTAAATTAATCCCCAATCAGAAAGAAATGTATGTCATCCTCTATTCCTGTTTAACTTGTCCTAACTAAATTGTGCAAAACGGATGCAACTAGCAACTCTCGACCAATGAAGATACATTAAATATATACAACATGGATAAGTATCTATGAAGAAGCTGTAGAATCAAAAAAAATATTAAAGTGAACTCATCTGGATGTATATTTTTACTCAGTGACCGAGCCAGTAAATTCACTTGGATGTGTTGTTTCCTGTTTTTAGACTTTAAAAAGGTAATAGACAAGCGGCCGGTAAAATTACTATATTTGTCATTTGTCATTTTAACTAGACATTAGGTTTCATTTTGTCCAAATTCCTCATAAAATTTTGATAACTAGACAACTACATAAGATTCCATATCATCCAAGCCCACAGTTTGTCTGTAAAGACGAGTTAGTTGTGAAATGCTTTGAACTTATAATTTGGATCTATGTATCTGAAACCTTTGATGCGTGTTCCCTTGAGGTTTTGAGATTGAAAAAAGAACTTTGATCAACTTATGGATGGCAGAGGGATTCCTCCAACAATCTGGCGAAGGAAATGGAAACACAACGGAGTATAGCAGAACTCTTTATTTCAAGACTTAAAAGAGTATTCTTTCAGTTGGCCAACCGTGACGTTCAAGATGCACGATTTAATGCAAGGATGGTCCTCGATACTTATGAATGCTCAGTTTGGAAGACAAATGACAGAAAATATAATTCAAAAGTACGTCGTGTACAAGTGGCTCTTGATGATGAGGAAATCTCTGCACTGTTCTGGAAGTCCTTAGCTGATGCAAAAAAGCTACGCTCCGTTATCGCCATTCCTAGAGACTGTTCCGGCATGGTTTTTTCGTGGTGATCTGATATTGAATTCGAGATGTTCTTACCTAATAGGAACTTGCGAGTTTTGCACGTAATATTTCTCAAATGTCGAAAATTTGCTCGCTTCAGTTTCAAAATTGAGACATCCAAGATACCTGAACGTGGATAGAGCCATCACTGACAGCAGACTCACAGGGAATTTGTTTCTACCCTTGTCTTGCCAGAACTTGACAGTGGTACCGTCTTCTTCGATGTTTCCTTCTCTTATCTACTTGTTTGTTCACGGCATAAATGCCATTGGGTTTCGTTCATTGCTGCGGAACAGCTTAACCTCTGTCACCGTGGTTAAGGTTTGTGCCATTCCTGGGCACAAGTTTTTTCCAGTAGAGATGTTTCAACCTAGTCTCAAATTGCTACAAATTGGATCGTGCCGTGAGTTCAAGGTTTTGTTTCGGACGAAGCCGGATATGCAGACAAGGAAGGGGAATAGTTTCAAAAGATATCTCATATCAATACCATGTAAGTAAATACAAGTTTTGTATTGATAGAAAAGAAGTCTAATCATCTTTTTGTCTTCTTCATTCATGGATGTGTTATTGTTTCAGTGCTGTCTCGGGCGGAAGACAAGACTGGAGATGGTGGCACCCACATGACATGAGCCATGGTGTCTATGCTATTATTGTACCTCTACCGTGCGTGACTTGGAGTTCAGTGAAATCTAAGATATCTTAACGCTTAACCTCAAGAGGCAGTAGAACAGACATGGAAAATGATCCGATTCAACCATACCTGCTCTTTTTCATTTGCAAACACTAGTAGTAAATTATTTGAAAATTGTTGGGGTTTCTCTATTGTTTATGTAGCGTAATTATGATTGTGTTGCGACGCAGCGGAATATTAAATTAATCCACGAGTGCAAGTTATCTTAAGGTTTCACGATTGAAGTCTTGAGTAAATTATGATTCTCTACCGGCGTCTACCTATTAATATCTAATCCTACATATGCTCAAGCTGTTTCAAGTATGCGAATTGGTTTGTCATCTTATAAAATTGTCCTCAAAGACCAAGAAAACAGCATTATGAATCCCATTCACAGTTGATTGGCATGCGAAAATAAAAAGGTACCCATGGAACGGTTGAGATATATTTCCAACATACAACAACATAGAACAGTACACCCTTGGTCTAAAGAAAACACACCACTAGCTCAAATTGCAAAACTAACCTAAATCAAACACACCACTAGCTCAAATGTATATAAAGAAAACAGTACACCCTTGGTCTAAATAGAAGACCATGCAAGCTTAGAACCAGTTACACTCGGTCGACTTTACAGGTACTTGTTTGTTTGATGGTGGTGACCCAAAGTCGGATAAGTCGTGTCTACTGGTGTGGTAGTGGGCGTAGTAGTACCCGCTGTAGTCAAGTGATGGTGTCCATGTCCATGGTGCTCGCCATGTACCTAACAAGTGGTACTTCATGGTGCCCATATGTATCAGTGCTGTGGCCCGTGATCGGATTATGGTGCCCATATGCATCATGGTGGCCAGTGATCGGATTATGATGGTGGTTATATTTCGCATCAAGCGTTTCAGCCTTGTGTTCGGCTTTAGCTGCATGAAATTCCATCTTTGCTTTTGCTTCTTTAGCTTTCCTTGTTTGATGTGCTATCTCTTTCTCTTCTGGCGTTGTTGCTGTCGCCTTCTCTGCCTATAAAACATATTCGAGCAAGCTACTAAGTAAGTAACCAAGCAAAATCGGAAATCTATAGTTAAGTTTTGTTAATTAAAACTGATATTAGTAAATTGTTATTACCTTCTCGTCGACTTTGGCTTTGTAGATTTTAGCGTGCTCTTTGGCAGCACTAGCTACATTACTCAGCTTCTCCTTAGCAGTCTGCATTTTCTCTTTCGACGAACTTCCGAATTGAACAAAAAAACCGGTAAGACTATGAGTGCGAATTACAAGTTTTGGCTTTACTGTTTGGATACCGTTGTGGATTTCAACTCCGTTCACAGATTAATATATACAAGTTACAGGCAGATACAGTACGCCACGTAAATGCCACGTGCCCATCATGCTATAGTTTTGCTATTTGTTGGTCGACACGTACATTTTAAAGACGCGTGATATACTTTGCATTGGTAAATGGCACTGATGTCGAGTTGTCGTTTCAGTATTCTTATGCTAGTCCCCCTGCTTATAAGATGATTATCGCATTGGGCTATGCTTCTTGACGCTTAATGTCCAGCTGTCTCTATCTAAAGCCTTGTGTGCTAAAGCTTTACAATTAGATTTCATGTTGCCTCGTCTCGCGGTCTATTTAAGACGTTAGGCTGTAGTACTTCTGGTAGTACTTTCCAAGGGCTGGAAGTATGTGTCAATTCCAATCAATCATGGCTCATCAAGGAAAACCGTACGACCATTTGGAAGGAACAAAACCGTACGACTTTTGGAGGAAGACTGAAAACTATAGCATGGTGCCATAGTTGATATTAGAGGCGAAGGCAATTGTGATTTATGGTCTTGAGTCTTGACGATACCTTCCACTTGGTACCTACCCAATATACTACTACACGGCTACACTGACTCCTGATAATATGTGTTTGGAATTGAAGTCGTTTTCTGCTAGTGCATCTCATTTAAATGTCGAATCTGGGGACATCATTGTTTATTTATTTCCCAATCAGCTCCGTACATCTTCAGCGCATTGACCATTTCTCGTCGCCATATCTTTTGCTGGTGACATTATACTTTCTTAGGCAGCGACATATGCTTTCTACTGTTTCTAGTCACTAGTATAACACGCACGCGCGATGCGCCTGCCATTCCATTCTATACAACAAAAAACAATCAAAAATATTTTATAACAAAAAGAACTATATGCACTTTTCTACACGATACATTCCGATAAATCTTTACAACACGAAGCCTTGGAAAAAATCAAGAAGAAGAAGATATATTTTGACAACAACTTACAAAAAAAAATAATCAAACTTGTTTCAAGTCAAGCAGGATTCTAAGCATTCTGATGCGTATTCATAAGCTAGCAATTAATGTGAGTGCCCACTCACTTTGTTCCAACTATGAATTTCTTTATTTGATAGAGTTTGAACCCATTATTTGTGACTGCAATTCAGAGGATGTGCTTATCTTTCCAATTTAAAAATAACACATGTGTCGAATTTTAAACGTCTAAGCGTCTAGTATGATGCTTAAAGCTATACTGACGTTACAACTGATCATATGTGCTACCTACACGTGTCACTTACTCAAGATCTCTTCCTATCTTTATGACTTATCACATTTTCATCGCCTCCCTCTCTAAATCACCACCATTAGCCACACAACTAAACCATTACTACAGAAAACCCATCTACATCCCACCACCACCATTTCCAACTCAAAACGACACCACCACCACCTCTCTTTTTCATTTCCCTGTCTATCTGGCAACTACTTCTCTATTGATAAATAATTTGTAATCATAATTCATGAAAATGTGTAAGTGTATTTTGTATTTTTATATATAGTTACTGTAACTTGGCTGATTTTCGTCGAGCCAAATCAATTTGATTTCTTTACTATAATTCTCTCTATAAAGAATTGGAATTTTGGTTTTCACCAACTCTCTCTATAATCACAAAATCCCGGATGATCTCTGAAATTTTACTTCAATCTCACTAACATTTTTATCTCTAGAATCAAATCAGTTTAAAGGCCTATTTTTTTTTAAACTTGTATTAGTAATTTTAACAGACTATGTTCTTTAATAACTAAGGTGGTGCTAGTGGTGTGATGACGGTGTGGTGGCACTGCTGGCGAAGGTGGTGGTATTATGTCGGTGGTGTTTTGTCGGTGGCGGCGTTATTGGGCTGGTGGCGGTTGCCCTTATGGATAATACTGATAGCGGAGGTGTGAAAATACGGAAAAGTAATTTAGATCGGGGATTTAAAGGGGACATGAGGGATAACTAAGATTAGAGGGGGTATTTCTGTCACATGAAAAAACTTCACCAAAAATACCTCTTTTCTTTATATTAGTATATATAAGTGTATTGTTCTTAGTAAGTTGGAGATGAAATCAATTGAGAACAACGGAAATTGAACGAACAATTATCGGATAATGGTAACTCTGCCGGAGCAGCCTTAAACTCTATTAATTCATTCTTACCCTAAACAGAGTTTCATTACTGCTTAAATACTACAATGATTGGATATAAATTCCTAATGATAACTAATCTAAGCCAGACGCGTGTCTCAATCATAACAGTCAAGGTCGACACGTTACAATTATTAAGGAAAAATGATAAGGGCAGACGATGTTTATTTGGGGCAGCCGAGTGTAAACTAGAGAGATAGAAGGTATATGACAACACCCTCCCCATGAGCAAATCCTTGTCCTCAAGGATGAAATTTTGGAAAATGGTGAGCTATGTGTTTGGCATCATTCCAAGTTGCATCCTCAGTGGAAGAGTTTGTCCATTGTATAAGCAGTTGAGGCACCGAAATTCCATTGCGCAGAATAGTTCTTGAGGATAAAGCAGCAGCAGGGATTACAAGAAACTGACTATCTGCATCTAAAACCGGTAGTTTTGGAGATGGACTGTGAGTGGCACCAATGTGCTGCTTCAGCTGAGAAACATGAAAGACATTATGAATTCTGGCTTCAGCTGGTAATTGAAGTTTGTAAGCTACATGACCAATCTGTTGTATGATAGTAAATGGGCCATAGTACTTGGCTGCTAGTTTCAAGTTCCTTCTTAGAGCCACAGAGGCTTGTCGATAAGGTTGCAGCTTCAAGTAGACTTTGTCCCCTACAGAGAACACTCTGTCAGATCTCTTTTTATCAGCAAAGAACTTTATCCTTTCCTGGGATTTGTGTAGAGCTTCTTTGAGTAAGTCAAGCATAGCATCCCTCTGTTTCAAGTATGACTCCACCTCCGTAACAGAAGTGATGGCAGTGGAAGGAAAAGCCAAGTGTGGTGGGAGATAGCCATACAAAGCCTGAAATGGGCTCATCTTCAAGATGGTGTGGTAATTAGTGTTATACCACCATTCTGCAAGTGGAAGCCATAAATGCCATTTCTTAGGTTGATGGCTGCACATGCATCTCAAGTAACTCTCAAGGCAAGAGTTTACTCTCTCCGTTTGACCATCTGTTTGTGGATGGTAAGCAGAACTGAGTTTTAGCTGAGTGCCCGGATCTTTGAATAGGTCTTTCCAAAATTTGATTGGTGAAGATTTTGTCTCACATCGGACACAATAGAAGATGGCGAGACCATGAAGCTTGAAAATATGAGTAATTAACTCCTTGCAACAAGAAGCGGTGAAGGGATGATGTAATCCAATGAAGTGGCTATACTTTGTTAATCTGTCAACCACCACTAGAATAACATATTTCCTCTCACTCATTGGTAGCCCTTCGATGAAGTCCATGGAGATATGCTGCCAAGCATGGTCAGGTATTGGCAATGGTTGTAAGAGACCAGCAGGAAATTTGTGTTCTCCTTTATGTCTCTGACACACATCACAAGTGGAAACATACAATAGAATGTCTTTTTTTTTAGCAGGCCAAAAGAAGTAAGATTTGGCTCTAAGGTAAGTAGCCTGTATACCTGAATGGCCACCCACAACTGATGAATGAAGTGAGTCCAAAATTCTGGACTTTGTTGTGGAAGAATTTCCTACATAAAGACTATTCTTGTATCTCAAAAACCCACTGTAGTAAGTATATTTTGGAGCCTTGTCAGGGGTAAGTGTGAGCTGAGCAATAAGATGTTGAACCTGAGGATCATCAACATAGCTAGCAATAAGTTCATGCGTCCAATCTGGCTAAGAAAGAGATATTGCTGAGCAAGTGGCTTGTAGATGAGTTCTTCTAGATAGGGCATCAGCCACTTTGTTGTCTGATCCCTTCTTGTACTGTATTTCATAATCAAGACTAAGAGCTTCATAAGCCATTTTTGTTGTAAGACTGTAGAAATTTTCTGTTCTAAGAAGTAGGTATGCTCTGGTGATCAGTCTTGATAATGAAATGTTGACCTAGTACATAGTGTTTCCACCTAGTGACTTCCCGCACAATTGATAGAAGTTCCTTCTCATAAGTGGACAAAACAACAGCTCTTGGTCCAAGTGGTTGGCTGTAGAAAGCAATAGCTCTTCCTTCTTGCATAAGGACAACACCAATGCCTAAGTCACAAGCATCAACTTCAATGGTGAATTGCTACTTCTCAGAAATCGAGTAACGCCTGCAAACAGTGTAGTGGACATTGCCTGTTTGAGTTTATTGAAAGCTGAAGTTGCTGCAGGGGACCATGAGAAAGCATCATTCTTCAAAAGATCAGTAATAGGTCTACTGATAGTTCCATAATCTTTCACAAATTTCCCATAATACCTTGTGAGCCCCAAAAATCCCCTCAAGGCCGTGATGTTAGTTGGTATAGGCCATTCCACTATGGCAGATATCTTTGCAGGGTCATCCATAACTCCATTGCCAGTAATTATGTGTCCTAGATAATCAATTTCAGATTGGCCAAAAAGAGCATTTGAGAAATTTTCTATCAATTTGGTGGCTTCTAAGGAGTTCAAGTAGTGATGTAAGTGAAGCAAGTGAGTCTCAAAGAAGGATCAGTATGCAAAATGTCATCAAAGAAGACAAGAATGAATTTCCTAAGATGGTCTTTGAAAATGTCATTCATGAGAGCTTGAAATGTTGCTGGGGCATTAGTCAGGCCAAAATGCATAAATTTGAACTCAAAATGACCATGGTGAGTTCTAAATGAAGTCTTGTGGATATCTGAAGGAGAGACTCTAATTTGATGGTAGCCAGACTTGAGATGAATCTTAGTAAAATACTTTGAGTCATGTAATTCATCCAAAAGATCATCAATAATGGGTATTGGAAATTTATCCTTGATAGTGAGGCTGTTTAACTTTCTGTAATCTACACAAAATCTCCAAGTATTGTCATTCTTTTTGACAAGTAGTATGGGAGAAGCAAAAGGACTGTGGTTTGGTTGGATAATGCCTGAGTTGAGCATTTCTCTGACTAAGTGTTCAACCACTGATTTTTGGACATAAGGACATCTATAAGGCCTGAGGTTGACTGGGTCAGAGTTTGGTTTGAGAGGGATTTTATGATCCAAATTTCTTGTAGGTGGTAGAGTTTTTGGCTCATTGAAAACATCAGGAAATTGGTGGAGCAAGTTGGTAAACTGGGATGGAGTGGTGGGTTGAACAGATGAGGAAGAGATGGAAAATAGTTGGCCCACAATACCATGAGGGTGTTTTTGAAATAACTTCTTAACTGCAGAGCTAGACATCATGCTGAGTGAAGACTTTTGTTGAGCACCAGTTAAAGTAATCTTCTTACCTCTATATTTGAACGTAAAGCTGAGCTTGGACAGGTTGAAGAGAACATCACCTAAATTTTTAAGCCAATCAGCACCCAAGACTATGTCACAACCACCAAGGGGAAGTAACCTCAAATCTCCACATAATTTGTGGCCTTGCATAGACCATTCTAATTGAGAGCAAACACCAGAGCTCACAGTTTTGTCACCATTTGCTACTGTGACTAATAAACTAGCAGTTTGGGACATAGGACAATCTAGACTGGTAGCCAAAGCAGAGTCAATAAAAATATGTGTGCTACCAGTGTCAATAAGAATGGAGATAACTTGTTTCTTCAAAAGACCAGGAATTCTGATAGTATCCCCAGATATAGTCCCAGTTAGAGCATGTAATGAGATCTCGATATCACTGTCCAATGGTGGATCCTCATCAGTATCATTTGGTGTGTCACCCCCTTGGTCAAAAATCTCCTCAGCTTCCTCACCTATAATGACACATAAATACCGTTTTTACAAATGTGGCCCCTCTTGTAAGTTTCATCACCCAGTTGAAGCATAATCCAGTGCCTTCCCGAATTGTACTTGTTCGGGAGTTAATATTTTGAATGGCAAGGTTTTATTAGCTTTTAGGTGTAGGGATTGGGGTGGATGAAGTGGATGGCATAGTAGTAGGTTTAGAGGAGAAGGTGGTAGGTGGAAAAGGTCTAGGAGTGGAAAATGAGCTAGAGAAAGCTCTTGGTGTAGGTTTGAGTGTTTTTTGTTGCATTACAAGGGTTTTCTCTTGCATTCTAGCAAGTGAAAAATCATGTAGTAGTGTTTTGGGATCAAACATTAAAACTGAACTGCGAAGTTCTTCCTTTAAACCCCCAATAAAGCTAGCAACGAAGTAAGATTCAGGAAAATCTTGGTGAACACTTAGTAATAATACCTTGTAATATTCAAACTCTTCAAAATAAGCATCAATAGTGGTTAGTTGGGACAATTTATTGAATACGCCAACTATGTTATCTTGAGCAGGGTTCTCAAATCTTGCTGACACATTATCACAGAAATAAGGCCAGGGAATATCAGGTTTATTAAGACAAAAGTTATCATACCATTTGTTGGCTTTACCATCCAGATGTATGGCTGCCATCCTTGTCTTGTGAGTCTCCTGAATATTGTGCATCTGAAAGTAGTATTCACATTTCTTGATCCAGTTTTTTGGATTATCGCCATCAAATCTAGGAAAATCGAGCTTAGGCATTCTATGAAATTGATTTGAATCTCGACCACCAGAGTGAAAATTAGAAGCAAATCCTCAAATATTAGAACCTGAAGCTTCATTTGGATGTTTGTTTAGATCTCAATTAGAAAAAAAAAAATTCTAACTGAGATTGAAAACTCTTTTCAATATCCATCCCCGAGTGTTTGCATATTAGTACTCATCTCTAGCTTCAATGACTGTAAATCATCTTTGGTAGACATAGTACTGAGTTGAAGAGCTAAATTGTTTACTACTAATATAAAGTATCGATCTCATGTTGTTGTCTATTATTGGTTTCTTGTAGCTCCTTGCAAGTCCGAGCCACCATGATGCTAGGACCAGAATGGATCGATCTTAGGTTGTCTTTGTTCTTAGTAAGTTGGAGATGAAATCAACAAAGGACAACGGAAATGGAACGGACAATTATCGGATAATGGTAACTCTGCCGGAGCAGCCTTAAACTCTATTAATTCATTCTTACCCTAAACAGAGTTTCATTACAGCTTAAATACTACAATGATTGGATATAAAACCCTAATGATAACTAATCTAATCCAAGATGCGTGTCTCAATCATAACATGCAACAATTGCCAAATGGTTGGTCGACACGTTACAATTATTAAGGGAAAATGATAAGGGCCGGTGATGTTTATTTGGGGAAGCCGAGTGTAAACTAGAGAGATAGAAGGTATATGACAAGAAGATGTGACAAAGTGGCCCAACAAAGTTGCAAATCACAAAGTGTCCCAACAAAGTTGCAAATCTTTTTTGGATTTCCTAAGCCACGGATATGTAATGCTACAAAAATTTTCATTTTGCATATGTTGTTATAACATGGTGGTAAAATTAGACGCGTGATTGGGGATACTTGAACTAATTGGGGATATAGATTACTTCCTCCAACCCCATAGTGTCTGCTAAGGGGTGTTTTCTGGGGGAAAGTACTAAAATACCCTTTGGTTAATTAGAAACATCATGAAAAGACTATACTACCCCTACCACAAAATCAAAACCCAAAATCAGTATCCCCCATTCATTTAGTTCCGGCACTCTTCTCCCTCTTCTTAGGGTTTCGAAAAAAAATTTCTTCATCGTTCACACCATCGTTCTTCATCGTCGATTCAAAAATATCTTCGTCGACTAACCTTACCCGAATCCATAACCATGCCTCCAAGAAAGAAATCAGATGCCCAATCGAAGTCAAAATCGATTGCTCAACAAAAATTAGAACAAAGGCTTGCTTTGATTGCTCAAGAGAAAGAAGAAGAAGAATAGGAGAACTCGGACAATCAACCTCTCGTAAACATGGATTTTGTGAGAAGGTAAGTGATTTTGAACTGTTTTATAAGTGTTTGAATCGATTTATATCAGTGGGTTTGGGTGAGAATCGTTAGAGTCGCGAACCCTATTTCAAACAGTTGAGTTTCAGTAAGTATCGGCATTGATTTTAGTATGAATACAATGCCGGTAATGGATTACGGCATTCAATTTATAATGAAGCGATGTGCGGTGTTGTGTTACGGCATTGATTTAGTATGAATACAATGTCGTTTTCAAACCCAGAGTCACTTGAAACTGAGTGTTCTGTACCGGCATTGAAATTAGGTTGAATACTATGCCGGTAGTGGGTAACGACATTTAATTAAAATTATTCGAGTATGCCGGTAGTGCACTTTAAATATACAGGAAAACCTTAGAATTTGTTACCATAAAACGTTGATTTTAGATTGTATTACGTAGCCTGCACAGTTACGGCATGGAGTTGAATTTTTACGTGTGTGCCGGTAGTGCTCTTTTGGTATCCAGGAACAGCCTTGGAACTACCGGAATTGTTGATAGTTATTGTTCACTGCCGGAATGATGTACCGGCATGATGTATTTGCTAAATTACTATGCCGTTTATGGACCCGACATGGTTTTTTTTTTCGTGAATCTAGCCGGTATAAAAAATGAAAGTGAGTTGTCTTATATTCATTTCGTGTGTCTTTTGATATAGGGCTAGAGACAAGGAAGCTAACAAAGGAAAAACTAAAGATGATGTCATTAAGAAAAGAAAGAAGGACGGTCTTGATACTCCTCAGTCTCCGCCTCCTCGAGGGAAAGATCAAGGTCGCAACAAGCGTTTGGGGGTTGATACAAGAGGGATAATTTGGGAGAGTCGTGGTGACCGCAGTCGACTTATAATCCGAACCTACTGGAACAGTTGAGCACGATGAGCAAGATGAAGAGGAAAGTGAGGAGGAAGATAATGAGGTTCATCCAAGTCAATTAGCAAGCCAAAGCGAAGTTGTAGAGGAAGATGGTGGGCCAAGTTAACAACCGACACAAGGCAAAGGCAAGGGCAATGGCAAAGGTAATGGCAAAGTAAAAGTTAAAGTTAAAGGTTCCCACCTTCCTCATGTTGATGACATGATACGACCTTGCTCATGGTAGAATTTGGGGTGAAGCTCACGATCGATAATTCTATTTGGCTACAAGGACACGTGGGCTTGTACTATCTATCAAACCTATGTAAGAATTTTGTTATCTTGTGCATATGTATTCTTGTGTATTTATGTAAAATCTTTTAATTACTATCTCCTAATTGTAGGATCATAAGAAGGTTGTGCGTGTTTGCAAAACCAAGCCACGTATCATTGGGATTTGTCTAAGGAATGTGAAGAGGTCCAAAAATTAGTAAGAGATTCTGGTCTATATGCTTTGGTTGAAAATTATGTGAAGTGTGATTTTGTGACAGTCAATTTCTTTGTCGAAAGGTATCATGGTGAAACTGATACCATGCACTTCCCGTTTGGGGAGATGACCTTGATCCCTGATGATGCTCAGAACAATCTAGGCTTGAATGTTATCAGCAAATCAATTGTAGAAGGACATAAGTGTCCGGACCTAGAATGGTCTAAGTTGCACGCTCACGACTAACAAGCTGTTTGGTTGGGACTACAAAACTTTTGTAGAAAGATTCTATGTATCTAAGGATAGTAGGACAAAGACAATCAAGCTGACGCTGCTTAAGAAGACCTAGAAAATCTAAGACGTTACTTCAGTCTGATCCAACGATTGAGATCCCATGTTAGATATTGTCAAAATTGACCCTATCAATGGATCCGTCCTCTTTACTTATTTCTTAAAGGTTCTAGCTGTAAGTTTTATCCTTGTGTCTACTATTATCTTTAACCGAGTCTCCTTTAGGGAACATATTCCAGACATGGTTGTTCAATCAGTGCGGATTTTGGAATCCTAGCCAATATTTGTATTAATTTTAGAGTTAATGGGTTTGTCTTAAGAAAAGATATGATATTATAGAGGCATCAAATTTGTCATCTTATTGTAATAGCAATACAGTTCAAAGACATTGGAATGAAGAGACTCTTAGAATTTTATTAAACAGTTTAAACTATCAGTTCTGGATGAACAATATAATCAATTCAAACCTTTACCTGATTAAAGGACTGAATTTTGAAATCAATATATGAATGAGGGTTATCTCCTCTTTTTCTAAAAAAAATAAACTTTGAGCAAGGTGTGATGTTTCAGTAGGAAAACTTGATTATAATATCAAATGTTTTTACGTTACTCATTTGTTTTTATCTTTAGTAATTTTTATTGATGTTGTTTGTTGCGGGTTTTTTTCCAAAGGAAACATTCTGGTATTGTAATGAAGACGGAAAATTCTTCTATTGTGATGCGGATAAAAGTCCAACTATGTTAGACTATGCATATGATATATATAACCAAATATTCTGCTGGTGAGTTTAATTTTCCCTCGTTCTTCTTTATTTTATTTGTGGCAAACCTAACTATTTAAATTGATTTTCTAGATCACCATGGTCTTCGAATGAGAAATAATTTGGTAGTTCAGAAAGAAGATATTCAGTATCTTTGAAGTGTTGGATCTGTAGGGAGGACACTCTTTCCGAGCACGAGATGTCTTCTTGGTTAGTAACAATTTTTGAAGTTTTCAATTTAAACAGAATATAAATATAATATGTGTATCATTGTAATTTATTGTTCTGATTATGCGTATGTTTTATATATTAGGATTTACTTGAATGTCATCGGATGAAACTTGTGTTGCGCATGTGTCATGTATGTTTCTCTATGTAGAAATTCGTATTTGTTGTTTAAGGGCTTCTTTCATTAGAATGTGGGATGTGCATTTCTTAACCGATACATATGTTCTTTTAGCTATTAACATTTTAATTACCCTAGCATGTGAAACCGTTTCATGGGTATTTAATACGAATAGGATTAGACTAGGTGCACTAAAAGTAATTAGACTCGGTACCTTTGGGAATATTTCATAAAAACACCAAAATTCCCAAGCTAAGGTGTGCTACAGGCCATCCCAGCATGCACATATCTCCATTTTAGTTTTTATACGAACATGGTAAATGGTTGCGTAGGTTATGATAAATGGTTGGGTAGGTTATATTTGTGATCTCCAAGAATATGCAAATCTCTAAATACCAACCATAGGAACGAAACCAGGCACAAATTCTCATACAACTTTGATGGTTATTTTCAATGTTGTTGTAGTGAAAGGTTCGTTGAGACTTGTGAAAGAAGATTTTTAGACTTAATTTTTAAAGCAAAAATATAACAAACTCAAAATACAAGATGTTGTTAAAATTATGGAGAGGATGGAGCTAGGATTTCACCATTCATCAATACTTATGTGGTTTTAAATTAATTTATATCATGCAATTTAAACAATTGATTTGATTCTAAAGCATTGCCAAAATCATATTTCCAAAATATCAAATGTTAGTCGCAATCATAACGCATCAAGAGTCTAAAACTAAGCATGCATCATCAAGAGAAAACACATTTGATTAATAAAATCATTTAATTCATTTTTTATCAATGCAATTAATCATATAAAAATATTGCATAAATTAATAAAGTAAATGTTACCACATAATTCTTGAAAGAATGGCTTCCTCCGTCGTCCCCCGGAGGATGTGTTTAACTCATCATGTTGGAAACACGCTCAAAAAATTGATTTCATTGCTCAAAAATGGTTCACAAATGATGAAATGGGAGAAAATCATTAAAACCGGCTGTTTGCAACGCTTATAATTGTTGCAAACACCGTTACGGACGATAATGATGAATTGTTTCTTTTTGTAGCTCTGCGACCACGCTTTGGCGATCATTGTCCTTTGTTGAAGAACGACGGTCTTTGGCGTCATATGTTCTTTGTGTTCTTGGTGCGCGGCCAGCCAGAAAACAATTCTGCAACTCGATCAATCCTCACTCTGTTATGCTCCAAAATCTCCCAAACTCTCTGTCCCTTCTTTCCGTGATCCCAACAGCCTATTTATACTCCTCAGACTCATTTAATCACGCCATAATTCTCAATATTCTTCATTGAACTCGGGCAATAAATAAAATATTCTGGGAATATTTTCTTCCCGATTTAGCTTCTACGCATTTCTACAGTGCAAAATCTCCTTATTTATCTTTGTCAAGGTCCAAAGTGTTGCTTGAGTCATCATACATGAGCGAGAACACGTTTAAATTCTCCAAAACTCATGCAATCCATTGAACTGTTTCTCTCATGCACGTGCTGCCCTGTTTTCTTCTCACGGATTTTTCAGCCAAATTTGATCTACCAAAACACTTGTAATAGCTTTGTATATGTCCCGAGGAACAATCCCATAAATTTTCAGCCATTTAGTCTCCCTATAACACCTCAAATTCTTGATTGAAATTTGTGATGATAAACTTTATTTTCCGCCAAATTTGAAAATTTGAATTTGAGAAAAAAGTCACTCCTTATCCAGTGTTCGCCCCTTATCCGTTGCTGGAGTCCGAATAACACATGTCCTCCGGGTGCCTTAATCAAGTTTTCGAGCCGAATTTTCCAAAAATATTTATTTTCCAAAAATACCAAAAATACCATAAACACATAAAACACCATAATAAGTACAAAATCGAGTACCAACAATACAGAAAATTGAGGACAACTTAGACACAAAAATGTGTCTATCAAATACCCCCAAACTTATTATTTGCTAGTCCTCGAGCAAATTTATTCTAGAAAAATCATTTGAACCCCTAGGTGGCCCTAGTGGCGGAGTGTTGTCTCCGGAGGGTTTACAGGGTGTACCCACAAAACCTTTACTCCAGGACCCTAGCTATCTACGCGAGAACTTTGGAAGGCACTAAAGAATCTCCTTGGTTGGCATACAATATTGACTATAGGAGGAAGTACCCTGATGCGAAATTCCAATTGCTGTATACAAGTTTGCACTCAAGCATACTAAAATTCATATAAAGTGACATAGCTCTACCCAGATAGTTTCTAGACATCATAAACCGGAGTCAACCAATCACATGGATAGATTAAGAAGATGGATGTAGAGAAAACATAGATGTTGACTAAGGTGAACCTATCCTAATGGACTGAGATACTCGGTCTAACTAATATCAACACAACGGCATATACAAGGGAACAGGTGTTCGATAATCCTAACTCTAGGTCAACTCGGTGGCATATACAAAGGTACCGGTGGTCGACTTTATTGAATTTATTCGGTTGGTCTAATGAATCTAGTCTCAATTTTTTTTTTTTTTTTTATCTCAATCACTCTATTTCACCCTAGCAATGGTAAAAAGAAAAAAAAAAGAAGTGATCAGGATTCTTTCGATGTTTCCATCACGAGGATATGGCGAAACTACCATGTTTTTGTTTTTGTTTTTTTGTTTTAATTCTAACACCAGGCTACGTGCTTTTATGAATAGACTCTTTTAGATGTTTCCATCTAATCCAGTTGGTTCCTCAACTCCTATAACCAAGATGCTTCCATCCACTTAGATTGGCTAGTGCCATCCTTAATAAACATAAATTTCTAGGCTCTGGAGTTTTATTGCAACTAAAAGTTTCTCCCATACCCCCAAACTTAAATCTAACATTTTCCTCAATGTTCTAAAGATGAAATTAAAAATATGAACAAAGAGAAACCGTTACCACTAGAAGGAAATAAGGAAAAATATTACCGTGTTGCATGAGCAAGGATACCTCCCAAGGAGTGCTAAGTTTAAAGTCTTGACCAGGATATCAAATACCTCAAAAGGATCTTCACCTTCCAAAGTCATACACCACAAGACCAAATAGAGATAACACCAATATCAGACAACTGCACTGGTTCAGAAAAATGAATAGAAGGAGCATATCCTCGTCTAAGGTTTCTGTCAAGACAACTAGGTTCATATGGGTAGCATAATTGAGCTTCATATGTGTATCTTGATAAATAGATTCATCCGATAAACGGGTATCTAATACCAGGTTACCTCACAGGACAGTATCGGGAGGATCGGGTTCTTTGAGTGCGGAATAGACTCGAGTAATATCTCGAGGCATGCACAAAGCTCGAGTCCCAAGTTAGGGACTTCAATTAGGGATACAAGAAGATCACTAGAGTCATCATTACCCCCAAATTTAGGGTGAACAATATCCTCGGATGGACCAAAATCTATGGGATGGATTCTAGGGTCCATAAAGTCATCACAATAACTAGCTTCTTTGGGAGATCAATCATCTAAACGAACAACATCATCATATAAGGGATTATCAAAGAAAATCTCTAATATAGGCTCATCAACTAAAGTGTTCGTCATGGTTACCTCCTCAGAGGCCTTTGAAAGGTTCATCAAATAATGGATTATCAATCATAGTGCGGAGTTAAAGATCGGGAACTAGAGTGTTAATCATGTTCACAACTTCTAAATCATCTATCTCGAGAAGGTTGTCTAATAACGTTAAAGACATTTAGTTCAAAGTGGTCATATTACCAAAGGATATGTTCATAAGCCCAGTCCTACGAGTTGATGACAAATAGTTAGTCATGGCTAAAAATGGGCGACCTAGAATCATAGGGATTTGAGCACTTGGGTCCCGAGCAGGTTGGTGTCTAGAACAACGAAATCCTTTGGATAAATAAACTTTTCAACCTCAATCGAACATCTTCTATGACACCACGAGGAACTTTGACATACCTGTCACTAATCAAGTGTCATTTTGGTCGATTTCAACTTACCAAGTCTAGTTGGGTATACACATGGTATGGGAGTAAGTTAACACTAGCTCTAAGTCAAGTAAAGATTTATCGACCATGTGATTACCAATCGCACAAGATATGGTGGGGCATCCGGGGTTCTTATACTTAGGGGGTGTTTGGGTTAGGAAGAATGGAACTTACTTGACCCACTAAAGGCTTTCTTTTGGACATTAAGCTTACGCTTTCGGTACAAAGATCTTTAAGGAACTTGGCATAGCGAGGCATCTGCCAATTGCTTCTAATAACGGAATATTGATGTTCACCTGTTTAAATGTTTCCATTATCTCGTTGAATGTCGACTCCTTCTTTGTTGGGGATAACAACCTGCGGATATGGGGATCTAGGCACAAAGGTAGTCCTATCAGGGAATTTCTTGGGACTCCTTAGGATTGTTTCGGTTTCCTCGGCTACGGGTTCCTTTTGGGAAGTAGAAGGTGGAACTACAAGATGTCCACTAGGCATGGCTACCTTATTGTCTACCGTTTTTACCGCTCCTAAGGGTTTTATCGAGTTCAGGAGATAGATGTCTAAAAAACCTAATTCTATATCTATTGTTTATGCTTTCTTTGCTACTTTTCTTGTGAATTATGTATTATTACGGTCGTTTTGAGTCTTATAGGTGTTTTGGAGTCACTGGAGCAAAAAGAAGTGGAAATCGCTCAAATCCTATATTTCTTATCCTCATCTTGCAGATTTAAAATACGAAGCCAACGGTGAAAGAGCGAGGTCATTCTGATTTCATATGAAGAAGCTGCGAGCTTTTGAAGCGTATCAGAGTTGCGGAATTGAGCGAACATCGGTCCTGCGGGGTGACAAGTTGAATGGAAATCACTAAGGGGTTGCCATTTTAGGTTTGTGGCCCTTATCATTAGGTGGGATGTTGATATCCACTCCCGGGTAGTAGACCTCGAGTCGATCCGGATACAGAAACAACACAATTGTTATTCTCTTACAACACGGACCAAAACCGGGGCAAAGGAGTTCATCCGGCAGTTGAATAACATAGTCAAACGAGGAGAGAAGAGATGATTATGGAGGGACAACGGAAAGAGATTAGACATGGGTTTTGAGTATGGAATCTGCTGGAGTTACTCACAAATTGGTCTAATTGGTTCTCAATGAAGAGTCGGTTGAGCAATTAGGAGAACAAGATGGGTTCGATTGATTGGTGAGTGGAATTTAGGGTTGTATGTTCTTAACTTTGTTGATGGTTCGATTTGTGATGGGTTCTATTGATTTGTGGAAGATGAACTCGAGAATGAATCTGTGATGGGAATTATGACTTAGGGTTCTGAACTGAGTTGATTTTGGAGCTGTTGGAGATGAAATTGAAGATGGGTTGAGTTCAAATCTCAGAAAGAACTGGAATCTGTGAAGGAAAAGTACTTCTTTGCTTTGGTTAGTTTGATATTCAAGGCTTTGATGGAGTTGGTGGAACCCTGGCTTGTCTGATGCGATTGGAGATGAATACAAAATGGGTTTTGTGGTGTTGTGAAGGCTGCAGGAAGAAATGGTGGAAAGCCGTAATTTTGTAAGTGCTGGTTGCAATGTTAATCTTCAAGTGTTAGTGGGTTGTGGACGGGAATGGTGATGTCAATGGAGATGAGTTTGTAATTGTTCTAGAGTTGGATTGCAAGCGGGATGGAGATTGCGGGTGGAGTGGTGAAGCGATGCTTGAGTCGGGTCACAGATTGCGAGGTAGTGCAGTTGAGATTGTGGTGGATGTGCGAGAAGAACAAGGAGACGGAGTGCGAGGTTAGATAGCTTGTCGAGTTGAACTGGTGATGCGGGGGAAAAATGGGGCCCGAACTTGGATGGCTAAGGAAATGGTGATGTTTGGAGCATAGAAGAAGAAGAATGAGTTGCGATTGCGATGCGATCTGACAGTAGATAGAATGGTTATTATGTATTAGTCACAGGCGAGGAGATACATTGGTTACAAGTGTTGTCGTGATATGAGTTGAAGTTGTTGTTGCAGGCGGGGAGGTAAGTAGATGGCGAGTGTCATGATGGTAAGATTATAAAAGAAGCTGCCAATTAGGTATGGGACTTGAGCTGGGAGATGATTGTGCTCATGGTGGTTGGAAATTTGTTTCTTTGTGGTGCTATGAGGCGGAGAGATGGAAGTTAAGTTGCAGCCGGTGGTGAGAAAGAGCGAAGCATTGGTGAGGCGGGTTAAAGCTTGAGCTCGGTTAGTGAATATCAGCTATTGCAAGGTTATGGACGCGCGGAAGTCGGGGAATGGAGAATAAATTGCTGCCAAGTGATCTTGTGGCTGAAATGATTGAATGCAGTAGTATTTGGGTGATGGTCTTTGAGATATTGGAAAAAGGTAGTTGTGGGAAGTAGGATGTGTGTTACTAAAGACTGATGTGTGATTCTTTATTGTTAATCTGATTGCTGGGTGCAAGACTTCGGCCCGAGATGTGTTTGAGTGGCTTGACACAGGAGGCGAGATGGTACTAAAGTTGGTTGTGGTTTGGAGGCTGGCTTTGTCATATGCAATTGTAGGCTCGGATAGGAGAATTACAAGGTTTTGGTGCTGGTATGGCCCGGAAAGCTATGACTTAAACATTTGGATGGAGTTGTTTACCTTGGAATGGAAATTGCGACCGTTTGAGTTGTGGCTAAAAGTGAAGAAGGCGATGTTGAATTGGGTAATGGAAGAGCCAAGATGGGTGCAAAAGTGTTGCGCAGCCAAGATGGTGGTTGAGACTTATCAAGCACAATCTGAGTGCGGCCAGATCGAGGCTTGTGCAATGGCCCGAGCCAAGACGACTCGGCTCGGTCGGGCTAGTCGGTGAGTGACTCACACTCGACTCGGTGCTGATCGGGTTGACCACGATTCCATCGACTCACGGTTGAGCTTTGGTAGGTGACTTCGTTGACCCGACCAAGTTGACCATTGACCTGCCAGTGATCGGTATGACTTTTCCGGTCACCAGAGCTATTTTTCAAAGGCGATTCTTGACCATAATCCCGATTCTCCGGCAACCCGAATTTTTGACATAATTTTACATGGGTTTTTCTCACATGGGCTTGGTGGACCACTTGGAGATGGGTTTTGAGAAGACCTAATATTGGAAGGAGTATCCTTTATGGAAAAGAGAAACATATAAAAGAGAAGACTTTACCTAATCGAGGAATATCTTTTATCATATATTCTTGGCCTCTACTTTGTTTTTCTAGGGTTTAGAAACCATGAAGTCTTTCTCTTTCTTCTTGTTATGAACTCCATGAATATGAGCTAGAGTTTTCTTTTGGTTATGGATTAGTTGGATTTCCAAACATGAGGTTTTGTTGATAAATTAGTTTGCTCTCATATTATCGTTTATGATTCACCATTAATATTGTTACATGATTTGAATGCTTGTTTAGTCGAGTCGCGAATCGATTGAGTTTGCTTTCATCTTTATTGCTAGATTAGGGTTATTATACGCAAAAGTGATAATTCACGATTGCAAGTAGCATAAATATGATTATAGTTTGTAGTGATATATTCTTATGATCATATGTGAACCATAACCTTTGTTAAATCGGATTAGTGATTTTACACGTTCGATTGCTTTGATTGGCCTGATTTCATAGAACCTATTGCATCTAGGGAATTAAACTTGACTAGTGCTTTTACACGTTAGGTTGTTCCTTTAGATAGAATTCATATTCGCATCTTTTAATGTGTTTGTTGATGACAAGAGGAGATTAGCGGGATATTCTTGCGATCAAGGTATTCTAGGGCCTTTGATAAAAGTTGAGATTAAAATATCAATTCTAGTTATTGTGTTGAAAACATGTTCGTGATTGAAGAAAAAATCCATGACCAATACTTTCTCATCCTTGATTTGCGTGTTTACTTTTTATTGTTTTGCTTTTATTTTATTTTCGTTTATAAAAATCAATGAACCCCAGGGTGTTATTTATAGGAAACCGAATCAATTTGACAACAAGACCTCTCAGTGGGAACGATCCTTTCTTGCCCTTGCTTCATTATATATTTTGAGTAGTAAGAAAGTGTAATTTATTTTTGACGCCTACGACAGCGATCATTCACATGGTTTGATGATTCCTCACCAACTAAAGATATTTGATGGATCCCTCTAGGATTAGGTTGAGATTGACTAGGAAACTTACCTTCTTATGTCTCACTTAAATACTTAGCTATTTAGCCGACTTGAAGTTCTAATTTAGCAAGAGTCTGGGAATTATCCTTGTGGTTACCTTTGGTTTCTTGTTGAAAGCTAAGGTGGTTAGTGATAACATATCATGGTTCTTTACTAACATAGTAAGAGCTTCTTCTAAGGTAGAGATCTTTTTCTCGAAGTGTTAAGAAATCTGGGTTTGACTTTGAAGGAAAATGCAGGGGAGGCTAAGAATTACCCAGACCGACCTTGATTACGGCCTTAGACCAAGAAAAATTAGGATGTTTCTCCAACCGGGGTTGTAGGTATCTGAGTATGGGTCAAACTTCTGATGGTTCTCAAACCTAGCATTATTATAGACCGCATGAGCTTGCTCTTTACTAACCTAACCTTCCCAAAATGAGTTATCGGGCTCTATTCCACAACTAGAGACTTGAGAGGCTCTATAAGGTTCAACAAGGGGACCTATTTTTAGATAACCCATTTCCAAAGCTTAACCTTCTGAACAAAGCGTAGCAAACTTAGCATTTGACGCAAAACTCGTATCTACCATATTAGTGCTTTTCTATTAACCAAGAGTCTTTTAGGGAGGTCAACACAAGACTCCCACTTTATTGGGATTTCTCACAACAACTCTAAGAAGGTAAAGGCATCCTCGGCACTTTTACTAGTGAACTCACGGCGCACATAGACTCGACCATGGCTTTGGTCGAATAGTCAAAACCATCATAAATAATCTCTACAAGTTTCATCTTATCAAATCCATGGTGAGGACACTGGGATAGGAGATCATTGAATCTCTCTAAAAAACTATAAAGAGACTTTTCATCTTGTTGCACACGTGGAACTAATTCTCTGTCTAGCAATTGCAGTTTTATGCTTAGGGTAGAATTTCATATAAGCGACAATAAGTTCACCCATGTTTAATGGTTCGGATGGTAGATTGTTTGCTTGAGGTCTTGGCTTTATCTTTCAATGAAAATGGGAACATCTTAAGTTTCAAAACTTCATCAGTAAGGTCTTTTATTCTAACTGTCCCACAAATTTCCTCAAAGTCCCTAATATGAAAATAAGGGTTCTCGTCATCTTTTCCTAAGAATATAGGAATCATCCCGAAGAATACTAGGTTCTATCTCGAAATTAGCCGTATTGGCTAGCAATTTAATACACGAAGCTCGGTTGGTCCTAGTTGGGAACACGTAATCTTTCAAAGTGGCCATATTTGCACACCTGAAGTACTAGGGTACTTTCCTCACGAAGAAAGGATTCTCAAACTGAAGTTCCCAAAAACGGGGCTCTCAAAAGAAGAGTCTTGAGCTCCCGCTTCCACAAGAAGAATTACTAGGTTTTCACTAATCAATCGACCTAGATTGTCTCTTTTCCAAGACCGCTCTCTAATAACCTCGGGCATACACTAGAAAAACAAAAGAAAAGAAAAATCCTAAAAAGGAAGAAAGAAGTTCTATGCAAACACAAACAAGGCTGACTCCACCACAACAAAACCTAATGATTTATAGCAAACAAAAAGCATGATGACTCCACTTAGATTGTTTATAGACCGACTTCTAATCTTTCGAAAAGGAACTCGTTACAATACGAGCAAACCTCTGGGAATCAATCCCAGGAGTTAAAGTAGTTGAATAGAGGCGAGGAAGCTGCGTGGAGCTTTGATACCCAAGGCCTCAGCTGATGAGTGCCAAATAGTGCATATTTATACACCGTTTTATTGGCATTTTACTCATCTTTTAGCTTAGAAATCGAGATATTATCCCATATTCATTTTCTTTGTTTTCAGAATAAATATGTGTATTAATTAATTTTGTGTTTTTAGGTAGTAAATAAAAGCTCGGAGAAATCGAGGAGCCAAGAGCGAAAATCGGAGGAAAGTGTCTATGGAGCAGATAGCGAAGCCATGGCGTGAGTTGCAACCCACAAGCAAGACATGAGCTTGAGCTAGATCCGAACCGCGACCGGATCCGAACCCGCTCATCTGTGCCGTTGAGATCGCGTCTAGTTACATCCTACGGTCGTTCCCTCACACACATCGAACCTCATTGCACTCGCTCAAACAGAATCACGGTTTATATCCTCAGTAGTTCCGGATCTTGTGCTAGATCCTCACGCTCGGCTGAGACCTTCTCATCGACTTCGATGTCTCACGCCCCTAACGAAATGACCTAACCCTATACCCATCGAGCCATACCCATTTACTCCTCCATCTTCTCTTTCCTCCTCTCCCGTCACTCTCACTCTGAAACTCTTCTCATACATAAAACCCATCTCCTGACCACCTCCATCTCCATCACCTCCATAGCCACCAACAACCACAGTAAGAACCATCCTTCACCTCTTCTCTAGGCTTAGCTATCTCTCTCTTAGCTTCTCCATAAACCTAGAAGCTAATTTAGATAGATAAGAACTAGGGTTAAGTCACAACAACCCATGCATGGCGTTCTCGAGCCACGGGAGCGAGAGAAATACGGTGATTCGAGCCGAATAGAGCATGGGTTTGTGTTATTCTCTGTTTTTAAAATCAATTAGGGTTTGGGACTGTTTTGAGTTGCATGTATAAATAGAAGCGATGAGAATGAATTTGGGGCACTGGATTAGCGGAGAAACAGTCATTTAGCTTTAATTTGGTTTAATTTTGTGTATTTTGTTATTCTATCATGTTTTAGTTTAATTTGCTAAGGTTTCATTGAAACCTAATTTCTGATTATGTTTAAACTCTGTTGAATGTTCTTGAGGGCTTAAATTTTTAGATACTTTCAATTCTAGCATCTAACACTCTTCTCTCACAATGCATGCCAATGCCATGGATGCATTGTGGTTAGGTTACACTTGTGTTTAGAATGCTACAGACTCAATCCTTAGAATCATAGGCTAATTCTCTTATTTGGTTGTGCTTCATTAGACAACCGGTACTCTAGGTTAGGCAAATTAGCTGGTAATTGAAGGATTACAAGGAGAAACTCCTTAGCTAGGTGATGGAATTGACACACCTCACTTGTCTACCATAGGAACAAGAAACCTCAACTTAGTTGAGCACACACTAGGAATTTAGTGGTGGATTTGAAGACTTAGCATACTTTTATCACTTGTCTTTTACCTTAGTTTAGGTTTACTTCATTTCACCTTAGGCGTATCGGCAACCAAAACATCTTTGTTACCTTGTCACTACACCATGTCACTCTTGAAGTCGGTTTAGCATAGCCATAGATCATTGTAAGCACTCCTCGTCTCTGTGGATCGACCCATGCACTTGCCGCATCTCCGATAGACGCACGTGCACTGCGGTTATCACCGTAGGCCATAAATTATACACTTCTCGAGGCCTACCAAGTTTTTATGGCGCGTGCCCGGGGACTTGGCGCGTGCCACTGTGTTCATTAGCTAAACTTCACTGTTTTTCTTTACTACCCTGTATATATGTATTTGTATCATAGTGTAACTTAGCTTTTTGTAGTGTAACTTGGTTTAGAGTTCATTGCGTTTAGTTCATTTGCATAACTTAAGCCATTGTAGTATAACTTAACTTGTAGAGTAACTTAGCATTGTTAATTTTATCTGCCTTTCATCTGTAACTTAGCATATCATTTGCATCTCATTGCATACCTGGTATAACCCTGCATATAGTTTCACTTCAACCACGCGTATGGTTTGCTTTCCACTGTAATTTATGACTTGTTTTAACCTTTGCATCATAGCTTCCTTTTGTAGTTTCATAGCTTCTACGCATCATTGCCACCGCATATTAATCCCGATCAGTCAAGTTATTTTCAGGTGCATGTGGTAAGGGTGAGCTTGACCAGCTGTCTTACCCATATTACTTGGCTGTGTTGCTTGAAGCTCTTTGAGCAAAACTTTAAGGCTGACAGCCTCGAGCATACCGGGTTAGTAATTGAACATTATATGACCCCCGATAAGCTAGTTCACCTGGCTGGCAGCCCTGATCTACCACCTGTATTGCCATGCGCTTTGTAAACCCTGAGCATGCCCTGCTAGTCAGGATGCTCATGTGAATACTTCTTTGATCTGTGACCTTGCATGCTAGCCTGTTGAGCCCCCTGAAGCTACAAGTTTGAGCAAACCCTAAGCTTGGCTGTAACCATCGACCCCTGCAATTTGCAATCTTTGTGAAACTTTGTGCATAAACTCTCACTTGTTTGAGCTATCTTTGTGAGTGCACCTTGACCAACTGCACTGTGCCACTGTGCTTTCAGCCGCAAATCATGCATAACCACTGAATGCATGTTTGAGCTGCTAAACCACGAATGGTGCTAATTTGCTTTGATCATATTCTCTTACCAAAGACCACACTTAAGTCTTTGTATCATATTTTTGTGAATTTGTGTTTTTTTTTTTCTTTGTCTTTGTGAATGCACATGCTTAGGTCAAAGATTGGTGTGTTAATTTTGAGTTTTTGTGCTTAGTAATGATAAAATGTATGAGTTTGTCTTTGCCACATGCTTGTTCTTACACTTAGCGTGCATAACTTTGAGTTGCACACAACATGCAACAAGCGAGATCAAAAGCGAGCCAAACCCCAACTCGCAGCCACACAGCTGTTAACTTTGTCACCCTAATTGGGCTCTGTTTCTGCCTTACAGACTTAATCCCATATCCTAGGCTTTGCACAACTTACATTTTGCTAACCACCGACCCTAAGTAAACCCACAAACTCCATGACTGGATCTACTGCACAAACAAAACTTTCAGCCCACACAAGTTCCAATTTCTTTGGTGTAGCATGCAACCTTCATTACATCATGCAGGGTGAAATACACTCTATTCATTTGGGCTTAACAATTTCAAAAAGCAAGCCCAGGTGAACATTCCCAAACAAACCAAATCCCGATAAACCAAAGCCCACATAAACCAAATTGAAACCCACACAAACCAAATTCCCACATAAACCCAAAGCCCATTTTTATGTTATATTTGTAAGAATGTTAATGTTTACGTACATTATCTTTTAGGTTGACCAACAACTCTTTAGATTGTTAGTGTATGATGAATTTTTGTATATAATCCAGTAGGACTTTTTAAAATTTTTCTTTTCTTGAAACGGTTGAGTCTTGTGCATATTTTGTGCTAATCCGATATGATCTCCACCGAATGATTGGATTCTAGCCTTGACTAGTGAAGCTCTCTAATCAGTACTCCGCCCGACATCTACTGTAATCTCTTCCCTTTTCTCTTATCAGCATAGTTCTCGTGGTATGTGACTGTTTAAAATTTTTCTATCTGTGACACATTGAGGACAATGTTTGATTTAGGTTTGGGGGTGCATTTGCATTTAGAGTTTTTAGTCTTTTATTTTACCTTTTATTTTCAAAAAAAAAAAAAAAAAAAAAAAAAAAAAAAAAAATTCAAAAACTTTTTGCAAATAAAAACCTCCAACTTTTAGAGATTTTAGAGTCACTCGCATGCTTCTAGCTATGTTTACATAGAGAATCGACCGAAATAACGAATTTGGAAGTACCGGAGAACACAATCGGGTTCATTAGTTGATTAGAGCGTTAAAGTTGGATTTAACCATCTTAGGAGGGCAAATTAGGTGTTGTTAGATATTCGGTAGTAGAATTGTGATCACCCATAGTGGAGACTACCCAATTTACATCAAGTGAGGCACCAACCTTCAATTTTTTGCAACTTTCTAGAAAAGTTTTTAGAGTGTGTGTCCGTACGTAAATTCCGGGTAGGAATGGTGAGCTACCCAACTTCGCACCAATTTCAGCACTACTTTTGATCTCTTAGTGCTAGTCTTTGTCAATCATGAGGGTGACGTCTAAAGATGAAAACTCCTTCTAAATACCGATTTCTTAGCATCACTCTCTCAATCGGCAAGACCCATAGAAACACATCATCGTCAACAAACGGAGCATCATCAGAATATGGAAAGAAAAATTGATATAGTCCAAGGTTTATGTGCAACAAAGAAAAGAAAATAGAGTTGATAAAGTCCTTTTTCCATGGAGTTAGTTGTTTCATTATTTGTATTTTTATTTTCACTTTTTGTAATGTAAAAAAAAAAAAAAAAAAGATCAAAAATCAAAAATCAAAAAAATATTGTAGTTTATTTTTGCTACCACCATGGTAAAGAAGAATTGAAAAAGAAAAATCCAAACAACAAGGAATTTGAATAGAAAAGTTAAAAATTGTCAAGTTTTGTGAAGTTTAGAAGTTAGTCATCAACATTTGAAGGCCAGAAGGCCAAGATTGAAGACGTTTCTATGGTTCTTATGAGAGAGTGATATTAATTGCCGATCGGGTGAGAAGTGAGTGAGTACTCCCACCCCTTGCTAATGGTTGATTTCCTTTCTTAGAGATCATCGGAAAAGATTCTTTTTGTCCACACTTCGTGAGTCTCCAGATTTTATTTCGGAAGGTTATCCTTCTTACCACAACGTGTGCGAGGATTTCTCTCTTTACTCTGCTGCACACATGAGAGACTAAAAGCGATCTTTTTGAGTGCAATTATCATAAAACCTAATGGTGAGGCGAAGTTGAGACTTATGATCACAATCGAATCAATTCTTTCATATGGTATGGTTACTTCTCGCTCGGCTTAAGGATGAGAATGTGTTCTTTGGTAGTTCTAACTTCTTTACTAGCATGCGAAACTCTATGTCCTCATAGCTTCTTGGATGCTTGAGACTCTTTTACACTCGAAGTTGGAGAAGGTTTTGTGGGTACACCTCTCGTAAACCCTCACGAGACTACAACTCGTCCACTAGGGACACCTAGGGGTTTAAAGGCTTAGTGCATACGCTAAATGCATCGAGAGACTGCGACGGTATAGTTAGGATTTCTTATTTTGTTTCACTTGAGGACAAGTAAAATTCAGGTTTGGGGGTATTTGATGAGTGCCAAATAGTGCATATTTATACACCGTTTTATTGGCATTTTACTCATCTTTTGCGCTTAGAAATCGGATATTATCCCAGTTACGTGTTTTCTTTGTTTTCAAGAATAAATATGTGTATTAATTAATTTTGTGTTTTTAGGTAGTAAATAAAAGCTCGGAGAAATCGAGGAGCCAAAAGAGCGAAGAATCGGAGGCAAACATCTATGGAGCAGATAAGCGAAGCCGCGCGCGAACTAGTTGCAAACCAACAAGCAAGACATGAGCTTGAGCTAGATCTAACCCATGACCGGATCCGAACCCGCTCATCCCGTGCCGTTGAGATCGCATCTAGTTACATCCTACGGTCGTTCCCTCACACACATCGAACCTCGGCTGTACTTGCTCAACAACGAGAATCACAGGTTTATATCCTCGGCCGTTCAGATCTTACCTTTAGATCCTACGCTCGCCGAGACCTTCCTCATCGAGCTTCGATGTCTCACTTCCCACAACGAAATGACCTAACCCTATACCCATCGAGCCATACCCATTTACTCCTCCATCTTCTCTTTCCTCCTCTCCGTCGCTCTCACCTATGCAAACTCTTCTCCTTCCGCAAACCCATCTCCCGACCACCTCCATCTCCCCCGTCACCTCCATAGCCAAACAACCACAGCCGAACCATCCTTCACCTTCTCTAGGGCTTAGCTATCTCTCTCTTAGCTTCTCCATAAACCTAGAAGCTAATTTAGAGATAGATAAGAACTAGGGTTAGGTCACAACAACCCATGCATGGCGTTCTCGAGCCCGCGGGAGCGGAAGACGGTGATTGAGCCGAATAGAGCATGGGTTTGTGTTATTCTCTTGTTTTTAAAATCAATTAGGGTTTGGGACTGTTTTGAGTTGCATGTATAAATAGAAGCCGATAGAGAATGAATTTGGGCACGCTGGATTAGCCAGGGCTTGAGTCATTTAGCTTTAATTTGGTTTAATTTTGTGTATTTTGTTATTCTATCATGTTTTAGTTTAATTTGCTAAGGTTTCATTGAAACCCTAATTTCTGATTATGTTTAAACTCGTTGAATGTTCTTGAGGGCTTAAATTTTTAGATACTTTCAATTCTAGCATCTAACACTCTTCTCTCACAATGCATGCCAATGCCATGGATGCATTGTAGTTAGGTTACACTTGTGTTTAGAAATGCTACAGCTCAATCCTTAGAATCATAGGCTAATTCTCTTGGTGGTTGTGCTTCATTAGACAACCGCACTCTAGGTTAGCAAATTAGCTGGTAATTGAAGGATTACAAGGAGAAACTCCTTAGCTAGGTGATGGAATTGACACACCTCACTTGTCTACCATAGGAACAAGAAACCTCAACTCGATTGAGCACACACTAGGAATTTAGTGGTGGATTTGAAGACTTAGCATACTTTTATCACTTGTCTTTTACCTTAGTTTAGGTTTACTTCATTTCACCTTAGCCGTATCGGCAACAAAACATCTTTGTTACCTTGTCACTACACCATGTCACTCTTGAAGTCAGTTTAGCATAGCCATAGATCATTAAAGCACTCCTCGTCTCTGTGGATCGGCCCGTACTTGCCGCGTCTCCGATAGACGCCGTGCACTTGCGGTTATCACCGTAGGCCATAAATTATACACTTCTCGAGGCCTACCACTCACCGCATTACAAGGCGGCGCGTCACGCATTCAACTCACGAAACCATCATAAACTTGAAAGTATGCTCAAAAGAGTAACGATATTTTTAACGACTTTCTATTAAACTCGTTACCCTGGGTCTCGTTCTATTCCAAATTTTAAATCTTAGGTTCGCGTTAAGTATTGTTTTCCTAAGGCGGGCAAGAGAAGAAACAGTGATGAAATCAAAACCCTTATCTTGTATGGCTGGACTTGCCCTTTACTAGGAAATTAAAACACCCGTATTCCGGTTCCTCGACATATATGCAAACGAAGAATACGGTAACCCGCGCGGGGGATTCGCGAGTGTTTCGACAAACTTACCTCCGTTCCGACGGATGAACTGACATAGTCGACTCGGGCCACGACTCCTATGTCATGTACGAACCCAAGGCCGAGGCGATTTCGTAATCGTAGTCCTTCTCTGACACAACAGTTTATATTTATACTACCCTTAGTAGGGTTTAAAAATAAAAGAATGTCCAAATGTCCAAGTCCAAAGTCCAAAAAGTAAAAGTGCAAAAGAAAAGGAAAATCTAAAAAAAAAAAAATATCCAAAAAGATAAAAATGCCTCTCTTATTTATTTTTTTCTCTCATTTTTATCAAATAAAAGAAAAAAATCTTCTTCTTTTGCTCCTTTCGCCTTGCCTTTTACTCCCAGTCTTTAAAGTATTCACCAAAAGTTTTGGCAAAATTTTCTTTCGCTTCAAATTCCAAATTACTCGTAAGGAAAAGACAAAAACCCAAAAACGTAAAGAAAAACAAATAAAAACCTAAAAAAGAAAAAAAAATCTAAAAAAACTCTAGCCTAAAGACAAGTCCGCGTCGGCGGCGCCAAAAATTGATAGTTATTTTCAATGTTGTTATAGTGAAAGGTTCGTTGAGACTTGTGAAAGCAGATTTTTATTCTTAATTTTTAAAGCAAAAATATAACAAACTCAAAATACAAGATGTTGTGAAAATTATGGAGAGGATGGAGCTAGGTTTCACCATTCATCATTACTTATGTGGTTTTAAATTAATTTATATCATGCAATTTAAACAATTGATTTGATTCTAAAGTATTGCCAAAATTGGATTACCAAAATATCAAATGTTAGTCGCAAGCATAACGCATCAAGAGTCTAAAACTAAGCATGCATCATCAAGAGAAAACACATTTGATTAATAAAAATCATTTAATTCATTTTTATCAATGCAATTAATCATATAAAAATATTGCATAAATTAATAAAGTAAATGTTACCACATAATTCTTGAAAGAATGGCTTCCTCCGTCGCCCGAGGAGGATGGGTTTAGCTCAACATGTTGGAAACACGCTCAAAAATTGATTTCATTGCTCAAAAATGGTTCACAAATGATGAAATGGGAGAAAATAATTAAAACCGGCTGTTTGCAACGCTTATAATGTTGCAAACACTGTTACTGCAGAACGATAATGATGAACTGTTGCTGTTTTTTGTAGCTCTGCGACCCACGCCCGGCGATCGTTATCCCGTTGAAGAACGACGGTCTTTGGTTGTCATTCTTCGTGTTCTTGGTGCAACGTGAAAACAATTCTCGCAACTCGATCAATCCTCACTGTTGTGCTCCAAAACCTCCCAAACTCTCCGTCCCTTCTTTCTGTGATCCCAGCAGCCTATTTATACTCCTCAGACTCATTTAATCACGCCATAATTCTCAATATTCTTCATTGAACTCGGGCAGTAAAGAAAATATTCTGGGAATATTTTCTTCCCCGATTTAACTTCTTACATTTCTACTGGCTACAAAATCTCCTTATTTATATTTGTCAAGGTCAAAGTGTTGCTCGAGTCATCATACATGGCGAGAACACGTTTAAATTCTCCAAAACTCATGCAATCCCGTGAACTGGTCCTCTCATGCACGTGCTGCCTGTTTTCTTCTCACGGATTTTCAGCCAAATTTGATCTACCAAAACACTTGTAATAGCTTTGTATATGTCCCAGGAACAATCCCATAAATTTTCAGCCATTTAGTCTCCCTATAACACCTCCGAATTCTTGATTGAAATTTGACAGTGACAAACTTTATTTTCCCGCCAAATTTGAAAATTTGAATTTGAGAAGAAAGTCACCACTTATCTAGTGGTCGTCCCTTATCCGTTGCTGAGTCCAATAACACATATCCTCAGGGGTGCCTTAATCAACTTTTTAGAGCCAAAAATGTTTATTTTCCAAAAATACCTATAAACACATAAAACACCATAATAAGTACAAAATCGAGTACCAACAATACAGAAAATTGAGGACAACTTTCACAAAAATGTGTCTATCAAGCTTATATTAGTTGAAGTGGAAATCCAAGTTCTGGTCCACATGATTTTCTTGCTAAATTTCTATAGTTATTTTCCTCATGGTGTAGTGGTTAACATTTGTTATAATAATATATGGAACAGTGGGGACTCATCATGCTTGTAGGTGCTTTCATTTATTTGATTGTGTTTATTACATTACAACATCACATAGTTGGAGCTATAGTCGCCGTGGTAAGTTTTGTTGTTGTTTTTTTTGTCTGTGTTAACAACTATTACTTATTGTTCTTTTCGAGATTAAATAGTTAACTAGTTTTCAACAAATTTTACTATACGTATTGACCCCATTAGTCTTCACGCTCTAGTTTTACGCATTTCACTGAGATTTCCATCGTGTTTTACTTCAGACTTTAAATGATATAACTCTTTTCCAATCATTATTGAAAAAGCGGGGTCCTAACAACGTCACCCAATATTTCGCTTAGCAATCTGAATGGACTAACTCCAATATACGTTTAAGAGAATCAACTAGACAGTCATACTCAATCTTAATAAAAAGTATATCAAAGAGTTATATCTCAATTTCTCAATTCAATCCGCAATCAAACAAATAAGGATTTGTGAGCCTAATTGAATATAATAGAAATAACTTGAACAATACCAAAGACCAATTTTCGTTTATTTACCCTTCTGACAGGCACCACATACACCATCAATCTTTGCATTAATTTTGGGAACTCCTCTAACAAGTTCTTTATTAATGATCTTAGTTAGAAGACGATAATTGATGTGACCAAAACGCTCATGCCAAAGATGTGTAGATTCCACCTTAGTCAAATTGCACATGACTACTAAACCGAGTATCGAAGATAAATGATTATTTTTACCACGAGTTCACCCTTAAAATTACTTTCCAAGTTTTGTCTACAATGTCACATCCATTTGCATTGAAGACAACTCTATGGCCTTTGTCATGATTTGACTAATAGAAAGAAGGTTTGCGATCATACCTTTAACGTATACTACATCATGGATTTCAAGAATTAATGCCGGGAAGTTTGATCGTCCCCTTCTTGCTAATGTAGCAACACCTCTCATCTCCGAATGTTACCGGACCTCCTTCAAAGTCGCTTGAAGTTACAAACCACGAGAGATCACCAGTCATATGTCGGCTACATCCACTGTCAAGAAACCATTGAAAGGGCGATGTTGATTTTAAAGCAAAAGCTCCCATAATAACATTACTATCCCGTTTAGGATTTCTTGTTAGTTGTGTACATCTTTTTAGATAAGTAAACAGTTGTTCAGCTTTCTTACGAAGATTACTCACAACCTTTAAACTTTTCCGGAAAGATATACATGTATGTTGAAAGTGATTGTTAGAGTCACATAACATACATGGACCAACATCTTTAATCTTGTTTGAGTAGTTCTCGGTCCCCATCAGTTTCATAAAACCTAAACCTAGTTTATCACCTGACTTGCGACCATTGTTCAAAGAAGAATTAAAGGAGTTATTCAAATCCATTGAAGGAATTTTTACAAACTTCAAATCCTTATACATTGCAGTTTTGCAACAAGATCGGAAGTTGATCCGAATTTGTTCGTCCAACTTTTTCCGAGAATAACAAGTTTTTCAACTTTCTCTAAGATCGGAATTCAATCCTGGTGAAGCGTTTATAGAGACTTTATTGTCCATAGAGTCAGATCTCTACAAACACAGACTTATGGGGTCTTAAAAATGTTTGCGAGCTCTGATACCAATTGAAAAAGCGAGAGTCTAACAACCTCACCCAATATTTCTCTTAGAAATCTGTATGTACTAACTCGAATATACTTTCAAGAGAATCAACTAGATAGATCGAGACTCAATCTTAATAAAAAGTTATCAGGAGTTATATCTCAATTTATCAATTCAATCCGCAATCAAACAAATAAGGATTTGCAAGCCTGATTGAGTATAAGAACGGTACCAAGGCCGGTGTTCAAGGATCAATCAATTTCAATCAAAAAACCAAAGTTGGATTTACCAATTGATCGATTCAACGCACAACTGTGATATTTCAATTATATAACCAAATATAATGCGAGAAAAGAAATAACACAGAAACCAGGAAACCACAAATGCATAAAACCCCGGGACCTAGTCCAGATTTGAACACCACATTATATTAAGTCTCTACAGACACTAGCCTACTACCATGCTAACTTCGATCTGGAATGTAGTTGAGCCCTAACCAATCTCACCCTGATCAAGGTACAGTCGTGTTCCTTATGTCTCTGATCCCAGCAGGATACTACGCACTTGATTCCCTTAGCTGATCTCACCCACAACTAAGAGTTTCTACGACCCAAAGTCGGAGACTTGATAAACAAATATGTATCACACAGAAAAGTCTATTGAATAGATAAATTTGTCTCCCACAGATATACCTACGAGTTTTTGTTCCGTATTTTTATAAATCAAGGTGAATAGGAAACAATTGATAACCCGGACATATATTCCCGAAGAAAAGCCTAGTATTATCAATCACCTCACAATAATCTTAATCGATTAACGAAACAAGATATTGTGGAATCACAAACGATGAGACGAAGGTATTTGTGACTACTTTTCTATCTTGCATATCCGATATATAAATCTCAATCCAATCTTACGGTTGTACTCAATCACGATAGAAGACAACAAGATCAGATCACGCAACTACAGATAAATTAGTTGGGTCTGGCTTCACAATCCCAATGAAGTCGTTAAGTCATTAACCTACATGGTTTTCGTGAAAATCCTAAGGTTAAAGGAGAATTGACTCTAGTTATGCAACTAGTATCATACAAGTGGTATGGGATTAGGCTTCCCGGTTGCTAGAGTTCTCCTTCATATAAATTTAAAATCAGGGTGTTTGTAGGTGAAAATGGTTTTAATTTGATTTCGGTAATTGCGGGTGTGCGGGTGAGAAACAATTTAAACCCTAAACAATGTCTTTGCAAAGGGAGTACTTTAGATTCGAGAGATCAATGCACAAGTCGGCCTAAACCAAGAAATGGCCGTTCCAGGACTTGCTTCGGTCCAAAGTGGAGGAGAATGGGTTGGTTTTGGGGAGGAAGCAAGGAAAGTGGTGAGACCGAGAATAGTTGATTCTAGAAGAGTAGTTGGGTTACTATGACTTGTTATCGAGAAAAGTGAGAGAGCTAACAAGGTGAGCTAGCAAGTAAGTATTTACGAGTGTTGTATCTCCGTATGAACTTGTTGTTCAATGGAAATAGGTAAGACCTATTTATACAAGTCGGAGTAAAAAATTACACTGGTCTCATTAAGTATTGGGGAAGTAAATGGGAGGAGGTGGTAACCGTATGCATGGAATTTATGTTCCATAAAGTGGTTAACGCATGAAACTGGTTTTCATGAAGCGCTAACGTTATGGAATTGATGTCCCATAAAGTTGTTAACGCATGTGCTTTATGTCCCATGAGCGTTTCACACATAACTTCCCGTATTTACTAACCGCCTCACCCTTATGACACTTCCTTATGACGGGCGTAGTGTACGCACGCATGCTGTAAACCGCCAAACCATTACCCAAGAGGATCCCCGGTTTGTGTTGATGTCTCGAATGTTTTGGAAAACATGTAGCACGTTGTTGTGGCTTGGAAAGTCAAGCTCGAGAAACTTGCCAGCCTGGTGACCTTCGACGGTCGAGATTTTGCATCTTGAGAGGAGGGGCAACCGTTGATCGTTGCACGCCTTTGTTTTGGTAGCTACGTAGTGAGGGCCAACGTGGTGGCGCGGCTAGGTTGGCATGCATGCCGTTGGCATGGCAAAGGTTTGGCATGGCCAAACTTAGGTTTTCGGTTGATTGTTGCCAAAAGGTTACCATGTGGCGTGGCTAGGTTGGCATGTCAGGTAACCAAACTGGATGGCTAGGATTTTCTCCTTGGATTGAAGGGCAACCGTTGATTGTTGCACGCCTTCGTTTTGGTGGCCGCGTAGGGAAGGCCAACAGGGTGGCGCGGCTAGGGTGTGGTTAGGCTTGGCATGTGGGGCCAAGGGTTCGCCTTGGGGCGTGGCTAGCTTTGGCTAGGTGCGATTTTGGCTTGGCATGTGGGGCCAAGGGTTTGCCATGGGCGTATGGCGTGGCTAGGGCCAAGGCAAGGGCGTTTGGCTTGGCATGATGTGACTAACATGGCTAGGGCCAAGGCAAAGTGTGTTTGGCATGGCGCGGCTAGCTTGGATAGGTTTGGTTTGGCTTGGCATGTGGGGCCAAGGGTTTGCCATGGGCGTATGGCGTGGCTAGGGGCCAAGGCAAGGGCGTTTGGCTTGGCATGATGTGACTAGGCATGGATTAGGGCCAAGGCAAAGTTTGCGTTTGGCATGGCGTGGGTAGCTTGGCTAGGTTTGGTTTGGCTTGGCATGTGGGGCCAAGGGTTTGCCAGAGGCGCATGGCGTGACTAGCTTGGGCTAGGTGCGGTTTTGGCTTGGCATGTGGGGCCAAGGGTTTGCCATAGGCGCATGGCGTGACTAGCTTGGGCTAGGTGCGGTTTTGGCTTGGCATGTGGGGCCAAGGGTTTGCCATAGGCGCATGGCGTGGCTAGCTTGGGCTAGGTGCGTGACCAAGCTAGGGTTTTGGGGCAAAGGTCGTTTGGTAACCTTAGACGGCCAGGATTTTCTCCTAGGATTGAAGGGCAACCGTTGATTGTTGCACGCCTTTCGTTTTGATAGCCGCGTAGTGAAGGCCAGTATGGTGGCGCGGCATGGGGCCATGGCGAGGTGCGTTTGGCATGGCGCGATCGGTGTGGGTGGCATGATTTTCCATTGGCACGGAGGCGGCTAGCGGCTAGTTGGCATGCCTTGGCGTGCATGTTGGCGATCGTGTGGGCATAGCAGAGTGCGGATAGCATGGTTGGCATGCTTTGCATGATTTTCCATTGGCACGAGAAGGTGTGGCTAGCATGGTTGGCATGCTTTGGCGCGGGCGACATGATCGGTGTGGTGGCATGATTTTCCATTGGCATTAGCATGGTTGGCATGCTTTGGCGCGGTCGGTGTGGGCTGGCATGATTTGCCATTGGCATTGAGGTGCGGCTAGCATGGTTGGCATGCTTTGGCGCGGTCGGTGTGGCTGGCATGATTTGCCATTGGCACGGTGCGGCTAGCATGGTTGGCATGCTTTGGCGCGGTCGGTGTGGCTGGCATGATTTGCCATTGGCACAAGGTGCGGCTAGCATGGTTGGCATGCTTTTGGCGTGGTCGGTGTGGCTGGCATGATTTGCCATTGGCACGGAGGTGCGGCTAGCATGGTTGGCATGCTTTGGCGTGGTCTGTGTGGGCGGCATGATTTGCCATTGGCACGGAGGTGCGGCTAGCATGGTTGGCATGCTTTGGCGCGGTCGGTGTGGGCGGCATGATTTGCCATTGGCACGGAGGTGCGGCTAGCATGGTTGGCATGCTTTGGCGCGGTCGGTGTGGTGGCATGATTTGCCATTGGCACACGTGGGAATTAGGGTTTGGCTTGTCGTAACCCTAATTTGAAAAAGATACCCGATAATTATTTAGGGACACATTAAAGGTTTGATAAATGTGCCTAGTAAATGCTTGTTACTTTAAATGTTGTGACATCACTGTCTGCTAGGGTTTAGTGTTTTACGATTTTAACCTAAGCTAAAAACCACCATCAACATTAAGTCCCAGCTTGCTCGGAACAGTGCCTTGTTGCGAGGTAAGCATATGATGGTGACAGACACAAGGGGAATCGAGGTGTAAATCATTGCAAAGATGGTCGGGAGAATCCGACTAACCTTTTTGAGTGGTAAAGAGAGTTTTGGCTTCCGTGTTGGCGGCCTGCGTAAGTTGTGCTGGGAATGCATACCATGGAGTGGTGAGATGAAAGTTACCTTGGTGCAGTGGTCGTACATCTCCAAGGCAAAGGGGCGCGGTCTTGGAAGGCGACGCAAGTGGACGGCTTGGCTCGAGGGGCCAAGAGGTGGCGTGGTCTTGGTAGGGGCAAACGTGCGTGGATGATAGGGTCGCGATAGTGGAGCGGGCGGCTTGGCATAGTGTGGCCTTGGCAAGGCAGGAGGCGTACACGGACGGCTAGGCGTGGTGGGGCGCGGCAATGGGCGAATGGCTTGGCGGGCGCGGCAATGGCATGGTGGGACGTGCAAGGGCGGCTAGGCGTGGTGGGGCCGCGGTGATGGAGCGAGGGCTTGGGGGCGGGGCGTGGCTATGGCATACATGGGTGGTGGGGTCGTGGTATGGCGTGAGTGGTCTTGGACGTGGAAATTGGTCTTTGCGGGACCGGTTTCCTCTTTTCCTTCCTTGGCTCAAAATGGAGATCCTCTCCTTGTTCAAACTCCCAAGTATCACACCTATAAAAGGATTGTCGGCCTCTCCCTTTGATTCACGTCTTCATTATTCTCTTTTTTTTTTTTTTTTTTGCTTGGTAGCGGTGAAGCGGACGAGCGGATTAGGTACGTCTTCCGGTACTTCTTCTTTGTCTTGCTTCCCTTTTGTTTTCTTGTGTTGGTGAAACCCTAGTTGTAGGCGTACCTTTTTATGACCTTGTAGAACATGTTGGTGTGAATCCTAGCCACAGGTATGTCTTGCATGCGCTCATAGTAGTACTTAGGCATGAATACCATAGTAATGTTGACCGCCTCAACTCGTTGTGTAAGGTAAGCACGCGATAGTAATTTGCCATCCCTTTCCCACGAAAACCTAGTTTTGGGGTTTACTCCTTGTTTTGGTGTGGCCATGGGCATGGTTCCCTGGTGGGTCACTCCTCCTCGGTTGGACAAGAATTCTATCCGCGAGAGTGCGGCCTTGAAACAAAGCGGCTTGCGTCTTGGGTGAAAATAATTTTTTTGTGCTTTCCGTAATAATCTCTCTTCGTATTGTTCCGTTGTAGTTGCTTGGAAAGCGGAAGTACTTTGAGAGAATCTTTATTATGATGTCGCTTGAGAAAAATTCTGCCATATCGAAGGATGTTGGTAACTCCAAGCCAAACGTGGCTGATGAATTCTTCACGATAGTCTCTGCCAGGAGAAGTCCACTTAAGCATGCGCCACTGCTTCTGACCGGTTCGGAGAGTGAGGGAGGGGACCGGTCGGTTCCTCCCGGAAATGTAATACGGTTTTGCCTTCAGAGGAAAGAGTATTCCGCCTCTCTTATTGATTTCAAAATCCCGGTGAGTCCACTGCGTTCGTTTGATAAATGGGTGCACTTTATGATAAGTCAAGAGTGCGTAAGAGCTAATTTGACCAAGGCGCAAATCATTGATGATGTCGCAGCCTCTGCATCACTTCAAATTAGGAAAGACATCCGAGCTTGGTTGCTTTCATCTCCCGGGTGGTGTCCGGATACTCATACGGCCATATGTAGGTGGGGAGAAGCTGACCATATCCTTAGAAAGTGTGGCTATCTGCTGCTGAATCTTCCCATGACGAAAACCTTAAAACCAAGTTGTCGATGATGAGGAAAAAATGTCTCATGCCCTGGTTGCGAAGTCGAAAGGGTTTGTCCGAAAGGAGAGAGAAGAGATGAAGTGTTTCTATGCACAGTGGATGTCTCAATGGTTTCCCGATGGTGGCACTTTGGATCAGAAGAATAGTACACTCCACGTCGCGGCATTCTTGGCTCTCTGGTTATCCCGTGATATTTTCGATGATGGCTCTGGTAAGAAGGAGATAAGGCTGGAACTCATCAATTTTGCTATAAGATTGGCGAAATGAGTCGTTCTCCCCATTGGCGGCTTGTTTCTCGGTTCTCTGTACACACACTTGGATCATTTGGCTATGGACATGCGTGCTTCAAACGGTTACATGAAAGTGGATTCGTATGTTCATGTTGCTTTTCTCCAGCGTGGCTATGGGAGCATTTTGAAAGATATGCTCCTAAACCGTTGGTTTCACTTCCCTCTTCTTGGGGTAGTTCGAGAATACTTATTTGGTCGAATAGGCGCCCAAGAGGCTGCTCAAACATGGCTGATTTCCTTGATAACTCGTGCGCCGCTAATTTTCGTCCATGGGCCCAGTGTATACATCCATAGCCCAGGTTAATACTTTTGCTTCTGCTCCAAACATGTCTTTGCTTTCTGATGGAGGGAATGCGGCGTCGGTGAGATTGTATTCATGCGAAGTTGCACGTCTGGATATATACCGTCTTTCTTTCGAGGATCGTGTCAGGCAGTCTCTTATAATATTGAGCGAGCAGCTCGGCATATGGGTTTCGACCAAGGGGTCCCTCTCGTTCGTCAGCTGGCAGCTCCAGAGGATCCATTATCGGACGTTCTTGATGCTAGTGTTCTTGCGCCGGGCAGAAGTCTCCCTTTCTTGCTTTCGGAACGAAATCCGTCGACTACCTCCAAGTATAACGCATTCTTGCAGAGTGAATTTCTCGTCATCCGAGGAATTTGTGAAAGCCGTAGTGGAGAACACTCGTGGTAGGCCTTAGCCTAGATTTTAGCAAAACATCCGTTGTTGATGGATACTTCTTTAACCAAAAGGAAATCCGTCGGTGCTGGACGTGGACAGTCCCCAAGTGAAGGAGCGAAGGTCTAAGAATCGTGCGGCGGTTTCGAGTCGGATTCCACGCTCTCTCCGGCTTTTAGTTCATCCAACATGAGGGTACGTGTGATTTCTTTCTTGACTTGGGCTGGATTACGTATATCCTTGTTTCTTTTCTGAGAACGTGTCCTTGTATCTCGTCCAGGGTTTCAGCAGCACGAACGCCTTTGCCAAACTTGCAAGTAGTCAGAAAGCATCGTTTTTCGAGACAGATAGTGGGGTGCCGAGCTCATCCATGGTGATGGGGATTAGAAAGGATGAAAGTCCAGTCCAGGCGATGGCAAGAGTAGTTCTTAGATAACGATCTTTGAATCTTCGTCTAGTCGATCTGAAAACTGAATCGGTGAGTCCCCTCCATGTTTTCTTCTTTCCCCTTTTTTTCTTTCTTTGCGGTAAAACTAAATTTTGATTTTTAGGAGGAAACCGTTCATGGGGATGATCTTGAAGTGGAAGACCACCGGAGTAAAGACGTAGCCTACTTTCCCACTTTGCGGAAACTATGCCGGCTAGCGACTTGGACATGGAGATTCATCGTCTCGAGGTCTTGCCGTGACTCGGGTGGAGGAGAGCACTTCGGGGGTGAAATCGTAGTTAGGGATCTCCTTCGATTCTTTGATTGATTGCGGGTGCCACCTTCAATCCTCCGTATCTGGCCCCTTTCCCGGTCATGTGTTGATTGGTGGATTTAGCGTGCCACTAAACATGCGACATTGTACACCAAGATTTGGGAAAGCTATGGTCACATTGCCACGACTAAGAAGATCACTAGTCGACATGCGTTGGTCAAGCGTGTGGAGGAAGCCTTGTCTTGATTGATGAGATGTGCAACGTGGTTGGTCATACAATTTACGAGGATGTAATCTCGAGTGGAAGTTCCATCGTGACATGTGCGTGGGCTTCGAATTCAACATTCCTTGGTTCGTTGAAGGTCTCTCGATGTTGAAAGGTCGTTGGCCGGAGTAGTTGAAGGTCCTTAGTGGACATGATGAAGAAGCGGGAAGCGGAATTCAGAAGTTGTGCGGGGAAGCTAAAACTTAAGAGGCGGCTCTCAAAAGCACGAGGAGGCCTTTGCCAAAAGGAGCAAGCCGTGTTGGAAAACTTCCCTTGAATATATATCTGTCTTACGGACCTCTTATCTTTAGGTTTTTTTTTTTTTTTGAAAGGCAAATGAGACTCCTGGTTTTGGTTTTGATTTTCTCTCGGGTTAATAGATAAATGCTACCTTGACGGTTTTGGATTATATATTTTTTTTTGAATGAAATGTTTAGAATTGAATTGTCTTTGGCTATGAATGAAAGTGACACGGAACATCCCGGGAAAACCATGGAACCGTGTGTTGGTAGATGACATGGGATGAAACATGGCTATAGGTTTTATCGAGAACTTGAAAAAGCAAACCACGTATTTTTGTCTAGATATAAGACTTACTCGGTTTCTCGGGTCTTGATGAGAATAAACTTTCCGGGTGTAGGACCAAGTTTTTTTTTTTTTGAGAAACATGGTCATGGGAAGTCCCAGTCTTAGAGTCGTTCTTGAGTTGTCTAATAAGCTGCGCCGTTAATCCACAGGCGGATCGTTTTGCTTCCGCCTGCGAGAAGTCCCCAGTCATCCCTTGTCGTGTCATGATTGATAATCCAGACCGTCGAGTAAGCGAGTCGGGTGGATCGCCTTCCTCTACCATCTTGGCGTCCAGGTCGAAGAATGAGATCGTTGGTTGAAAATTGACATTGTAACAGAAAGATCAAACCTCCGTTGTGGTCGCCAATTGTTTGTAGGTGAAAATGGTTTCTGCTGATTTCGGTAATTGCGGGTGTGCGGTGAGAAACAATTTAAACCCTAAACAATGTCTGCAAGGGAGTACTTTAGATTCGAGAGATCAATGTACAAGTCCGGCCTAAACCAAGAAATGGCCGTTCCCGGACTTGCTTCGGTCACAAAGTGGAGGAGAATGGGTTGGTTTTGGGGAGGAAGCAAGGAAAGTGGTGAGACCCGAGAATAGTTGATTACGGAAGAGTAGTTGGGTTACTACGACTTGTTATCGAGAAAAGTGAGAGAGCTAACAAGGTGAGCTAGCAAGTAAGTATTTAAGGTGTTGTATCTCCCGTATGAACTTGTTGTTCAATGGAAATAGGTAAGACCTATTTATACAAGTCGGAGTAAAAACGTACCCTGGTCTCATTAAGGAGTGGGGAAGTAAATGGGAGGAGGTGGTAACCGTATGCATGGAATTGATGTTCCATAAAGTGGTTAACGCATGAAACTGGTTTTCATGAAGCTGCTAACGTTATGGAATTGATGTCCCATAAAGTTGTTAACGCATGTGCTTTATGTCCCATGAACGTTTCACACATAACTTCCCGTATTTACTAACCGCCTCACCCTTATGACACTTCCTTATGACGGGCGTAGTGTACGCCGCACGTTGTAAACCGCCAAACCAATACCCAAAGAGGATCCCCGGTTTGTGTTGATGTCTCGAATGTTTTGGAAAACATGTAGCACGTTGTTGTGGCTTGGCAAGTCAAGCTCGGGGAAACTTGCCCCGGCTGGTGACCTTCGATGGTCGAGATTTTGCATCTTGAGAGGAGGGGATTTGCGCCGTTGATCGTTGCGCGGCTAGGTTGGCCTTGGCGTTTTTGGTAGCTGCGTAGTGAGGGCCATCGTGGTGGCGCGGCTAGGTTTTGGCATGTCGTTGGCATGGCAAGGTTTGGCGTGGCCAAACTTAGGTTTTCGGGCCAAAGGTTACCATGTGTCGTCGGTAACCTTGGATGGCTAGGATTTGCTCTTGGGATTGAAGGGCAGCCGTTGATTGTTGCACGCCTTCGTTTTGGTGGCCGCGTAGTGAAGGCCAACATGGTGGCGCGGCTAGGGTGTGGTTGGCATGGCTTGGCATGCATGGCCAAGGGTTCGCCTTGGGTGTGGCTAACTTTGGCTAAGTGCGATTTTGGCTTGGCATGTGGGCCAAGGGTTTGCCATGGGCGCATGGCGTGGCTAGGGCCAAGGCAAGGGCGTTTGGCTTGGCATGATGTGACTAACATGGCTAGGGCCAAGGCAAAGTGCGTTTGGCATGGCGCGGCTAGCTTGGCTAGGTTTGGTTTGGCTTGGCATGTAGGGCCAAGGGTTTGCCATGGGCGTATGGGCGTGGCTAGGGCCAAGGCAAGGGCGTTTGGCTTTTGGCTTGATGTGACTAGCATGGCTAGGGCCAAGGCAAAGTGCGTTTGGCATGGCGGCGGCTAGCTTGGCTAGGTTTGGTTTGGCTTGGCATGTGGGACCAAGGGTTTGCCTTGCATGGCGTGGCTAGCTTTGGCTAGGTGCGGTTTTGGCTTGGCATGTGGGGCCAAGGGTTTGCCATAGGCGCATGGCGTGACTAGCTTGGGCTAGGTGCGGTTTTGGCTTGACATGTGGGGCCAAGGGTTTGCCATAGGCGCATGGCGTGGCTAGCTTGGGCTAGGTGCGTGACCAAGCTAGGGTTTTGGGGCAAAGGTCGTTTGGTAACCTTAGGCGGCCGGGATTTGCTCCATGGGATTGAAGGGCAACCGTTGATTGTTGCTTGGCGCCGTTTTGATAGCCGCGTAGTGAAGGCCGGTATGGTGGCGCGGCATGGGGCCATGGCGAGGTGCGTTTGGCATGGCGCGATAGGTGTGGCTGGCATGATTTTCCATTGGCACGGAGGTGCGGCTAGCATGGTGGCATGCTTTGGCATGATCGGTGTGGGCTGGCATGATTTGCCATTGGCACGAGAGGTGCGGCTAGCATGGTTGGCATGCTTTTGGCGCGATCGGTGTGGCTGGCATGATTTTCCATTGGCGGCATGGATGTGCGGCTAGCATGGTTGGCATGCTTTGGCGCGTGTGGTGTGGATTTTCCAATGGCATGATTTGCCATTGGCACGAGAGGTGATTTCCATTGGCTAGCATGGTTGGCATGCTTTGGCGCGGTCGGTGTGGCTGGCATGATTTTCCATTGGCACGAGAGGTGCGGCTAGCATGGTTGGCATGCTTTGGCATGGTCGGTGTGGCTGGCATGATTTTCCATTGGCACAGAGGTGCGGCTAGCATGGTTGGCATGCTTTGGCGCGGTCGGTGTGGTGGCATGATTTGCCATTGGCACACGTGGGAATTAGGGTTTGGCTTGTCGTAACCCTAATTTGAAAAAGATACCCAGTAATTATTTAGGGACACATTAAAGGTTTCAGTAAATGTGCCTAGTAAATGCTTGTTACTTTAAATGTTGTGACATCACTGCATTTGCTAGGGTTTAGTGTTTCTACGATTTTAACCTAAGCTAAAAACCACCATCAACACCTTCATATAGATTTCAAATCACGGTTTGCAATCTAAGTTACCTTGGTAACAACGCATTCAATATTCACCATTAGATGAAACCTGATTAGAAGCTAATATCTTTCAACCGTTAGATCGAACTTAGCTTTTTATACACAAATGAAATGTACCTTCATTTAGGTTTGAGTAATGTACCTAAACGTGTACACTTAGTCGGTTCAACAATAGTTAACCAGTAATTAGCCATACGAGCACTTTCATATTAACCTTATTCATCTTTACCTTAACTAGTTCAAATGACTCAAATGAACTAGTTTGAGAGTTATTCAACATACATGATCTGGGAAATTAGGATTTTCAAAACCCTTAGGTTGAAATGACATAGACTTCTTCCTTTAAATCTCCGTTTAGGAACAAGTATATTATGTCCATTTGAAACATCTTAACCTTAATAAAACAACCATGAGCTAATAACAACCTGATAGACGCATTTATGTGTCTATTTTAGTCTCAATTCTCTGTAATGTTAGTACTCGATTTTGCGCTTATTTTGGTATTTTATGTCTTTGTAGGTGTTTTTGGAGAAATAAGCTTTTGCGGGAAAATTGGCTCGAAAAAGTGGTATTTGCGCTCGTGAGAGAAAATTACTATTCAGACCCCACATTTGGATAAGGGCACATCAATTACTAAGGGCGACCACTTGCTATTCGCACCCGGAAATGGATAAGGGCACTCATCTTCTCAAATTCAAATATGAGATTTGGCGGGAAAAATTGCTACTGATGAAGAACAGTTTAGGGTTCGAGTTTTCGGGGACTTAGAAGAGATTCAATGGCGGGATTGTGTTGGCATGGATCTGTTGGAGCAAAGCAGACTGGTATAAGTGTTACAATCGATCAAATTGGACTGGATATCGAGTTTTGTGATGAAACAAAGGGAAACCAATTGTCTCACCGACGTAAACTTTTGAGCGGATTTTGGAAGTGTTTTCTCGAGATTCAATCTCGGAAATCATTTGCGTTGGGCTGTTTTGACTTAACGGGGTTGGTAGGTCCACTAGCTTGGATTAACTTGGGACAAATCTTTCGTTTGAACAAAACGAGAGGACGAGTTATTCTCGGCTAGTTTCTTTATTTTGGAAGTTAGGCGATGTTAAGGAAGGTTGTATGCTTTGTATTCGTATCTATCTTATTTTGGGAAGTCTACAACTCACAAAATGGTGCAGAGAAGCTTGGAAGGGAAAAAAAAATCCCGAGACTTGAGATAAAAGGAAGTTATTCTCGGTATTTTCTTAGGGGTATTGTATATATACGAGTGTTGAGGTCCATAGAAAAGGGGTCGAGACTTTGGGGAAAGCTTGGGGTGAAGGAAGAAGCCGCAGAACCGGAGCAGAGAAGTGCAGGCGAGTTGCAGAAAGCACAGGCGAGGAAGAAGAAGACAGAACCGTCACCTTTTCTTTCAAAACTGTAACTATTTTCCAACAATTACTTATGTTAGGCTTTCTTGTGTAACAGTATTCTCTGTAACAATGAGTTGTAACAATTATATCAGTGACAAACCCGCTGCTTTATTAGTTCTCTGTTGTTTTTCACCCTTTTGAGCTATGAACACCTATTTTGAGCACGTGAATAACATGAGGAGCTAAACCCCTTAGCTGAGGCAACGGAGGAAGCCATTGTTCCATGAAAAGTGGTATATTTCTATTTTAATTAATTTTTGTAATTTCTTTTATGATTATTTGCATGGAACTAATATTGGAAACTGATTTTTATTGAATGATTGTGATTCGTTTTGATGGAGCATGCTTAGTTTAAGACTTTTGATGTTTCATGCTTGTGTTTACAATTGTTACTTCGAAAATCTACTAGAGGCAATAAATTAGAATCACTTCAAACGCAGAGAATTGCATGAATATTGATTAGATTGAATCACTTAATTGGTCAATGGTGGAATCCTGAGTCTCGCTGCTTTTTAAAATCTTGATAACAACTTTGATTGAGTTTTCTATTTTACTTTGAGTCTAAAACGAATCTTTACAAGTCTGAGTGAACGATACTTTTCTTACCACTTTCTACAACAATTTAAAATCACATCAATTTTTGGCGCGGCCGACGCGGACTTGTATTTAGATTTGTTTTAGGTTTATTTTTATTTTATTTTTTTGTTCTCTTTTACGCCTTTGGTATTTTTTGATTCTTTTCAGATTTGGAGCGAAGCTACAAGGATAGAAAAAGTGTTATAGAAGGAAAGCATGTAAGAAGGAAAGAAAAGAGGAGTCAAGGAGTGAAGAAGATTTTGTATATAGTTGTTTTATTTATTTTTATTTTTGAAACTGTATTAGGGTTTGCTTTGTTGTAATTTTCTTTTATTTTTGGACTTTTTGGACTTTATTTTTGGACTTGGACATTATTTTTGAAACCATAAGGAAGGGTTAAAAATTAAATATAAACATTTGCGAGGGGAAGGACGAGCGATTCACGATCTTGTCTTGGCCCCTCGGGTTCGTACTGACATTGGAGTCGGTGGGCTGAGTCAACTTCAACGGTTCGTCGCCCGTCCAGTACGGGAGGTAAGACTCTATCCACCCATGAATCCCCTGTCAGTCGGTTTTATTTGACAAAACAACCCGTGCAAAAATAGAATGTCGAACTGCTATTACAACAGCCAATACAATGACTATCCGAATGAGTTTCAAAATGGACATTACAACTTTGACCATATAGTGTGAATAGTGGTTGGGAACATCCGACTTTTCAAGGTTATGGCTCATACCATGGTGATCCTAATTACTATCCACACATGCACCGATCACACGAGCAAGAAAATAAGGCGTATTATAGTTCTAGTTCCTCGTCTTTGGAAAATATAATGAAAATGTTGAAAGCTAGTCCCTATTATGATCCTTCTGAGCATGTTCTTACTCTAGAAGAGTCTCTCAAATAATTAACTGAAAATACAAATAGGTTTGTGTTAGAAATGAATAAACAAAATGCACCCATGAGTGAACCTTCTATACACGATACCATAAGGAAGTCATGTGAGTCGACACAAAATCTTTTGTTAGAGGCCCAGAACAGTTTTGCTCGAAATAATCTTAGTGTTTCCAATAGTACCCTTGAAAATGAGGATAGTTATTTGCATAATCAAGATGCCGAGGTTATAGTTGGTAACACTTTAGATGAGGTTCAACCATTTCATGTTATTATGAGGATAGTGTTGATGAAGAATTTAAAATAAATAAGCATAGTGATCGGGAACTTGCTACTCAATTGAGCTTTATAATAATAATATTTCTAGTTCAAATCCAAATAATTTTAATAATTATTCACCTATTCAAAAGGATGAGGATTTGACTAGAGATACCCGTTTTTAGACGATGTAGTATTTCCTTTTGATTACGAAGCTAATAATGGTTTAGAGGAGCAGAGTTTATCCACGAGAATATTGTTTTAGAGTCTAGCGATTTAGAAACATTAGTCTTAGACGAAGAAGATGAACTCGTAGATCTTTTAAATATATGTGAGGATGCATCACTGAGTATAACCTACAAGAAGCAATTGACCATTTTTCGGGATTCGATGGTTTAGAAATTAGGGAAATTGTAGCAAGTCTATCTAGAGACACCCAAAATTCTAAGTTTGGGGGTGATTATCATTCTCCATGTGCCTCACATTTAGCTCTTATAGAGATCCCTCACTTGGGACTTGATATTTGTGCCTCAACCATTGTGCCAGATTACCTTCATACTAGTTCTCCAGAACCTAGTGATGTCCATAAGGAAGTCCAGTTATTAGAAACCCATCCTCTGGTTGATGTGGTTTACCCAGGCTATGATACCCAAATTGACTTTGTTTTCCCACCAAATATTTTTCGACCAATTGTGGGAACATATAAGTTTCAGATGTGTCAATTATTAAGTTTTGAGACTGAACCTAATTACTTTAGGAGATTAGGGTCGACACATTTGTTTAAGGAAGACCACCACTCTCATTGTGGTCAATTGTGTGAGTCAAAACTGATTGACTTTAAGGATCCGCAATTATTCAGGTTATTATTATGTGCTTCTAAGTTCTTATTTGAGTTTTTACAGACTTTACAACCTGAACCGGATCTTAGCTTTGAGGAATTCCAGCACATGAAAATATTTTATCTCGACCCAGTTATAGAGCCAAAACACTGAACCACATCTAGATGTAGTTGTCTTAAACATGAAACTATACAAGGGTGTGCTTTATTTGTTAATTTTCTTGGCATGTTGCGATTCCTTTTACTTGTGATAGCTCTATTTGGTTTGATGACCCACGAAATTAGGCTATTACTTTATGATTCTATGAGGTGACTAATCCTTTCTTAGTCCGGGTGAAGACTTTAAACTTAGCACTTCTTGGAGGTAACCCAATATTCATGCAACACGGTAATATCTTTCATTAACTCTTTTTGATTCAAATGGTAACAGTTTCTCTTTGTTCATGTTTTTAATTTTATCTTTAGAACATTGAGTACAATGTTAGATTTAAGTTTGGGGGTATGGGAGAAACTTTTTAGTTGCATTGTTAAACTCCAGAGCCTAGAAATTTATGTTTATTAAGGATGGCACTAACCAATCTAAGTGGATGGAAGAATTTTGGTTGTAGGAGTTGAGGAACCAATCTGATTAGATGGAAACATCTAAAGAGTCTATTCATAAAAGCACAGAGCTCAGGTGTTAGAATTAAAGAAAAAAACATGGTAGTTTCGCCATATCTCATTGAATCCTTTTCACTTCTGTTTTTATTTTGTTTTCTTTAAATTATGTTTGTCTAAGTTATTAGGTGGGGCTCAAGATTCAAGTTGTTACCACTGTAAGGGTGAAATAGAGTGATTGAGAAAAAAAAAAAAAAAAAAAAAAAAAGCGAGACCGGACCATCGGACCAATGGAATAAATTCAATAAAGTCGACCACTTTGAACCCTTGTGTATGCCAGGCGAGTTGACCTAGAGTTAGGATTATCGACCACTGGTTCCCTTGTATATGCCAGTATGTTGATATTAGTCGAGACTAGTATCTCGGTCCATTAGGATAGGTTCATTTGGCGGTGGCCTTGAGACGGATATGAGAAACACGTTCACCTTAGTCAACATCAAAACCATCTACGTTTTTCTCTATATGCATCTTCTTAATCTATCCATGTGATTGGTTGACTCCGGTTATGATGTACAGAAACTATCTGAGTAGAGCTTTGTGACTTATATATGAATTTTAGTATGCTTGAGTGCAAACTCGTGTACAACAATTGGAATTTCGCATCGGGATACTTCCTCTGTGAGTCGATAAGTACGCCAACCAAGGAAATTCTTTAGTGCCTTCCAAGGTTACTGCGTAGATAGCTAAGTGCAGGTAAAGATTTTGTGGGTATACCTCTTTTAAGCCCTCCGAGACTATAACTCGGCCACTAGGGCCACCTAGGGGTTTAAAGGCTTATTGCATACGCTAAATACACTCGACGATGCCTGCGACAGTGAGTTAGGATTTTATTTTTTATATTTGATTTGCTCGGGACTAGCAAATAATAAGTTTGGGGGTAATTGATAGACGCATTTATGTGTCTATTTTAGTCTCAATTCTCTGTAATGTTAGTACTCGATTTTGCGCTTATTTTGGTATTTTATGTCTTTGTAGGTGTTTTTGGAGAAATAAGCTTTTGCGGGAAAATTGGCTCGAAAAGTGGTATTTGCACTCGTGGGATAAAATTACTATTCAGACCCCTCATTTGGATAAGGGTCACATCAATTACGAAGGGGCGACCACTTGCTATTCGCACCCCGGAAATGGATAAGGGGCACTCATCTTCTCAAATTCAAATATGAGATTTGGCGGGAAAAATTGCTACAGTGAAGAACAGTTTAGGGTTCGAGTTTTCAGGGACTTCCGAAGAGATTCAATGGCGGGATTGTGTTGGCATGGATCTGTTGGAGCAAAACAGACCTGGTATAAGTGTTACAATCGATCAAATTGGGCTGGATATCGAGTTTGGTGATGAAACAGGGAAACCAATTGTCTCCAGGTGTAAACTTTTGAGCGGATTTTGGAAGTGTTTTCTCGAGATTCAATCTCGAAATCATTTGCTTTGGCCTGTTTTGACTTAACAGGGTTGGTAGGTCCACTAGCTTGGATTAACTTGGGACAAATCTTTCGTTTGAACAAAACAGAGGACGAGTTATTCTCGGCTAGTTTTCTGTTTATTTTTTGAAGTTAGGCGATGTTAAGGAAGGTTGTATGCTTTGTATTCGTATCTATCTTATTTTGGGAAGTCTACAACTCACAAAATGGTGCAGAGAAGCTTGGCAGGGAAAAAAAAATCCCGAAACTTGAGATAAAAGGAAGTTATTCTCGGTATTTTCTTGGGGGTATTGTATATATACGAGTGTTGAGGTCCATAGAAAAGGGGTCGAGACTTTGGGGCAAGCTTGGGGTGAAGGAAGAAGCCGCAGAACCGGAGCAGATAAGTGCATGCGAGTTGCAAAACGTACAGGCGAGGAAGAAGAAGACGGCAGTCACCTTTTCTTTCAAAACTGTAACTATTTTCCAACAATTACTTACATTAGGCTTTCTGTGTAACGGTATTCTATGTAACATGAGTTGTAACAATTATATCAGTGAAAAACCCGCTGCTTTATTAGTTCTCTGTTGTTTTTCACCCTTTTGAGCTATGAACACCTATTTTGAGCACGTGAATAACATGAGGAGATAAACCCCTTAGCTGAGGCAACGGAGGAAGCCATTGTTCCATGAAAAGTGGTATATTTCTATTTTAATTAATTTTTGCAATTTTTTTTTATGATTATTTGCATGGAACTAATATTGGAAACTGATTTTTATTGAATGATTGTGATTCGTTTTGATGGAGCATGCTTAATTTAAGACTTTTGATGTTTCATGATTAGTGTGTACAATTGTTACTTCGAAAATCTACTAGAGGCAATAAATTAGAATCACTTCAAACGCAAAGAATTGCATGAATATTGATTAGATTGAATCAATTAATTGGTCAATGGTGGAATCCTGAGTCTCGGTGCTTTTTAAAATATTGATAACAACTTTGATTGAGTTTTCTATTTTACTTTGAGTCTGAAAATAATCTTTACAAGTCTGAGTGAACGATACTTTTCTTACCACTTTCTACAATAATTTAAAATCACATCACAACCGAATGCACTCAAGGCATGCCACAGGAGCAAAGGTTTTGTCAAAGTCGATACCCTCAATCTGTGAATATCCTTGAGCGACAAGTCTGGCTTTATTTATGAAAATTGTACCAAATTCATCAGACTTATTTTTGAATATCCATTTGGTACCAACAATATTGATATTGGAGGGACAAGGTACTAGTTCCCATACATCTTGTCTTTGAAATTGATTTAACTCTTCATGCATTGCATTCACCCAAAATGGATCGCTAAGAGCTTCGTCAATATTTCTTGGTTCTACTTGTGAAAGATAACAACCAAAATTGCAAACATTTTGAAGTTGTCCTCTTTTCTTAGCAGTAGAATCTCTTCCTAAAATAATATTGTTGGGATCATGATTCCTTTGAACCCATGGGTGTCGTGGGGGGACACGTTCTTGTTCAACATGAGTTTCCTGATCAGTAGTCTTCTCATCGTCACTAGAAATATCAGGATCGGTAACATTAGGGACTACTTTAACTGATTCTGGGATTTCTTTGACTTTCTCAATTGTGTCAGTTGGAGGCAATTCAGCAGGAGGATTATCATGATGAAAATTACTAATATCATCAATGATAACATTAGGCGATTCCATCATATTTGGGGTTACGAGATTAAAACTCGAAAACCCACGACTATCAAAAGCATAACCAAAAAAGATACCTTCATTTTTAGTATCAAATTTCCCTTTTTGTTCTCGATCTTTTAGAATGTAGCACTTACTTACGAACACTCTTAGATAGTGTAAGTTGGGTTTCCTTCCGTACCACAACTCATAAGAAGTGTTTAGGGTTTTAGGCCGTAGGTAGACACGGTTGATCAAGTAACATGTTGTGAAAACAGCTTCTCCCAAAACCTTAAAGGTAAGTTTTTCTTATGGAGCATTACCACAGGCCATTTCTGAATGTTCCTATTCTTTCTTTTTGCAACTCCATTAGCTTGATGAGTTATAGGTGGTGAGTATTTTTGAATAATCCCCGGTTTGACACAAAATACAAACACCTTAGTGTCCTTGAATTCCGTTCCACGGTCGCTTCTAATTTTCTTTAGTTTGCGAACTTGTTCATACTGGATTCTATTATCAATAATCTTGAATTCATCAAGGGTTTCATTCTTATGAGCTAGAAATGCTACCCAAGTGAATGCAAGTAATCATCTACCATAACTAAAGCATACTTCATACCCCAAGTAGGTTGTTGAATAGATCCCGAAGAGATCCATATGAATTAAATCAAGTGGAGCTTTAGTGAGAATATCAAAAGAGGTATATCTCAATTTTTCAATTCAATCCGTAATCACACAAATAAGAATTTGCGAGCACGATTGAATATAAGAGAAATAACTTGAAAGGTACCAAAAGGCCAATGTTCAACGATCAATCAATTTCAATCAACAACCAAAGGTCGAATTTACCAATTGATTGATTCAACGCACAACCTGTGATATTTAAATTATATAAAAAAATATAATGCGGAAAATAAATAACAAAGATACCGAAGTTTTGTTAACGAGGAAGCGTAAATGCGGAAAAACCCGGGGACCTAGTCCAGTTTGAACACCACCTTTGTATTAAGCCGCTACGGATACTAGCCTACTACCAAGCTAACTTCGGTCTCGAATGTAGTTGAGCCCTATCAATCTCACAGATCAAGGTCGGTCGCGTTCCTTACGTCTCACGATCCCGGCGGGATACTACGCACTTGATTCCCTTAGGCCAGTCTCACCCACAACTAAGAGTTGCTATGACCAAAATTCAAAGACTTGATAAACAAATCTGTATCACACGAGAAAAGTCTATTGAATAGATAAATCTGTCTCCCGATATACCTACAAGTTTTTGTTAAAATCTTTTGATAAATCAAGGTGAGCGAGGAACCAATCGATAACCGGACTTATATTCCCGAAGAACAGACTAGTATTATCAATCACCTCACAATAATCTTAATCGATTAACGAAACAAGATATTGTGGAATCACAAGCGATGAGATGAAGGTGTTTGTGACTACTTTTCTATCTTGCCTATCCGAGATATAAATCTCAAGCCAATATTACGGTTGTAGTAAATCACGATAGAAGACAACAAGATTAGATCACGCAACTACAGATAAATTAGTTGGGTCTGGCTTCACAATCCCAATGAAGTCTTTAAGTCGTTAACCTACAGGGTTTCGTGAAAAACCAAAGGTTAAAGGAGAATCGACTCTAGCTATGCAACTAGTATCACACATGAGGTGTGGGTATTAGGTTTCCCAGTTGCTATAGTTCTCCTTTATATAGATTTCAAATCAGGGTTTGCAATCTAAGTTACCTTGGTAACAAAGCATTCAATATTCATTGTTAGATGAAAACCCGATTAGATTCAAGCTAATATCTTACAACCGTTAGATCGAACTTAGCTTGTTATATACAAATGAAATGTACCTTCATTTAGGTTTGAGTAACCGTACTAGTCAATTCAACAATAGTTAACCAGTGGTTATCCATATGAGCACTTTCATATTAACCTTATTCATCTTTACCTTAACTAGTTCAAATGACTCAAATGAACTAGTTTGAGAGTTGTTCAATTGCTTAGATATCATAGAAGTATACAAGACACAATCGAAGCAAAATTGATTTTGATTCACTCGAATCATTTTATGAACATTATAGCCACGGTTTGCAAAGATTGCATTCCTTATTATATAATTGAAGTCTATATAGCAAAGATGAACTTGGCCAAAGCGAAAGCTTACTTACACATATTTCGAGAAATAGATAAGCGAATAAAATCGGCTCGATATAGCAAATGTGTATAATTGAAGTCTATATAGCAACACGAATTTTGTCTCAAAATAGGAGATAGAATAGATAAACTTTTGAGTGATAGATTATTTCAAGTCTACACATACCTTTTGTTTATGAAGTTCCACAAGTTCCCTTGAGTAGTTCTTCGTCTTCATTCGATGAACGTCGTTGAGTCTAAATCTCAACTACACTTACTATCTAATCCGAGACTTAGCTATAAGTAGACTAGAAATCAAGACTTATAGTTTTGGCAACTAAACTTGACAAACAAGCTTGAGATAGCAACTCTTGCGAGTTTGACGAAATTGTCTAACAAGTACGTTATTTATGTTAGAACTTCAACTTTATAATTACTAATCTAGAGACATATGTTCTATATAAAAATTCAGAAATAGTCAATAACTTTGTATGAAACATCACCACATTGATTAAGTAGATCACTTATTAAGTTTGACTTTAGCATCTACTTCTGTTTTTAACTTTTATTTCCCTTTATCAGGTGCCACATGTATTCCGGGAATTCTAACATCACTGGCTAAGGTTCTCGGGAGTGGTCTCGGGTATTCCTGTTATTATTTATCTTCGGGAAATAAAATGTGTTGATGAGTACCTCGGGTACACATCCGCCATAGCTATCATTGTTACCTGCTTGCCTTTCTTATATCGATTCCTTCAAAGTCTATTAAAGGGGTACTGGGAAGGAGATACACACCAATACTGGAATGGTGAGTATTCAAGATTGAAGTTTGTAATAACATGGAACTAACTGTTAAGGTATTATGAATGGTTCTTTTACTCCCAACTAAACTCTAATTTAGCCATATATACGTTCAGAATAACAATATTCTTTTAACTATAGTGTGCAAATAACTGCTAACAATAGCTATGACCATCATCTTAGCGATGAAGTACATCCTCAAGAATGCAATCAGTTGGTATGAACACTTTGCAAGAGCTTGGTTTCTTTTAGTGGGATTATGATTTAGTTTGGGGAATGACAGTGTTGGATGTTCATCCTATTATAAATGAGAGTACCTCTTTTGTAGATATAAAATTTAAAAGGAAAAGTAACTCTTTTCCGAGGAGACGGAGGAGTATTTACTACACAAGTCTCGTTAGGATTTTGAATGCTTTCATCAACTGAGCCAACGCGGTAAAAGCATGTGTGACTCATTCCCAGTTGTCTATTACTAGGACTTGGTCTGTGGTCATTAACCGAGCCAACTCGATCAAGAAACGTCTGAGTCAGTTCCAAACGATACATTAATCTCATAAATGAAGAGATCATACTCACAATTCTGGACTGTATTGATCATATGACCAAAGTTATTTAGTTAATATTGCCAACTCAGGAAATAGACAGACTAATAGCCTATTGAAGTGTCATGTAAAACATCATACCACTGCTCATGTTCCCCGCTAGGTAGGGAACTATGAAGTCCTCAGCTGTAAAACACCATACTCATATTCATCAGCGAATATTGAATTTTATCGTCTCTAAATATAAAATTCTCAAAAGTTGTAACACTTGGTATATCGACAGTGGCAAATTCAGACTAGACAAAAATAACTTCCGATAAGTTTGCTTTATAAAGCAGCTCATCTATTTCTTTTGGTTTAGCAAAATCATAACTGGCGGTATAAGAGTGTTTTAATAGTCAATCTTGATGGAAATCTCGCTTTTCGGTTCATAGGCAAGTTCTTAATCTCACCGAGATGCATATTTGACCAAGAACTCGCCAAGACATTCGAATTTTAACTAAGATGCAACGGATATCGGTGGAAATTCCGACGAGAAGAATTTAACGTATAGATATTTAGTAACAAAAATCAAATTCAATTTATAAAAACTCCATTTTTTGTATATTTTTTTGAGAATTGGCGTTGTTTATATATATATTGTGTAAGATGCTTGACTTATATATTACGAATATAAAATTTGGAAGAAAAAAGACCCGGACATTTTATCGAGATAACACTGTCTCAGCCTCGACCGAGACGACACCAAAATTGACTATATTGGTTTTTACTAATGATCTAGAGTGGTAATTCCGAGGAAGAATGGTTAAACAATCTCCCTACATGGATAAGGCGGTGTATCCAAAGGATGAAATGATGTAATATTCACTTACCAATAGTTTATGATATTTTTTTTAATCAATAAAGTCCTTTGGTAGTAAAAAAGAAAAACAATTATAAGTAAAGATAAGTACAACTTTCCAACTCGTTTGATTCAGGGAATAAATATAAAAGATCGAGACACAACTTTTGGTTGGTAGCCTAGCAACAAGCTGGGCTCCAACACCTCTTTGAATATCAACACCTAATCTATGAAAAATAAAACTATCAAAACCACTACTAGCGTCATTACTAACTGGACAATTCTTCAAACGTTTGAAAAAACACAAAGTGTCGTCACCAAGCTCCCCTAGAGTGGAGAAAGCTAAAACACCCAGACCATAACCCAAAGAAGTACACTTGTCCAAATATTTAGTGCGCTTTGGGACCCAACGCATTAGAAATAGCCTTTCCTCGGACAAGCGAGTGAACAACATTGCCAGTGAAAGGCGAGACACCAGTGACATCCATACAAACATCCCGACCATTTTCCCAATTGAGAACGAGAATATTCGTGGGCCTCAAGTCTATGTCGTCATCGATTTGAATACCAAGAGATACTTCTTTACGCACAGGTACACTATCCTTGTGATAAATCTCAAACACAACGTCACGAACAAGATCATGTCGAAACTTGCTCCCAACATACTTAGCACAATGAAGCGCATGGTCTCCGAAGATGTCCATAGATCGGCTACAACTTGAGCATAAACCATTCTCAGCAAACAAAGGGATACCAAGTCTATAACAGAGCACAACACGGCCTTGTATGGGGCCAGAGACACTGATTAAACCCGCTAATAGGTATCGCTAATAAATAATCTTGGGCATGCTTGACACGGTTGCACTGCCACAAAATGGAATCTCTTGCAGACATATGAAATTGGTCTGGGATTTTATTCTTGACTGCATCAAAATAAGTGACTGCCAGGGTGTGCATGGAAGGGGGGAAATACCATCGATACAATAAGAAGGAGGTAATCCACATACTTGAATAAAGTTCTGAAGAGACAACTGATAAGCAGAGCCTTTGTTTGCTGAGAATAAATCACTAAGAATTATCTTACGCACATAAGGCATGTCGACTACGAAGCGAGGTAGCAGTAGGCACGAGTGTCGGCCATGGTGTAAATGCCAAGGTTAACCTCCTTGATGGGCAAAGTGGCTAATCTCTGCTGCAAAGGACCAAAACCAGCACCATCTCCAGTGATGAGTAATCGTAAATACTTGAGTAAATGGTCATCAAAAAGATCAGTGGATGGTTGCAAGGCTGCTGGATTGGTAGTTTGTATTGAAAAATATATACACCAGTGCAATTGCGAAGTAATAACATCTCACTTTGGGTCTTGGAGTTTTTTTATCGCCTCCATTAGTTGAACAGTCTTATTCACCCTGGTCAACATCATGTCGCTAATAAAGTTCAAATCCAAACTCATCGTCCACCCAAAAGTTTAACACCATTAGAGGGTCTACCAATATCAAGGGGAAAAACTCCATCGGTTGTGCTTCTAGGATCAATAGAAGGCCAAAAGACTTCCGTTTTCTTCACATTAAGATGCAACCCTCTACTTGGGCCTCTGGTCTCTATAATGTTCAAGGCCTTGACCACCTCCATTATCACCAATAATAGTGCCATCATCAAGGTACCAAGCATGTAAATCAAGAGTGCAACGAGAAGCAATGGATTTCACTAGGGGGTGAAGAGTCAACGCAAACAACAATGGACCGAGAGGGTCACCTTGCTGAACTCCAAGTGCGCACGACAAAATATATTGGTCATAATAGAGCTTAGCAGGACGCAAGTAGAAAAATTCTACCCAGCGAGAAATACCTGGACAATGAAGGCGAACTTCCTTGATGAGCTGAGTTCTGCTCACCATGTTAAAAGCATTAGAAAAGTCAATAAGAAACATTGACATTTTATCAGAATGCCCTTTCGTCTCTAGTAAACAATTTACAGCATGTAAAATCCCCTCTCCTCCAACAGGTACTCCAACTCCAAATTGGTAATCGCCGAAGTAAGAAGTCATGTCCTTACCGACAGAGAAGGCAGCTACTTTTGAGACCAATCGTCGCCAAACCGTGCCCACAACAATGGGCCGAATACCACCTCCAGGTTTAAGTAAAGGAGTTATGGGTGCACTAGCGATGAACTCACCTAGAATCTCAGGGCATCTTCCGGCCAACCAAAGAATGACAACCCCTGTAATAGAATCAAGCAAAGTATCAGCCACTGCTGCAGCTGCTCCACTCATTACTTCCACCAGATGTTGAGCACGGAGACCATCGTGCCCGTATGACGTACCTTTTAGGAAGCTTTTAATATCTCCCAACACAGCACGAGAATCCACGGTGATAGGGTCAGCCAAGATAGCCTCAACGGGGATAGCGGGTGGAGGAGCACAGGGGTAAAAACAGAAAAAATTGGAATATTCTTGATCTAACAATAAAAGAAATCTGTAAAAACAGAAATAATAAAAGTGGAAAAACGATTTTGGTTCATCACTCACACAAAAACGACTCACCATATTTGAGTCGAACCACATCTACCTCCAAAAAAAAGAAAATTCCAACGTACACCATTATCATCCCTCTCTCAAGAAAACAGAATCATTGTCAACCAAGAAGAGATATGGCGTTCGTCACCTGAAGTGAAAGATTTAACCTAACCTAAATTTATTTCTTCTTTTTCTTTTTTGGGTTTACAATTTTTTTAGGTTTTGGGATTTTCGTGAAGTAAAATTTGAAACCCTAACTTTAGTTTTCTTTCGTTTTCCTATGTTTCAAGGATTGATGTTCTTATGATATTATTGTTTGTCGTTTTAAGTCACCACAGATCTCGTGAAATTCATCTTCTCTGACCGATTATTGAAGATTTGCTGGTTCATTGTTGAAAACAGGGTTTCTTCGGATATCATGATATAAAAAAGGTAAGTTGAATATATGGATTTACTCATCTTATACTTGATTTTGTTACTTTTAGTTATAGATTAAACATTTGCACTGATTCATTTTTGCTTATCTAGATTGATCACCATTATTTTTTTAGTTTTATCATCTTCACATTTTTGTTTATATCAAGATGTTAAGTTTGAATGAATACCATAATTGCAGTAGTTAGTTTTATGTAGAGTTTGTAGTCTAGCAAATTAGCTGGGTTGGGCAAATACGTATGGAATGAAGTGTCTAGTCTTCGCTAAAATATCTCTGAAAACATACTTAGTATATATATAAGCTAAAATAGAGATTAAAGTATTGCACATAAGATCTATAAAACGTTTCAGAGATGCGCTCCAAGTGCAAGTTGAAATAGAGTTTTACATAGATAATTGGTTTTTAGTAAATTACTTCACAATAACTACCAATTGAAAAAGTTTCTCAAATCGATTTACTAAATGTACATGTAATAAATAATATTATCAAATTCCTTTACATACTCTATGTTGTTTGTACAACTCATTTAAATACTTCCCATAAATAATACTCCATCTGCCCCATAACTAAGAGTGGTAAAAAAAAAATGAGAAAATAGAAGTAATATTTAGTTATACAGCTAGTAACCTTTATTTAAGGTATCGATAGGAAAAAAATCAATTATATATTTATTAACATGTGTTGAAAATTTAAAAATATCGTCTAAAGTGGTTTGAATGGAGTATAATAAAAGAATAATGTTGGCATTTATTAAAGTACTAATATTGTTTAACTATAGTTTGGTTTTTGAATTTCTTATGCTATGGTATTACTCACTGTTTTCCTCATTCTCTTTACAAAAAATTTGTTTCTTTATATAAAACTTATATGGATTGCGGTGCATAAAGTTATAAATCTAGAGTATATAAATAAAGGTACATACCTTGAGGATTTTGAACTCGTGTGACTCGTCCTGATTCGTGTATAACTAGGACATGTCATCAACCGATCCAACACGAGCAAGAAACGACTGAGTCAATTCTGAACCAATCCGTCAAGTCCATGAATTAAGTGAAAGGAGTCAAATTACTTTATTTGTTATTACTCTATCTTTTAAGTTCATGTTTTTTTTTCTTGTTTTTTTTTGGGCTATTTTGCGTTTTCTATCCTGCCAAAATCGCTAATTAGTGTTTCCTCTCCAAATAGTTTGGAGTTAGAGTTTCCTCCTATTATTATTATTAGTTTTTCCATTCGTTATCCAATAAATACTACTTTTTGCAGACTACCCAAACTACCCTCTTATATTTGTGTCAAGTGTAATAAATCCATTTAATCCGACGGTTTCAGTGAACGATCAAATATTACATTTAAATATTTCTTTCACGAAGTTTCAAAACCTGTATCACTTCACGCGTTGTACCAAATTTTTAATAGGTTGTCAACATTGGATCTTAACGCTTCATGAAAAATTTGAAACGCTCTTAATACCAACGTTTGGGTATAGACATGTTTGTTAACTGCATTTGAACAAGCACTATCTTCAAATACGTCTGGTACAGACAAGAGTATAATCTGTGTCCTAGTATCGGACGCAGCTTAAATGCGCATCCTGGTACGAATTTTATTTATATAGGTGATCACACACACTCGCTACTTATAATGGCATCTAGACATACTTGGCAATTGCTAAATTCAGTTGGCGTATGCGGCTTAGCAATTTGGCAACTGGCAATTAGCAATATGGCGACTCCAGCCACTCGGTGCGATTGTGTTTTCTTCTTGCCAAATGTGGTTTTAGAAAAAACACGCTCTTATCGTAGCTAGGTGTAGCGTCGGGATATGATTGTAAAAATAGAAAGGAGAAAAGGGAGAGCGAGTTTTTGTTAATCACTCAAAAACGACTCAACCAGACAATAATACTAATTTGAGTCGATACATCCAAATTTTTTTTTTTTTTTTACTTCTTCTTCTTCCCGCGTAAACCATATCGTCTCTGAAAAATATTTGATCATCATCGCCAAGAGATAAAGATATGGTGTTCTTCATCAACCGAAGTAAACAACTTAAATCCATCTTTATTTGTTCTTTTTCTTTCTTGGATTTAGGGAGATTGTTTAGGGTTTTATAATTTGATGTAAACTTTGAAACCCTAAATTCTTTCTTTAGTTTTCCATAATATGTTCAATGGATTCAAGTTTTTTTCTGAAATTGTTTTCATCGTTTTAGGTTACGCGTATATTTCGTGAAATTCATCTACTCTGGAAGGATTCTTTAAGATTTTCTTGTTGGTTGAAATCAATAGGGCTTGTGTTGATCTGGAAAAGTAAGTTAACTACGGGAAAAATAGCGATTAACTACCCCGGAAAACAGTTGTCTTATAATATACGACGACGTTTATCTATAGGTTGCACAAGGGGGGTTGTAGAAGGTCCTCAATTCTTTGCAACTCTTCAATAATAGTCGTAAACACGGTTGTCGTTCCATTTTGTACCACGTTTGGCTCAGTTGTCAATGTCTTTCAAAATTTCTTCTTTATGCCTAACACCACTCTTACTTTGGTTGTGAAAATAACTCCTACACTATACTTGTTGGGATTGTAGAAAACTAGTTTACAACTATGGTTAGAGTTGTATGTGAATTATTTGACAACTATGTTTATAGTTGTATGTCATTTCTTTGATAACTTTTGTTTGAGTTGTAAGTCATCACTACATGAAAAATATATATTTTTCACAACCTTTGTTTGGTGTAGTCATAATCTCTAACACAACATCCTTAAAGGTTGTAATATTTGAAGTAACAACTTCTGTTTTTAGCAGATGAATGTGTAACTACAACATTTGTTACGAGTTGTACATAAAATTATTTTGAAAAAAATTTGAGTTGAAACCGAATTGCCGAAATGACCATTTATTTAAATTATAATGAAACGAAACCTGCATTCATAAATCCAAATGACCATTTATTTTAAAATAAATATTCGTTGTACAATTCATAACTCAATTCATCAATTAGCACTTAACTTCAAAAAAAAATATCCAAGTTGAATCTCCACAAGTTGTAGTACCTTTTTTGCCCAGATTGGATAGATGCCAGTTGGAGGTTACTTGGTAATTAACACCTGTGGAATTGCCAAGAGATTAAAACAAGTTAATTTTCACGAGAAACTTAAAGAGATGAGATTGATACTATGAACTTAACAAACTGCAGAGAAAAAAAAATGAACCAGAATAACTGTTTGCTAGGTGATTCCATGTGTATCAACACTAACAATTACAGAAGTAAAATCATGCAAGAATAACTCACCCAAGCAGTTCTCATTGATGATTGCCAGGTCCTGTGCATCCTGAGAGTTTCCCTGTTGCTGTTGATGTATCTGAAGAACAAGGTTGGCAGCAAATTGCGACGTTGATTGATATCTTTGGTTCTTATCAGCATCACCATCCACTGAACCCGGACCAGCACTTGAGAGAGCTAATTGTAGTTGTTGCACCTAATAGTTAAACAAATTCAATTACTATCTAAAGATAAATTTTAATTAGACACTGGAGTGAACGAAGTACCCTGAAGCTTACAACAAGAGTTCTAAAATACAAACCTGATCAAACCCTTATTCTAGCAACTTGTTCAAACTTGAAATCTCCGTTACCATTCCACCACAAATTCCCACCAACAAATCGCCTGACCACAAATAAGAATACCAGCCAGCCGCCATCAACTAATACAACCACATTACCATCTAATAATCAGCACCTGAACCCTGAGCAACATCGAAACCAGGCTCACGCACAAACCGCAATGACAATCAATTTAAGGTTCGACTTTTTGAGAAATAGTGTCCAAACCAAAATGAAGTCACAACACTAGCCCCAAAATGAAGTCACACAAACATAACCTACACAAGCTCCAGAGATCATATCTTATTACCTGTAAATTCATAGAGACAAACAAACAAAACAAATTAGTTCGCTTTAACAGACGCGCTATATCTTTCATTGCTCTGTCAGAGAGAGTTACAATAATTATATATTCGATAACAACATAATAGTGAGCTGCCTACATCAATAATATGAGCCTTAAGTGCAACTAATACCTGAGATGAATCAATACTGTCTCGATGGTACCGGCATATTTTCCCAACAGCTGAAACAACATTGTCATACGCCATAATATTGTCCGTAGATAGCGCATTTGGATGCCTGATCACAACATTTAGCCTGTAAAGGGCCTCTGAAATGAAAATTATGAATACATGTCAGTACGATTTTATTTATCTTTATACCAATAATTATTATTGTTCATATCAAGAACCCACAGCCAATAGTTCATAGATTGCACAGTAAAAGTAAGTTACCTCCCACTATGGGTTTGAACGCTGCTCCACCAATCTTTGCGCAAATACCAACTCTATATACAGCACCCTGAAGATAGTATTTCATATTATATGAGATCCATATATAAAGAAGAGATAGAAACCGCAACAGGACTCAGTAAAGAAGGAACCTGGCGAACATCTCAGATTCTCATCATTGCAAGCCTCCAATAGGAACGGAAGATAAGTATCATAATATCTGTGTCATCATTGAACCTTATCATATGGTGCTTACTTGAGAGCAGCTTCGTGACACTTCTCCACAACATCATCAAAATGCAGATAGAAACCCTTCTCTCTTCAATCACCATCAAGCTCGGCTTACAAGCCTAACACCGCAATTATCGCAAGATCTCAGTAGCAACATCTGGCCCCTTGCAATCTCCATCAAGCTCACTGCAACGCACATGCAGTTTCATTGCAACCAAACAACATCAGCTTTAGCCAAATTCATTCTTCAGCACCGCCAGAACCTACCTGTAAACCAACTTTTTAAGGCCATCACTTTCAAACCACCTGCAACTTGGATTCAACTCAATCATTTCTTCCATGTAGCTGTGTGTATTTCATTTATCGCATCTTCTCAGATTCAGAACCTGACAACCACAAACCCATGTCAATTAATATCTCAAACCCTTATGTAAGGACTCAATTCAATCAAACCCGTACATAAAATCTCATGTAATAAGAATTCAAATAAACTCCATCTCTTAATAAGAATTGACTTGTTGAATCAAGAACTAAACATGTTCAATCGAATCACAACACCAAAACTAAACCTGTTACTCTATCGTTCAAATACTAAATCAAAACACCAAATCAAACATCTATATTATGAAAAACCCAATTATAAAACCTAGGGATTCATTTTCATGAAAACCCACAAAACATTGAAACAAAATCGAACCATTACAAAATCAATTTGCAACTCTACAGCCAATTTAAAAACCAGTGAGACTACATATTCAGATAAAGAAAATACGCAAGATACTTTTGTTAGAAATGTGAATGAATTGTACTTACATTAACAAAACAATCATGGAAATGGAGACTAAGAAGCGATGCATCCATTCCTGGATCGTTCATCACAGCTTCCTCTACTTTTGAATAAATGATTCGTTCAACATTAGGCATTGATTTGGACAGAAGAAGCACCACCATTATCAGTACTGAAACAAGCTTGGGTGAAAGAAAATGTAGCAACACCAAATCTCCTTCTCTGAATTCGAATCAGATGGAAGGTTTCGGAAAATGTTCCATTCAATTTCGAAATAAATACCTATATCTGCTGCAAAACCTACTCGTTCACATCCATGATACAATCAGCCCCATTTCAATTCAATCGACTATCTTCACTGCAGCAAATTCATCTCCAATTCTCGATCTTAACCGTCAATCCAACCCTAGTTACGACATCTTTGCAACACCATCATCTTCTCTCGAGATATTCACAATGAAACCCTAACCGCTTCTCGATCTAATTCATATACGTCGTAAAAAAACCCAATTCTTGTTCATCGAATTCATCAAACCCTTTAAATCATCACAGATCCAACCTCAAGCTTGCCATATCCTCGATCCAGATTGATAGCGTGATCATTGCTCGATCTTTGTTATGTTCTTTGATTTCTGTCTCATTAATAATAACAACAACTAATGTTTTTAACTCTCAATTTCAAGTGAGCTCAAGAACACAAACCATTAATGGCGAAACCTCTTATTCATCTTCGTCATCCGTGATTTAGACAATATATACCCGGTCATCATTAGGGTTAAACGAACTTTACTTGATTTTGAAAAGCTATTGAAAGAAAGGGGGTAAAGGATTCTATCTCCATTGATATTGTTTTTGTATGTTGTCGATTTTCTACTAATTGATTTGTTTTCTGGGTTTGCTGATTAGGGTCGAAGAGTGATGGAGGAAGAAAGGGAGAAACGGATAAGAATTGACCGAATGGTTGAGAAGGGTTTAATTGATACAAACAAATGCTTCAAAAAAAAAAATGAATCCAGTGTAAATGATCGACGGACCACGTTTTGTTTAATCCAATCATACGGATTAAGAAATATCTTGACGGTTGAGATTGTATTTGGGATGCTCATACGGATTGAGAAGCATGTGTTTCTCTTTGTGTTAATACGAACTCATGTTTTCGGTTTAATTATCAACCTTTGACATGAAAAAAAAATCTAAAAAAATCTTAATAAATTTAGGACATTGTTATCGACATTTTGATATAAAAAAAATCCAAAAAATGTATAAAAATGAATCAGGAAAATGAAAAATGAATTCGATAATTGGTGTGCTTCTTTGTGCTTTCTCTTTGTGTTTTTGTGCTTTCTCTTTGTGCTTCCGGTTTGAATTTCGACTAGTCGCATAGGTCATGAAGTAATTTTGACAAGTCATATAGGTCATGAAGTAGCTTTAGTTCACACTGGTAAACTCAGGTTATAAAATTACTAGAGATGGACCACGAAATTAAGGATGGTTCTGACTTCAAACTTAGCTGGATACATCATCAAAATCGATAAATATGAAGCTCAGTGTCGATTTGAACTTCAAATATGGTATAACGGCATACAAACTCTGAACCAAGAAGCTCCGGGAGGGTTCTAACTTCAAACTTAGCAGGATACATCATTGAAATCCATAAATATGAAGCTTAATGCCGATTCGAACTTCAAATGTGGTATAACACCATACAAACTCTGAACCAAGAAGCTCCGGGGAGGTTACGACTTCAAACTTAGCATGATACATCATCGAAATCGATAAATATGAAGCTCAGTGTTGATTCGAACTTCAAATGTGGTATAACGACATACAAAATATGAACCAAGAAGCTCAGGGAGAGTTCTGACTTCAAACTTAGCATGATACATCATGAAATCAATAAATATGAGCTAAAATCGATAAATATGAGCTAAAATCGATAAATATGAAGCTCAGTGTCAATTCGAACTTCAAATGTGGTATAACGACAAACAAACTATGAACCAAGAAGCTCCGGGAGGGTTCAAACTTTAAACTTAGTAGTATATATCATCTAAATCGATAAATATGAAGCTCAGTGTTGATTCCAACTTCAAATGTGGTATAACGGCATACAAACTGTGAACCAAGAAGCTCCGGGAGAGTTCTGACTTCAAACTTAGCATGATACATCATCGAAATCGATAAATATGAAGCTCAGTGTTGATTCGAACTTCAAATGTGGTATAACGGCATACAAAATATGAACCAAGAAGCTCCGGGAGAGTTCTGACTTCAAACTTAGCATGATACATCATCGAAATCAATAAATATGAGCTAAAATCGATAAATATGAGCTAAAATCGATAAATATGAAGCTCAGTGTCAATTCGAACTTCAAATGTGGTATAACGACAAACAAACTATGAACCAAGAAGCTCAGGAGGGTTCAAACTTTAAACTTAGTAGTATATATCATCTAAATCGATAAATATGAAGCTCAGTGTTGATTCCAACTTCAAATGTGGTATAACGGCATACAAGCGTGAACCAAGAAGCTCCGGGAGAGTTCTGACTTCAAACTTAGCATGATACATCATCGAAATCGATAAATATGAAGCTCAGTGTTGATTCCAACTTCAAATGTGGTATAACGACAAATAAACTATGAACCAAGAAGCTTCGGGAGGGTTCAGACTTCAAACTTAGCAGAAAGTGGCTCCTAGCTTGAAACACGCCGCCCGGTTGACTACTATAAGTCGAAAACTTCGTAAGAACGATGAATCCATCCATTTATAGGTAAGATTCTTTTGGAATATTCCCCGAAACATTAAACGAACCCTATTCTAGCATATTGTATGCAAACCCTGGCTCTGAGATCGAAACCTGGCCATGAGTAGACTACTATAAGTCGGAAATTTCGTAAGAACGATGAATCCATCCATTACAGGTAAGATTCCTTTGGAATATTCCCCAAAACATTAAACAAACCCTATTCTAGCATATTGTATGCAAACCCTGGCTCCGAGATCGAAACCTGGCCGTGAGTAGACTACTATAAGTCGGAAATTCCGTAAGAACGATGAATCCATCCATTACAGGTAAGATTCCTTTGGAATATTCCCTGAAACATTAAACAAACCCTATTCTAGCATATTGTATGCAAACCCTGGCTCCGAGATCGAAACCTGGCCGTGAGTGGACTACTATAAGTCGGAAATTTCGTAAGAACGATGAATTCATCCATTTACAGGTAAGATTCCTTTGGAATATTCCCTGAAACATTAAACAAACCATATTCTAGCATATTGTATGCAAACCCTGGCTCCGAGATCGAAACCTGGCCGACAGTGGACTACTATAAGTCGGAAATTTCATAAGAACGATGAATCCATCCATTTACAGGTAAGATTCCTTTGGAATATTCCCCTAAACATTAAACCAACCCTATTCTAGCATATTGTATGCAAACCCTGGCTCCGAGATCGAAACCTGGACATGAGTAGACTACTATAAGTCGGAAATTTCGTAAGAACGATGAATCCATCCATTACAGGTAAGATTCCTTTGGAATATTCCCCAAAACATTAAACAAACCCTATCCTTTGGAAAAAGTTGTAAAACATGCTATCTTTTACAACTTTAAAATTACGAGTTGTCAATCTACAGTTGTAGATTACTATTTTTCCCGTAGTAATAGATATATGTGTACAACTATAAACATTACAAGGTTCTAATGCAAGCTTTGATCTTTTCCCCAAGTAACGAAATTATGAAAACGCAGCTATATACTATTAATGAGAAGTACTTTCTAATAAAACTTAAAATGAGCTCCAACATATCCCAACATCAAAATCAAAACATAGGGATGAATACTACTATACAGTCACGGCATAACACCACCCTGAGAATGCTACGGATGAGCCAATGCAACACCACCACTCATAAGATAGATTAACTCCACTTCTTCGGAATATGGCATGTAACTCGTTACCTTTGTGTATGAAATATCAAATATCCTAATCAGGAGATGTCTAGTCAAAATTGACAGTGTGAGAAGTTAGAACCAAGGCCGGTGACGACTGATGGTGGGAAGCTAAGTAAAAGAAAACTAAAATTTTCATGGTCCATGAGAACAACAATCAAAAACTACTGGAATGACATGAACGAAACTAATGTACGACAGACACTAAAAGGATTAAATGATTTTCCCATCCAGCTGAACTGAATTCCATCCGGACACTGAAAAAAATCAAATGATTGAATCCCATTCAGCCACAGAATCGAGTTTTGCCGACTTGTAAATCTGCTGCAATTTAACGAGCTTGCTAATGAGCTAGTCTTATTAAACTACTGGGCTAAGTTAAAAATCAGCAAAATATGTGTACTTAAAAATTTTCCAGACAAATTTAGGGACGGGCTATAGCCTCAGTTAGCCCCTTGCAAGGCCCGTCCTTGCATGATCATCAACCGTTTGGTTTTGTAAAGTGCAATCTGCTGATTGGATTTTATTTAGTGATATTAGTATATGTGAACTGCACTTAGTCATTTGGGTTTCGAGTAGTACTTCTGATCTTGACCATTAGGCATAAGGTTTTGGGGGAGTTGTAATCGTAAGTCAGTGCTAGCTATGTTGCTTCATATCGTGGTTCTGCGATGTTTAGTTTGCAGAATTGTTTGCTTATGTTGTACATGAAAGTGGTTAATTTGCAGAATTAGCAATGTTTTCCTGTCACTTTGGTATGTGTAGTGTTTGATCATATATTCTGTTGTATTTATTAATACATTGCTTGTAAATATGGGCTCGCTTCTTGTTTGTTTCATTTACGGTATATTAAAATGTGTTTCCTTGTTGTGTTCGAGGATGAGCGAACCGATGTTATGTATTTTATATTCCAACCAGTGCTAGTTCTTTACTTTGCAAAATATGTATTCCTTCTTGAATAAACTTTCACAAGAGTCACTAACATTTGTTTTTCATATCACTAGGTATCACCTTTGGTAAGAGTGGGGTTAGACGGTGCCTAAACTTTCGGTATTGCCAAACACAATCAAATTCTAATTAGGATTCCAACTTAGTATGATCAATAGTCAGGTAAGAGTGGAGTTAGGAAAGCATACCTTGTTGTACTCCAACTATGAATCACGAATTTGCGAAAGTCACGATTAGGGGACAAAAAGTTATCCAAGATTGGGGGGTTAGTCGAGTAGAGAGTCAAGGCTGGTTAATTAACAAGCAGAGTCAGGTAAGAGTGGAGTTAGGAAATCATACCCTGTTGTACTCCAACTATGAATTACGAATTTTCAAAAGTCACGATTAGGGGACAAAAAGTTATCCAAGATTGGGGGTTAGTCGAGTAGAGAGTCAAGGCTGGTTAATTAATAGGCACAACCAGGGTTGGCTAGTGAGCTGAGGCATAATCTCAACCATACAACTTAGTAAAAAACTTCACTCTATTTCCAAGCTAAACACCCTTCTTTCTTGACTATGGATAACTATTATCCAGATAAAGTTTTGACTCTTTCATATGCCCCATAACTAAGAGTAGCAGAAAAAAATTTATGAGAAAATAGAAGTAATATCTAGTTATACAGCTAGTGGCTTTTATTTAAGGTATCAATAGGAAAAAAATCAATTATATATTTATTAACATGTGTAGAAAATTTAAAAATGCCGTTTAAAGTGGTTTGAATGGAGTATAATAAAAGAATAAAGGAATAATGTTGGCTAATTAAAGTTAGAGTACTAATTTTGCTTGACTATAGTTTGGTTTTTGACTTTCTTATACTATGGTATTACTCACTGTTTTCCGTCATTCTCTTTAAAAAATCTTGTTTCTTTATATAAAACTTATATGGATTGCCGTTTATAAAGTTATAAATCTAGAGTATATAAATAAAGGTACATACTTTATATTTTACAAGATCATACTTCTTTAGATCATATATAAAATTGAGATAACAGAAAATACATAATTTGGCAAGTTTTACCTATTGTGTTGCGTTATAAATTTTGATGCTACATTTGATTGTTTTACCAGGTTCAATATTTTTACTCGCTGAAGCATGAAACTTCAAGTTTTCATTCTTAAATGAATTTCATTGAAAAGATACTATGGTATTTAACATCACTAAACCAATTCACCAACCCACGAGGATTTACATTACGGTGCTTTTCCTTGATAAAGTATTTCATCAATGAGATAATTATCATTTTCATCGTTGATATGTGTCTAAAACACCTAATTTACTATGTAGTAGTTACGCTTTCTTTGCTATTTTTCTTGTGAATTATGTACTTTACGCGTGTTTTTGAGTTGTTAGGTACTCTGGAGTCGCACGGAGGAAAAGAAGCGGAAATCATTCAAATTGAGCAAAAAGGGCTAAATTGTCATTTCAAAGCAACAACGAACACTATCTGGAACTGAGCCACGGTTAAGGGGCATCTCTATGTGCAAAAACATCATTTCAAGGGCGAATGCTGCGCGGAGTCAACCCAAGGAATTAGGGGCTGCCATTTTAGTGGCCTATATCAACTTATAAGGTGCTGTATCAATTTTGGTTCTTACCCATTTAATTTTAGGGTATCTCAATCATTATCATTATCTTCTCAAAATCAAGAGAAGAACTTGTGCGGCTGCTGTGAGAGTTCAATGAAGAAAGAAAAAAAAACCACAGATTGTTTAATTTCTCTGTTAACGTTCAGGGAAGATTGAAGTGGTTTCAGTTCAGGTGATTAGAGGGTTTTGAAGTTGTTGGATGAGATTTGCTAGGTTTTGTTCAAGAGAAAAGGGGATCTGTTGTTGTGGATTTCTAACGGAGGAGAAATTGGGATCGAACTCGAAGAGAAACAATGGAGAATTTGAGTATTGTTGCTCAGTTGAAGACAAAAAATGATGGGTTAAACTCGATCTGAGTTGGGTAGTCGCTGTTGTGATGAGAGAGATGATGATCGATTGAGATTTTACTTGAATTTGAGAAATTGCAGATTCATAAATGACTCGAGTTACTAGCCGTGATTTGGTGTTGAATGAAGTGGTTGAGCGGGATCTTCAAGTTCTGCGGGTTGTAGAGAATGGGTTGGCCACGAATTTGTGTTTGGTTGGAGGATTGAAAAGAATCGTTGGAATTAGGGTTTCAATTGTAATTTTGAGAAGATGATATTCTTCTGTGTTGATGGGGTTTTACGGGCAGATGAAGATGGCGTTGCTGCTAATGAAAGATTAAAGAGATGGGTTCAGGGTTGTAGTCGTTGGGTTGTGTTGAAAAGGACGATGATGGTGTTTGCTCGATTCTTTGTGATGATAGAATGGGTCTGGTGATTAATGGCAGAAATGGGTGATTGAGATGAAAATTGGTGGTTACGGTAGTGAATTAGAGTTGAGTAGAGAAATGGGTATTTCGGGTGATGTTTTGTGCTAAGCAAGGAGGACTCGGTTGAAATGGAGTTGTAGCTTTCAAGTGAAGCAACAGAGAAGGTGGTAATGGTCTCAGATTGTGAGGGTTTGGAGTTGCAGTTTAGGTACAAGTGGTAACTGGAATGAAAAGGTGATAACTTGAGCATGGTGGAGTTCAGGATTGATGACTGAGATGTTGGTGCTGCAGGTGGTGGTTTGTGAAACTAGTGATCTTTGGCGAGAGGTTATGGAAGAATGGGTATTATAGCTGCTTCAATTGGACATTGATGGTGGTGGAAGTATGGGTATGTGTCATTGATATGATGTCAATGGAGGTCTTGGTGGTGCACGAGAAGGCCGAGTTGATGTTTGTTAATTTCGGAAGAGATGAATGGGAGTTGGTCTTTGGTCATGACGAGTTTGAAGTTGAGTTGCAAGAAGATGGATGAATGTTGTTGTCTCGGGTGGTGAAGGCTGTAATAAGGATTGAATTACTGGTGAATGACTACATAAATGGGCGTGTTGAAGCCGTATTTTGTAGTGTGCAGGGATGCTGGTCACTGTAGTTTTTAGTTGAAGCTGGTGTTGCTGGGACTGTGTTGGAGCTCAAATAACAGGGATGATGGTTTGTTGGTGGTATTGCAGGTGACCTTGAGCTGAAATGGAAGGCTCTGGCATCGGCTAGGAGATTAGGTCTCAAGTGCCAGTGGTTCTGGATGGATGATTGCAGGGGCTCTGAACTGAAGGTGAACTAAGCTACATAAAAAGGGCGAGATGGAGAATTTGAGGTTGAAGGTGGACTTGTTGGTGGTTGCAGCTGTTGCAGGCAAGGTTTAGTTGTGCCATGGAATGTGTCTACAGCTGCAAATGGTTGAGATGACACAGGTTATGCTTTGATCTTTGTCTGAGATGGCAAAGGAATTAAACTGAGAAGTTGTTGGTGGTGATGCTGTGAGGTTACAGGGAATGGGTTGAGTGGTGTCTTTTGGGATAATGCGGTGATCTTTGCCGGATGAGAAGCTACGAGATGAGAGGAAAATGACTAGCCATCATGGCTAGGCTGAAGACCGATGCACCATCTTGGTGCAACACAATTTGGCCGATGCAAATGGCTCAGGACAAGGTCACTCAGCTCAGCTGAGTTTGACTAGCTATTTAACTTCTCCGGCGAGGCCGATCTGCTCGATGACTCGGTGCTTGACCCGGTTTGACTCAGTGATTTGACTGAGTTGACCTGGCCGATTTGATTCGTTGACCGGTGACCGTGCGGACTTTGCCGGTCACCGGAACCGTTTTCCGGCCACCTATCCGGCTGATTTCCGGCCACAATACCATTTTCCGGCGACGTATTTTTGGACCTATTTTCTACATGGGTTTTTCTCTCTTATGGGCTTGGTGGATTTTCATCTAATGGACTTTGAAGACTTGACCTAATTTTGGAAGAAAGGAAAAGCTATGAAAGAAGAATTCTACAACTTTTGATTGACACATCTTATTCTTGGGAACTTGGAGAGACGGTTTTGTTTACGCTTCTGGGGTTTGCTTTTGTTCATCTTCTTCTTTATTCAACTTATATTTTTGGTGATGAACTCCATAGCTATGAGTAGCTAAATTTAATACTATTGGTTAAGGATGTAGTCCTATTTCTAAAACTTGTCTTTGCTTTATGTATTAGTTTTCTCTCTTGATTATCGTTCACATCTCTCTTGTTTTAAGAATCACATGATTGATGTATTGTGATAGGATTATGATGTTTGATTAGTTAAGTGGCCAATTAATTGAACTTGCATCCTAGTCCATAGCTATTTTAGGGTTTTCATCGGCGATAACCACGAATACAAGTAGCATGATATGTTTACGGTTTGTAGTGATACACTCTCGTAATCATATGTAGAGTTTGACCATTGTCCGAATTGTTATGTAGCATGACAATTGCATTGATTAGCCTATTTCTGAAACTTAATGCTCCTAGAATTGAACTTAATTAGCGCAAGGCGTTAGGTTATTCTTTAGGTAGAATTCACATACGCAGCTCTGTGTGTGTTGTTGATGAACTTAGGAAATTATTAGATTATCTTGCTCTCTTTATTCTCTAGGCTTTTGATAATATAAGAGATTAAATCGCAATTCTAATCATATATGCAAGCACATGTCTAAGATTGAAGATGAATTCCTTGACCAATATCTTTCTCCATTGATTACTTTCTACAATTTACTTTGCTTTTAATTTGCTTTTATTGCTTACATAAAAATAAGAAATTCCCCCAATTGGTTACTTTGAGAAATTGAATACGTAATAAGTACAATCGCCTCTCTGTGGAAACGAACTCTTTCTTATCATATACTTTAGGAAAGTGAAATTATTTTTGACGCATACGACAGCGATCAAATTTTGGCGCCGTCGCCGGGGATGCATATGGCTAGTTATTAAGTTTTTAGTTTCTTATTTCTGTTTTTGCTTTTATCTTCGCTTCTTGTTTTCTTGTCTTGTTTCTCACTTGTTTTGCGAGAATTGTTTTCAGTACCTAATCCCTGGCTTCTAAAGATTGGAATTATCCACGGTACGGGATAACTACTCGAAGAGGCACAATACTCCAACCAAGTAAAGATACAATGGAAGAACAAGAGTTGGAAACGGAAGAAGAGACTTTCCAACAAGGAGAAGCAGTTTTAGAACAAGGCGTTCCGGGTGAACAAGAACCACCTTTTGAAGAAAAGAAGAAGCTATGGGTGATGCAAATCGTTCACTCAAGGAGTTAGCTTCTCATGAGGCTTGATACACAACGGGGGTGTATTCAAACGAACTCTACTTTTGAGATAAAACCGAGGTTGCTTAGAGAATTACCAAAGTTCCATGGCATGGTGAATGAAGATCCAAACAAACATCTTATGGACTTCCACACCATTGTCACGGCCATGCTTCCGAGCGGATGTTGAGGCGGATGGTGCAATGTTGAAAGTTTTCCGTTTCTCTTTAATGGATAGTGCTAAGGATTGGTTATACTATTTACCGTCAAGTGTCACAACATGGAATGGGCTGAAGAAACTCTTTTAGAGAGATATTTTCCTTCATCAAAGGCTACTCAAATTCATAAGGAGATTTGTGGGATGAAGCAAAATATGGGAGAATCCTTATATGAATGTTGGGAACGATATAAGAGATTGGTGGCAAGCTGCCCTCACCACCAATTCAGTGACGCTATGATTATCCAATATTTCTATGAAGGACTCCAATCAAGTGATAAGAATCTTCTTGACGCTGCGGGTGGTGGTGCACTAGTTAACAAGACGGTGTCACAAGCTAGAGAGTTGATTGAAAACATGGCAGCGAACTCACAACAATTCTTGAGTCGTGGTTCGGATGTGATTCTAAGAAGGGTGAATGAGGTGAGCGAGGTTGAGGAACTTCGTCAACAAATGGGTAACATGAACGCAATGCTTCAACAAGTTGCAGCCGCGGTGATACCTAGTTCCTCTCAAGCTTATGAAGACGAGCAAGCTAATGCGATCTTTCCAAATCAACAAAGACGGTATGATCCCTACTCTAACACTTACAATCCGGGATGGAGAGATCACCCCAATTTTAGCTATTCCTATAAGCAAGGAGCGATTCAACAATCTAGTTTCAACAACCCGAGTGGATTTCAACCTCAACAACAACAATTCCAGCCGAGACAACAATTTCAACAACAACAACAACCTCAAAAATATGGGGTCCAATATGGAGGAGTTCTTTGAAATCTTTTATGCAAAGAACGGAGAGTACGGTTAAGGATTTGCAAACTCAAGTTGGTTCTATGGCTATTGAGTTGAATCAATTGAAGGCACAAAATGGTGGGAAACTCCCTTCTCAACCTATCAACCCAAAAGAGGGTGTCAATGCAATTACGTTGAGAAGTGGTACACAACTTGTGCAACCCGAGGATTCTTGATTCGGGCGCGGTGGAAGCACCAAAGGAACCTGTTTTGGAGGAGAAAACCGAGATTCTCCCAAACTTACGAGTACCTATTTCTAACTCTAAAATTCCGGTTTCTACTTATGTTCCTCCTTTACCTTTCCCTCGCAGATTTGCAAATTCAAGAAGGCGGAACTAGAAAAGGAGATTTTAGACATTCTCAAGAAGATGTATGTGAACATACCACTCATAGATGCTATCAAGCAAGTTCCAAAGTATGCAAAGGTGTTGAAGGACTTGTGTACCAATAAACAAAGGCTCAAAGGTAATGAAGTGCTTAGTGTGGGGGAGAATGATTCGGCAATCTTACAACACAAACTCCCACTTAAGTGAGGATCCCGGTAGCTTTGACATTCCGGTCACAATTGGTAACACCACATTTAATAAAGCTATGTTGGACTTAGGTGCATCCGTTAATGTTATGCCTGCGTCTATGTATAATTCACTTGATCTTGGTCCTCTTAAAAAGTCCGGAATTGTGTTGCAATTAGCCGATCGTTCTAATGTCTACCCAATGGGTATTGTTGAGGATGTTCTTGTGCGCTTTAATCAACTTGTATTTCCAACTGACTTTTGCGTGTTAGAGATGGATGAAGGTTCACCGGACTCGTCTCTTCCATTGCTACTTGGCGTCCCTTCATGAAAACGGAGAAAACCATTATTGATGTGGACAAAGGAACGCTAACTATGGAGTTTGATGGAGAAATAATACGTTTCAACATTTTCGAGATGATGAGATATCCTAGTCATGTCCACTCTTGTTTCTCCATTGATGTGATGGACACATTGGCGCAACAAATGTTTGAGTTGAATGGTGTTGATACTTTGGAAATCGTGCTCACTACACCCATTGATAACGGTTTGGAGTATAGTGATGAGATTAAAGAAACCATTGGTTCTCTTGACTCATTACCGGAAAAATCAGCAATTAAGAATATTTCATATGCTTTTTTACCTTGCAATAATGAAAAACTTGTGCCATCTATTGTTAAATCTCCAAGTTTAGAATTGAAACCTCTTCCAAGTCACTTAAAGTACTTGTACTTGGGTGACAATGAAGACTTACCCGTGATTGTTTCTAACGAGCTTAATGAATTACAGGAGCAAAAACTTCTAAGGGTGCTAAGGACATACAAGACGGCCATAGGATGGACAATCGCCGATATCAAGGGTATAAGCCCTGCCGTTTGTATGCACAAGATCCATGTGGAGGATGATACAAAGCCTACAAGGGAAGCGCAACGTCATTTGAATCCTCCCATGATGGAAGTTGTGAAAAAGGAGATACTCAAGCTTTTGGGCGTGGGTGTTATCTACCCCATATCCGATAGCAAATGGGTAAGCCCGGTACAAGTGGTACCAAAGAAATCAGGTGTGACGGTGGTGGAGAATGATAAGAATGAACTTGTCCCAACTCGTGTGCAAACCGGTTGGAGGGTTTGTATTGATTATAGAAAATTGAATGCCACTACTAGAAAAGATAACTTTCCTTTACCTTTTATTAATCAAGTGCTTGAACGTTTAGCTGGACACTCTTACTATTGCTTTCTTGATGGCTATTCAGGTTATAATCAGATTGTGATAGCGCCGGAGGACCAAGAGAAAACCACTTTCACTTGTCCTTTCGGTACTTTTGCTTATAGAAGGATTCCTTTTGGCTTATCCAATGCTCCAGCTACCTTTCAAAGGTGTATGGTAAGTATCTTTTCGGAATATGTTGAAAACATAATCGAAGTGTTCATGGACGATTTTAGTGTCTTTGGTGATTCATTTGACCTTTGCTTGAACAATTTGTCTCTAATCCTTGAACGATGTGTTGAAACAAATCTTGTGCTAAATTGGGAAAAGTGCCATTTCATGGTAACTCATGGCATAGTTTTAGGCCATATAATATCTTCTAAAGGCTTGGAAGTCGATAAATCTAAGATAGACCTTATTCGTGCTCTAACCCCTCCCACTACGGTGAGGGAGATACGCTCTTTTCTTGGTCATGCATGTAGTTGCAGGAAATCCCACAATACACCCTC